>JARHVA010000907.1:3407500-3552500 GCA_037957365.1 Torreya grandis | reverse complement strand
TAAAATAAATAAAACATAGGTTAATATGCTTATTGGCTTAGAATCAGAGCTTCAACAAGAGAGATAGGTTATAAATAAGATGGATGGCTAAACAAAATATATTCCATGTTTATAATATGTGAGATATCCATAAATTATATCAATTACTAAATACGTGCATATGATTCTATTTAATACATTAAATGAAGAATGTGTGTCTCAATTTGGTGGAGAATTTGTTTCTAAGAAATGGAGCAAGATATAATAAGGTGGAGTAAGGGCATGTTTAAAAATATTTTTGAACACCAAGTGATATGAAATGTTTCAAATAGTTCACATGCATGGAAATTTTGGATCATTTTATGTTTATGAATAACAACTTTTTCGTTTCCATAACAACCATCATATAAAAGTGATAGACATAACTCACAAACCCATTATAGAAAAGATAACTCATTTAGGGACTAACTTTAATAATTCTCACATAGATACAAGAATCTAAAAGCCAAATATTATTGTGAGAAAGGATCCTATTAAATAGATCACAATAAGCTTAAAAATTAGGAGATATTATATGACCATAATCCAAATTTAGCTTAGGAATCTACTAAAAAATAATGAGCTAACAATATTAATAATACATTAACTAAGATAATAACAAATAGGCTAATTGTTATAATACCCTCCCTTAATGACTGAATGGAAACAACTCCAAGTTTATCCTCTAATTTTACAAATTTGTATTTACATAGATGTTTAGCCATTATATAAGGTGCTTAATCATAGGTAAGACAATAATAAAGATATATGTATTTTTTATTAACCAATTATCAATTGTAGTGGTGATGAACCTTAATGTGCTTAGTTATGGCATGGAAAAATAGATTCTTTACCAACATTAGTACACTATGGTTGTCATAGAATAAATGTGGGTGATGATGAATGAAGGTGAAGATAGTCCAATATATATTGAGTCCATATCAACTCTTGATTTTATCTAATAACCATTTTATACTTTTCTTCAGTAGAAGACAATGCAACTATACTATGAAGATTACTATGCCATTAAAATTATCTTGAACCAAGAGTGAAAATATAAAATATATATTTTATATAATTGAATGGTCCTACCCAATCAGAATTAGTAGACAATGTTAACTAAAAATCAATAGATTTATTATATAAAACTCCAAAGTAAAGAGGGACTTTGACATATCCAAGAACCCACTTTGTAGCTTGCACTTGCCAATGTTCTTATGTGGTTTATCCATGAAGTGAGAAAAAATATTACCAAAAATCATAAATATGGTATATTGGTGTTAATATAAATAAAAATATCTACTAATTGTCGATACACTATTTCATTGACCAACGGTGAATCAATGTTAATTGAGAGTTTTGCCCCAACTTCTATAGATGTAACTACTAGATTAAAATCATACATTCTAAATTATTATACCAAGGATTTAACATATTTTTTTGGAATATAAAAATTATTTAAATAAAATTGTAGCACCACAAAAACTCTACATGTAGAAAATATTGAAGCAGGACTAGATTAACCAATTCAAATGTAGAAAGGATGTCAATTTTCATTTATTTTATCAAATTATTAATGCCTTAGATGATGGAAAGATAAGAAACATATATAACTACAATCAAATCATCACCAACCAATTAAACCTAGATATTATATTTTGTAACACATATTTTAAAACCAAAGTATCTAATTATTTATCAATTTTAAAATACCAAGATGGAGGAGCCTACTTAAGTCCATACAATGACTTCGCTAACCTGAAAACCATATATTCTTTTCCATGAATATAAAATCCCTGTAGTTTTACCATGTAAGCCTCTTCCTCTACTTATCCATTAAAGAAAGTAGTCTTTACATCCATCTACCATCTAATATAATTGCCAACTAAATTGAGAAACAATAGAAATAACCATTTTGAATGTTACCATTTTTTTTGTAGGTGAAAATTTTTATTCATAATCTACTCATTTTTTACATACCTTAGAAACAACACAATATTTAAACTTATCTAAATAACCATCTGATTGATGAAAAAAAATAGGCCAACCTTTTAGAGGCCATAAATTTTAACCCGTACCTTTGTTTAAGCTCTTTCATATGCCAAAATGACAATGTTTAAGGTTATTGTTGTCATAGGAAGTTATACCTACCTAGCAATGTTTTTGATATTTTTTGGAGGCCATACATGATCATCTAAGGGTCCAAAATTATGATTTAATTATTTTTTCAAGTTTTTTCTATTTTTAGAAATTATATATTTTTAGAATCAAATGTCAACTTCAGTTGAATTTCATCTCATAGTCTAATTATAATGTTTAGGATATTTTGGGAGTTTTTTTTGGATATTTTAGGAGATTTTAAAAATAGGCAATTTTTTTAGATTTTAGTTTTTTTTGAATTTTTCATGTAAACTCTAATTTTTGAGTTGAGTCTTATTTAAGCATGGTTTCAGTTTGCAATTATTTCAAGTCATTCAATATAAATCAATACATTTTTTTTAGAATCTTGGCCTATTTGTAATTTTATTCATCTTATTAGTTTTCAGGTTTATTATCTGGTATCACAACAAGTTTGAATCTTGGAGGAAAAAGAATCAATAAAGGATGAGGAGGTGTTAAATAGATGAACCAAACTATACAATAGATATAGATGCAAGTTCAACAATTAACATAGGTTATCACCAATTAGTAGAGAAGATAAGGTGATGATAAGGAAGACTTAGATCATGATGAATAAGTTTAGAAAAAAAATAACAACAAGAGCAGCCACAATCGATGGAAGAGAGGATGGTTTAGGATTTAGAAGGAATAAATGAAGGAATCAAGGTTAATGTTCTAGATTAAGGAGGCAATTTAAAACTAGAAGAGTCGATAGATTGGATGAATAGCATGGAGAAGTTATTCAAGTGGAAGACTATAAGAGAAGACAAGAAGGTAAAGTTTGCATGCATGAAATTCAAAGGTCATGCAATGATCTAGTTGGATCACTTACAGAAAGAGAGATAGAGAAAAGGTAAAGAGAAGATTAATTCATGGAAAAATATAGAGAATAAGTTGAGGGAGAAATTTCTTCCTATGGATTATACATAAACCTTATACAAAAGATTTTAGAATTGGAGGCAAAAAGATCACAATATATAAGAGTATACAGATGAATTTTATAAGCTTTCCATATGAGTGGAACATGATGAAAAAAAAAGAGAAGATGCATATAAGGTATGTAAATGGTTTGAAATTTTCTATTCAAGATGAATTAAGCATGCATAGAATACTTAACATGAAGGAGGCTTATCAATTAGCTATGAAGGTAGAAGAAAGATAAAATAGATAAAATTTTAGAAAGATGTCTCCTAGTTCAAAAAGAGGTAGATCTCCTCCAATAAGGGTATGATGTGGGTTTAATACCACCAGAGGTGGATTTAATGCCAATAAAGGTGAATCATCATGTGGTGAAACAAGTCTAAAAGATAATAGGTAAGGCTTTTAATACCAAAAAAGAGAAAGAGAATTTCAGAGAGGACATGGTTAGGTGGTTCTAAATGATGGTTTTTGAATTACCATAGATCTTATGTTTATTAAAGATGCAGATAAGAAGGGCATAGAGCATTTTAGTGTCCACACTATCAAGATAAAAAAAAGACGCAAGAAGATCACCTTACAGTACCTCTAGTTGAGGCTAAAATAGAAGAGTAAAATACTGAAGTTACACCAACAGATGTTGGAGAGAATCTCATGATGAGAAGAACCATGATCACTCCAAGGAATGTTCAAGTTCATAATAAAGAAGGTGGTGATGCATGGTCGTGATCAAATATTTTTCAAGCAAGATGTACTTTAGGGGGAAAGGTATGTAGAGTAATTATAGATGGTGGTAGTTGTGAAAATATGGGTTCTAAAAAAATGATTAAAAAACTAAATATACAATGTGAAACGAATCCTAATTCTTATTGGATTTCATGGTTTAAGGGAATGAAGTTATAGTAGATAAAACGTGTTTAGTCGAATTTTCCATAAGAAAGAGTTATAACGATGAAATATGGCATGATGTTATTTCTATGGATGCATGCCATGTGTTATTGGGAAGACCATGGAAATTTAATAAGAAAGTAATTCATGATGGAGAAAAGAACATGTACACTTTTTGAAAAAGGTGGTATAAATGTAGTTTTGTTACCTCTTAAAGAGGAAGAGAAGATAGAAAGCATGCTCTCTACTAAAGAATTTATCCAAGATATGAAAGTAGTAGGTTGTTATTATGCATTGGTAGCAAAGAATGAAGAAACATAAATGGTGCCAATACACACACAAGTAGCAAGAGTATTGAAAGAATATGAAAATGTTATGCCTGATGAGTTACTAGATGGTACTATTGAAGAACGATATACAACATCACATTGATTTGATTCTAGGATTAGCTTTACCCAATCAAATAACTTATAAGATTAGTCTAACAAAACATGCAAAATTAAATAAATAAGTTACTGAATTGCTAAGGAAGAAGGTGATAAGGGAGAGTATGAGTCCTTGTGTAACATAATTTTTGCTAAATCCAAATAAATATGGAGGATGGAGAATGTGTGTGGATAGTATATTAATTAATAAAATTATAATAAATTATAAATTTTCTATACCTCATTTAGATAATATGATGGATGTGTTTGTAGGAGCAAACTATTTTACCAAGATTGATCTAAGGAGTGGTTACTATCAGATTAAAATTCATGAAGGAGATGAGTGGAAAATTGCATTCAAGACTGGGGATGGCTTATATGAGTGCATGATGATGCCATTCAGATTATCTAATGCACCTAGCACATTTATGAGGGTGATGAATATAGTGCTATGAGAATATATTGGTATGTTTGTGTTTATTTATTTTAATGATATTTTCATATTCAGTAAGACCAAATAAGAACTCTTACAACATTTGAGAATGGTAATGGATTTATTAACAAAGGATAAGTTGTATGCAAATTTAAAGAAGTGTAGGTTTATGCAGAATAGTTTGGTATTTTTTAGATTTGTAGTTTTAGTAGATGGTGTGAAAATGGATGAACAAAAGATAAAGGTAATTGTTGAGTGGCCTATTCCAAGAAGAATTATAGAGGTAAGAAGTTTCCATTGTTTATAAACTTTTTACAAAAAAATTATTATAAATTTTATTAGAACTGTGGCATCAATAACACATTGCATGAGAGGGAAGGAATTTGCATGGACCAAAGTAGCCATAGAAAGTTTTGAATTTTTTGAAGAAGATTACAGATTGACCAATTTTAGCTTTACTAAATTTTAGAAAAGTTTTTGAGGTTGATTGTGATGCTTCATTTCTAGGAATTGGTGCTATGCTAAATCAATAAGGAAAGCTAATAGCATATTTCAGTAAGAATTTGAATGAGGTAAGAATAAAGTATTCTACTTATGATGTTGAACTTTACGTAATTGTACATGGATTAAGACATTGGAGGAATTATCTCGAGCCTAAAAGGTTTATACTATTTACATATCATGAGGATTTGAAGTATGTGAATACACAAAAGAAGTTGATTAGTAGGCATACAAAGTGGGTTTCTTTTTTATAGGGGTTTACTTTTGTGTTGAAGCATAAATTAGGAAAATCAAATGAGGGAGTTGATGCATTTAGTAGGAGAGTAAAATTATTAACTACTATGGTGAGTGAAGTATTTGGAATTGAAGCTTTCAAATAGTTATACAATACTGACCTATAGTTTATCAAGGCAATTTATCATTGCAAGAATCCATTAATAGGTAGGATAGATTCTATGCATGATGAGTATTTTATGTAAGAAGGTTATCTCTTCAAAGGGAAATAATTTCACATTCTAGTTGGGTCTCTATGAGACAATATAATAAGAGAATTACATAGTGGTGGTTTGTCTGGACATTTTGGTAAGACGAAGACAATAGCTTTGGTGGAGGAATATATTTTTGGCCAAAGATGAAGAGACATGTGATAAGGTATGTTTCAAGGTGTAGAATATGTTAGGTGGCTAAAAGACATGCACAAAATACTAGACTATACATGTCACTACTAGTTCCAAGAGGACCATGGATAGATTTGAGTATGGACTTTGTGCTGGGATTGCCAAACTTGTAGAGAGGTAATGATTCAATTTTTATTATTGTAGATAGATTTTATAAAATGGTTAATTTCATTTAATGTTAGAAAACCAATGATGCCACTAGAGTTTCAAAATTATTTTTTATGGATCTTGTGAGATTGTATTGTGTTCCAAAAACTTTTACTTTAGATAGGAACACAATTTTTAAGTCATTTTTGGATGACAATGTGGAATACTATTGGAACTAAGCTACAATTCAATACTGCATATCACCCATAAATAGATGGAAAAATAGAAGTTGTGAATAGGAGCTTAGGAAATTAATTGATATGTATAGTGGGAGAGAAGTCAAAACAATGGCACTTGGCTTTACCATAAGCTAAATTTGCATATAATAGTTTGGTGAATAGATTAATAGAAAAGTCACTTTTTTAGATTATTTATGAGATAAATCCTATGGGTATTTGAGATTTGGTAAAATTTTCAATTATAGATCAAATTAGTGATGATACAGAAGCATTTTTAGAGTATATGTAGTAATTACAAGGAGTAAAAAGAAAGTTGTAGGAAAGTAATGAAAAATATAAAGAAACAACAGATGTTAGAAGAAAATCCAAGGTATTTGAATAAGGAGAGTTGTTAATGGTTTACTTGAGGAAAGAGATATTTCCAAAAGGCACATACAATAAGTTAAATTACAAGAAAATTGGGCCATGCAGAATTGTGAAGAAAATCAAATTTAGTGCATATGAGGTGAGTTTACCATAGAATTTTGATATATATCCAATATTTAATGTTTTATATTTATATAAATTAAATGGAGAATATGGTGAAGATGATGAATATGAATAATTAAATTGGGAGCAACAGGTTCCAAGGAAGAAAGAAAAATTAGTGTAAATTTTGGATACAAAAATAGTGAGCACAAGGCAAGGGAATTATAATAGGTATTTGGTGTAGTGGGAAGGATTGTAACAAGAAGATAGCACTTGGATTATAGAATGGGAGCTGAATAAGAATGATAAAGATAAATGGTAGTAGTATAATCAGGCCAACTCATAGGAGCTGAGTTGTTTTCAACTAGAGAAGAATGAAAAAAAAAAATAGGTGAACCTTCTAGATGCCATAACTTTTGACCTGTAGCTCCATTTTATCTCTTCCACATGCCAAAATGACCATATCAAAAAGTTTATTTCTATCTTAGGTAGTTCTAATTTCCTAACAATGTTTTTGATATTTTTTGGAGGCTATAAATGATCATTTGAGGGTTGAAAACTGTGATTTAATTATTTTTTTGGATTTTTTCTATTTTTAGAAATTGTATATTTTTAAAACTAGACATCAACTTAAATTGAATTTTGTCCCATAGTATAATTATAGTGTTTAGTATATTTTGAGAGATTTTAAAAATAGTTTCTTTTTAGATTTTAGGTTTTTTTGAATTTTCTATGTAAACTCTAATATTTGAGTTGAGTTTTATTGAAGCATGGTTTGGGTTTTTAATTATAATAAGTCATTCAATATGAATCAATACAATTTATTATTCAAAATCTTGTCTAATTGGTAATTTTATTTGTCTTGTTAGTTTTTGGATTCATTATCTGGCATTAGAGCAAGTTTAAATTTTAGAAGAGTAAAGAATGGTGAGAGGATGAGGAGCTATTGCATAGATGAAATAGACTATACAAGAGCTATAGAGGCAAGTTCAATAATTAACAGAGGTTATCACCAATAGCATAAAAGACAAGATGGTGATGAGGAAGACATAGATCATGATGAATAAGTTTAGCAAGAAGAAGAAGAACAAGATCAGTGACTATCGATGAAAGAGATGATGATTTAGGTTATAGAAGGAAGAAATGAAGGAATTAGGGTTGATGTTCTAGATATGGAGGTAGTTTAAAACCATAGGAGTTGATAGATTATATGAATAACATGGAGAAGTTTTTTGAGTGGAAGACTATGAGAGAAGATAAGAAGGTAAAGGTTACATGCATGAAATTGAAATTTCATGCAATGATTTGGTGGGATCACATGTAGAAAGAGAGATAAAGAAAAGGTAAAGAAAATATTAATTCATGGAAAAAGATGGAGAAGAAGTTGAGAGAGAATTTTCTTCCTGTGGATTATGCATAAATCCTATACAAAATATTTTAGAATTTAAGGCAAAACAATCATAGTATACAAATGAATTTTATAATCTTTCCATATGAGTAGATCATGATGCAAAAAATATAAGATGATTGCAAGGTATGTAAATGGTTTGAAATTTTCTATTCAAGATGAATTAAGATTGCATAGAATACTTAACATAGAGGAGGATTATCAATTAGCTTTCAAGGTATAAGAAAAACCAAAAAAACAAAATTTTAGAAGGACATTTCTTGGTCTAAAAAGAGGTGGATCCCATCTAATAAGGGAATAAGGTGGGTTTAATACCAATAGAGGTGGATTTAATGCCAATAAAGGTGAATTGTCACATGGTGTAGAAAGGAAAGAAGATAATAGGTAAAGGTTTCAATACTAACAAAGAGGAAGAGGATTTAGAGAGGTTTAAGTGATGGTAGTGTTAGAGGATGGTTTTTGAATCAGTATAGATCTTATGTCTATTATAGATGTAGAGAATATGGGCATAGAGTGTTTGAGTGTATACACTATCAATATCAAGAAAAGAATCAAGAAGATCACCCAAGAGTAAATCTAGTTGAGGCTTAAATAGAAGAGTGGAATATTGAAGTTGCACTAAGAGATGGTGGAGAGAATCTCATGATGAGAATAACCATGATCACTCCAAGGAATGATCAAGTGTATAATAAAGAAGTTGGTGATGCATGGCTATAATCAAATATTTTTTTAAATAAGATATACTTTAAGAGGAAAGGTATGTAAAGTAAATTATATATGGTGGTAGTTGTGAAAATATGGCTTCTAAAGAAATGCTTCAAAAATTAAATCTACAATGTGAAAAGCATCCTCATCCTTATCAAATTTCATGGTTTAATAAAGGGAATGATGTTACAGTAGATAAAAGGTACTTAATCAAGTTTTCTATAAGAAAGATTTATAATGATGAAATATGGTGTGATATTATTTTGATGGATTCATGTCATGTGTTATTGGGATGAATGTGGTAATTTGACAAGAAAGTAATCTATGGTGGAGTAAAGAACACGTCCACTTTTGGGAAAGGCGGTATAAAGGTAATTTTGTTACCTCTTAAAGAGGAAGAGAAGATAGAAATCATGCTCTCTACTAAAGAATTTATCCAAGATATGAAGGTATCAGATTATTTTTTTACATTAGTAGGGAAGAATGAAAAAACAAAAATGGTGTCAATACCAACAAAAGAAGCAAGAGTGTTGAAATAATATGCAAATTTTATGCCTGATGAGTTATCTGATGGTTTACTACTGAAGAGAGATATACAACATCAAATTGATTTGATTCTAGGATTATCTCTACCTAATCAATCAGCTTATAGATTAAGTCCAATAGAACATGCAAAATTAATTAAATAGGTTACTAAATTGCTAATGAAAAAGGTGATAAGAGAGATTATGAGTCTTTGTGCAACACCAACATTGATAACTCCAAATAAAGATGGAGGATGGAGAATGTGTGTGGATAGTAGAGAAATTAATAAAATTACAATAAAGTATAGGTTTTATATACCTTGTTTAGATGATATGATGGCTGTGCTTGTAGGAGTAAAATATTTTACCAAATTTGATCTAAGGAGTGGTTATTATTAGATTCAAATTTGTGAAGGAGATGAATGGAAAACTACATTCAAGAATTGGGATGGCTTATATGAGTGGATGGTGATGCCATTTAGATTATATAATGTACCTAACACATTTATGAGTGTGATGAATATAGTGTTATGAGATTATATTGATAATTTTGGGGTTTTATATTTTGATGATATTTTTATATTCAATAAGACTAAAGAAGAACACTTAAAAAATTTGATAATGGTAATTTATTTGCTAAGAAAGGAGAATTTGTATGCAAATTTGAAGAAGTGTAGGTTTATGTAGAATAATTTGGTATTTTTGGGATTTGTAGTTTCAGTAGATGGTGTTAAAATGGATGAACAAAAGATAAAATGAATTTTTAAGTGGCCTATTCCAAGAAGAATTACAGAGGTAAGAATTTTCCATGGTTTAAAAACATTTTGTAGAAAATTTATTATAAATTTTAATAGCATTTTGTCACCAATAATAGATTTTATGAGAGGAAAGGAATTTGCATGGACTAGAGTAGCCACTAAAAGTTTTGAATTTATTAAGAAGAAGATTATAGAAGGACCAATTTTAGCATTACTAAATTTTATAAAAGTGTTTGAGGTTGATTTTGATGCTTCATTTGTGGGAATTGGTGTTGTGCTAAGTCAATAAGTAAAGCCAAGAGCATATTTTATTGAGAAACTGAATGAGGTAAGAACAAAGTATTCTAGTTATGGTGTTGAACTTTATGCAATTGTATAGGCATTAAGACATTTGATGCATTATTTGGGGCCTAAAGAGTTCATAATATTTACAAATAATGAGGATTTAAAGTATGTGAATACACAAAAGAAGTTGAATAGTAGGCATGTAAAGTGGGTTTCTTTCTTGTAAGGGTATACTTTTATGTTGAATCAAAAATCAGGAAAACTAAATCAGGTAGTGGATGTATTGAGCAAGAGAGTAACATTATTAACTACTATGGTGAGTGAAGTAGTTGGATTTGAAGCTATGAAATAATTATATAATACTGACCCATATTTTGGCAAGGTAGTTGAGTAGTGCAAGAATCCATTAATAGGTGGGATAGATGCTATTCATGATGAGTATCTTATACAAGAAGGTTTTCTCCTCAAAGGGAAATAATTATGCATTGTAGTTGGGTCTCTACGAGACAATATAATAATAGAATTACATATTGGTGGTTAGGCTAGACATTTTGGTAAGACAAAGACAATAAATTTGGTGGAGGAAAAATATTTTTAGCCAAAGATGAAGAGATATGTGAAAAAGTATGTTTCAAGCTATAGAATATGTCAGGTGGCTAAAGGACATGCATAAAATACTAGACTATACATGCTACTACCAGTTCCAAGAGGACCATAAATAGATTTGAGTATGGACTTTATGTTGGGATTGCCAAACATGTAGAGAGGTAATGATTTAATTTTTGTTGTTGTAGATATATTTTATAATATGGTTTATTTCATTATATGTAAGAAAATCAATGATGCCATTAGAGTTTCAAAATTATTTTTTATGGATATTGTGAGATTGCATGGTGTTCTAAAAACTATTACTTTAGATAGGGACACGGAATTTCTATGTCATTTTTGGAGGACTTTTTTGAAGAATATGGGTACTAAGATACAATTCGTTAGTGCATATCACCCATAAATAGATGGATAATTTTTTTTGTGAATATAAGCTTAGAAAATTAATTGAGATGCATAGTGGGAGAGAAGTGAAAGCAATGACACTTGGCTTTACCACAAGATGAATTTGCATATAATAGTTTAGTGAATAGATCAATAGAAAAGTCCCTTTTTAGATTTTTTATAAGAAAAATCCTATGGGTATTTGAGATTTGGTATAATTACCTATTATAGATCAAATTAGTGATGATGTAGAAGCATTTGTAGAGCATATGAAATAGTTTCAGGATGGAATAAGAAGAAAGTTACAGAAAAATAATGAGAAATATAAAGTAGCAGTGGATGTTAGAAAAACATCCATGGTGTTTGAAGGAGAGTTGGTAATGGTTTACATGAATAAAGAGAAAGATTTTCAAAAGGCACGTATAATAAGTTGATGTAAAAATAATTGGGCTATGTATAATTATGAAAAAGATCAATGATAATGGATATGAGGTGAGTTTACCACAAAATTTTGATACATCTCTAGTATATAATATTTCAGATCTATATGAATTCCATGGAGAAGATGGTGAAGATGATGAATATGAATAATTAAATTGAGAGCAATAAGTTCTAAAGAAGAAGGAAAAAATAGTGTAAATTTTGGATACGAAAATAGTGAGCACAAGGCAAGGGAATTATAATAGGTATTTGGTGTAGTGGGAAGGATTGCAGCAAGAAAACAACACTTGAATTATAGAATGGGAGATAAAGTAGATTGATAAAGATAAATGGCAATAGTATAATTAGAACAACTCGTAGGAGCTAATTTATTTTCAATCAAAGGAGAATGATGCAAAAAAAATAGGCCAACCTTTTGGGGGCCATAAATTTTGACCCGTAGCTCCATTTGAGCTCTCCCACATGCCAAAATGACTGTATCAAAAAGGTAATTTTTGCTTAGGCAAATCTATCTACCTAGTAATTTTTTTGATATTTTCCAAAGGCCATACGTGATCATCTAAGGGTCCAAAATTATGATTTAATTATATTTTTCAAGTTCTGTATATTTTTATAATTAATATATTTTTAGATTTGGACATCAACATTATTTGAATTTTATCCCATATTCTAATTATAGTGTTTAAGATATTTCACGAGATTTTTGGCATATTTTAGGAGATTTTAAAAATAGGCATTCTTTAGATTTTTTTTTTATAAAAATTTTGCATGTAAACTCTAATTTTAAAGTTGAGTCTTATTTAAGCATGGTTTGGGTTTGCAATTATTTCAAGTTATTCAATATGAATCAATACAAGTTATTATTAGTAATTTTATTTGTCTTGTTAGTTTTTAGGTTCATTATCTAGTATCAAAGCAAGTTCAAATCTCAGAGGAGTAAAGAGTGATGAGAGGATGAGGATGTTTTGTGAATATGAACTAGACTCTACAAGATTTGGAGATCTAAGCTAAATAATTAATATAGGTTATTATCAATCAGTTGAGAAGATAAGGTGGTGATGAAGAAGACAGATCATGATGAAGAAGTTTATCAAGAATAAGAATAGGAAGAGTAGCCACCATTGATGGAAGAGAAGATGGTTCAATATTTATAAGGATGAAATGAAGGACTCAAGGTTGATGTTCCATATTATGAAGGTAGTTTAAAAGTAGAAGATTTGATAGATTAGATGAATATCATGGAGAAGTTCTTTGAGTGGAATACTATGAGAGAAGACAAGAAGGTAAAGTTTGTATGCAAAAAATTGAAAGGCCATGTAATGATTTTGTGGGATCACTTGCAGAAAGAAAGATAGATAAAAGTTAAAGAGAAGATTAATTCATGGTGAAAGATGGAGAAGAAGCTGAGGGAGAATTTTTTTCTTGTGGATTATACATAAACCCTATATAGAAGATTTCATAATTTGAGGTAAAAAGATCAATATATAAGAGTATATAGATGAATTTTATAAGCTTTCCATATGAGTGGAGAATGATGAAATAGAAGATCATATGGCTATAAGGTATGTAAATGGTTTGAAATTTTCTATTGAAGATGAATTAAGCATGCATAGAATACTTAACATGGAGGAGGCTTATCAATTAGCTTTAAAGGTAGCAAAAAAATAAAATAGACATAATTTTGGAAGGATATCTCCTAGTCCAAAAAGAGGTGGATCCCCTCCAATAAGGGAATGAGGTGGGTTTAATACCACAAGAGGTGGGTTTAATTCCAATAAAGGTGAATCATCACATGGTGTATAAAAGCAAGAAGATAATAGGAAAAGGTTTCAATACCAACAAAAAGGAAATGATTTTTGATAGGATGATGTTATGGTGGTGGTAGAGGATAGTTTCTAAATTAGTGTAGATATTATTTCTATCATAGATGTAGAGAATAAGGGAATAGAGAGTTTGAGTGTCCACACTATCAAGATCAAGAAAGCAATCAAGAAAATTAACCAAGAGTAAATCTATTTGAGGCCAAGATACAAGAGTAAAATACTAAAGCTACACTAGTAAATCTTGGAGAGAATCTCATGATGAGAAGAACCATGATCACCCCAAGGAAGGATCAAGAGCATAACAAAGAAGGTGGTGATGCATGGATGTGATCAAATATTTCTTGAATAAGATGTACTTCAAGAGGAAATGTATGTAATGTAATTATAGATGGTGTTAGTTGTGAAAATATGGTTTCTAAAAAAATGATCAAGAAACTAAATCTGCAATGTAAAAATCATCCTAATCCTTATCGAATTTAATGGTTTAAGAAAGGGATTGAAGTTATGGTAGATAAAAGGTACTTAATCAAGTTTTTTATAGGAAAGAGTTATAATGATGAAATATGGTGTGATTTTATTCGAATGAATGCATGTCATGTGTTATTGGAAAGACCATGGAAATTTGATAGGAAAGTAATTCATGATGGAGCAAAGAACATGTAGACTTTTTGGAAAGGTGGTACAAATGTAGTTTTGTTACCTCTTAAATAGGAAGATAAGATAGAAACCATTCTCTATACTAGATAATTTATCCAAGATATGAAGGTAGCAGGTTTGTGTTATGCATTAGTAGAAAAGAATGAAGAAATATAAAAAGTGACAATATCAACAAAAGCAACAAGAGTGATGAAAGAATATGAATATGTTATGCCTAATGAGTTACCAAATGGTTTAGCACTGAAAAGATATATACAACATTACATTGATTTGATTCCAAGATTAGCTCTAGCCAATCAAGCAGCTTATAGGATGAGTCTAATAAGAAAATGCAATATTAAATAAATAGGTTATTGAATTACTAAGGAAGAAGGTGATAAGGGTGATTTTGAGTCTTTGTATAACATTAGCATTGTCAACTCCAAAGAAAGATGGATGATGGAGAATGTGTGTGGATAGTAGAGCATCTAATAAAATTAAAATAAGGTATAGGTTTCATATACCTCATTTAGATGATATGATGGATGTGCTTGTAGGAGAAAAATATTTTACCAAGATTGATCTAAGGAGTGGTTATTATCATATTCAAATTTGTGAAGGAGATGAGTGGAAAACTGCATTCAAGACTAGGTATAGCTTATATGAGTGGATGGTGATTCCATTTAGATTATCAAATGCACCTAGCTCATTTATGAGATTGATGAATACAATGCTACAATAATATATTGGTAATTTTGTGGTTATTTTATTGTGATGAAATTTTGATACTCAGTAAGACTAAAAAAGAACACTTATAGAATTTGATAATGATAATGGATTTTTTAAGAAAGGAGAAGTATGAAAATTTGAAGAAGTACAAGTTTATGCAGAATAGTTTGGTATTTTTGGGATTTGTAGTTTCAGAAGATGGTGTGAAAATGGATGAAGAAAAAATAAAGACAATTATTGAGTGGCCTATTCCAAGAAGCATTATAGAGGTAAGAAGTTTCCATAGTTTAGCAACTTTTTTTAAAAAAAATATTAAATTTTTTTGTAGTATTGTGACACTAATAACACATTGCATGAGAGGGAAGGAATTTCCATGGACCAGAGTAACCACAATTTTTTTTGAATTTTTGAAGAAGAAGATTATAAAAGGACCAATTTTAACATTATCAAATTTTATAAAAGTGTTTGAGGTTGACTGTGATTCTTCATTTGTTGAAATTGGTACCGTACTGAGTCAAAAAGAAAAGCCAATAGCATATTTTAGTGATAAATTGAATGAGGTAAGAAAAAAGTATTCTAGTTATGGTGTTGAATTTTATGTAATTATACAATAATTAATACATTAGAGGCATTAAATGGTGCCTAAAGAGTTTATGCTATTTACACATCATGAGGCTTTGAAGTATATGAATACACAAAAGAAGTTGAATAATATACATGCAAAGTGGGTTTATTTCTTGGAGGTGTAAAATTTTCTTGTTGAAGCATAAATCAAGAAAAAATAATTAGTTCATTGATAAATTGAGTAGGAGTGTAGCATTATTAACTACTATGGTGAGTGAAGTAGTTGGATTTGAATCTATCAAAGAATTATATGATACTGACCCATATTTTGACAAGGTAGTTCAATAATGGAAGAATCCATTAATATGAGGGACAAATGCTATTCATGATGATTATTTTATACAATAAGGTTATCTCTTCAAATGGAAACAATTGTGCATTCTAGTTGGGTCTCCATGAGATAATATAATAAGATATTTACATAGTGGTGGTTTGGATGGACATTTTGGTAAGATGAAGTTAATAGCTTTGGTGGAAGAAAAATATTTTTGGTTAAAGATGAATAGAGATGTAAAAAGGTATGTTTTGAAGGTGAAGAATATGTTAGGTGGCTAAAGGACATGCACAAAATACTAGACTATATATGCCATTACTAGTTCTAAGAGGACCATGGACAGATTTGAGTATAGATTTTGTGTTGGGATTGCCAAACATGTAAAGAGGTAATGATTACATTTTTATTTTTGTAGACAAATTTTCTAAAATGGATCATTTCATTGCATGTAATAAAATCAGTGATGCCACTATAGTTGCATAATTATTTTTTGTGGATATTGTGAGATTGCATGGTGCTCTAAAAACTATTACTTCAAATAGGGACTAAATTTTCTATGTCATTTTTGGAGGACTTTGTAGAATACGATGGGTACTAATCTACAATTCAGTAGTGTATACAAACAAAAATAGATGGAAAAATATAAGTTATGAATAGGATCTTAGGAAATTTATTAAGATGCATAGTGGGAGAGAAACCAAAGCAATGAGACTTGACTTTACCATAAGCTGAATTTACGTATAAAAGTTTAGTGAATAGATCAATAGGAAAGTCACCTTTTCAAATTATTTATGGGTGAAATCTTATTGGTATTTTATATTTGGTACAAGTTCCAATTTTAGATTGAATTAGTGATGATGCAGAAGCATTTGTAGAGCATATGCAATAGTTGTAGGAAAGTAATGAGAAATATAAAGTAGTAGAAAATGTCAGAAGAAGATCCAAGGTATTTGAAAGAGATTTGGAAATGGTTTACTTGAGTAAAGAGATATTTCCAAAAGGCACATATAATAAGTTGAAGTACAAGAAAATTAGGCCATGTTGAATTATGAAGAAAATCAATGATAATGCATATGAGGTGAGTTTATTATAGAATTTTGATATATCTCTAGTATTTAATGTTTAAAATTTATATGAATTCCATGGAGAATATGATAAATATGAAGAAGTAAATTCAAAGTAGTAGGTTCTAAAGAAGGATAAAGAAAAAATAGTGCAAATTTTGGATATGAAGATAGTAAGCACAAGGTAAGGGAATTATAACAAGTATTTGGTATAGTGGGAAAGATTGCAGCAAGAAGACAAGACTTGGATTATAGAATGGGATTTGAAGAAGATTGATAAAGATGACTAGAATCAATATAATTAGGCCAACTCATACGAGCTAAGTTATTTTCAACTATAGGATAATGATGAAAAAAAATTAGGCCAACCTTCTGGAGGCCATAAGTTTTGACTCGTAACTCCATTTGATATTTTCAACATGCCAAAATGACTATATCAAAAAGGTTGTTTCTGTCCAAGGTAGTTCTACCTTCTTATCAATGTTTTTGATATTTTTTGAAGGCCATACATGATCATCTAAGGATCCAAAATTATGATTTAAATATTTTTTTAGGTTTTTTCTATTTTTAGAAATTGTATATTTTTAAAACTAGATGTCAACTTCATTTTAATTTCATCCCATAGTCTAATTATACTTTTTATGGTATTTTGAGAGATTTTAAAGATATTTTGGGAGATTTTAAATATAGATGTTTTTTTTAGATTTTAGTTCTTTTTTGAATTTTTTATATAAACTCTAATTTTTGAGTTGAGTATTATTTAAGCATGATTTGGGTTTATAATTATTTCAATTAATTTAATATAAATCAATACAAGTTGTTCAGAATCTTGGCCCATTGGTAAGTTTATTTATCTTATTAGTTTTCAAGTTTATTATCTGGTATCAGATCAAGTTTGAATCTTGGAGGAGTAAATAATGGAAAGAGGATGAGGAGGTGTTTCATAGATGAATTAGAATATACAAGAGATATAGAGGCAAGTTTAAAAATTAATAGAGGTTATCACTAGTCAGTAGAGAAGACAAGGTGGTGATGAGGAAGACACAGATCGTGATGAAGAATTTTAGCAAGAAGAAGAATAGTAAGAGAAACCACCATTAATATAAGAGAGGATGGTTCAAGATATATAAGGAAGAAATAAAGAAATCAAGGTTGATGTTCTAGATTATGGAGGTAGTTTAAAACTAGAGGAGTTGATAGATTAGACGAAAAGCATGGATAATTTCTGAGTGTAAGACTATGAGAGAAGACAAAAAGGTTGATGTGATGCTTCATTTGTGGGAATTGGTGTCATGTTGAGTCAAGAAGGAAAGGTAATATAATATTTTAGTGATAAATTAAATTAGCTAAGAATAAATAATTCTACTTATAATGTTGAACTTTATGTAATTTTATAGGCATTACGACATTGGAGGCATTATCTAGTACCTAAAGAGTTTGTAATATTTATAGATTATGAGGCTTCAAATTATGTGAATACCCAAAAAAATTTGAATAGTAGGCATGAAAAGTGGGTTTCTTTCTCACATAGGTATACTTTTGTGTTGAAGCATAAACCAAGAAAACAAAATTAGGTAGCTAATGCATTGAGAAGGAGAGTAGCATTATTACCTACTATGGTGACTGAAGTAGTTAGATTTGAAGATATCAAAGAATTATATGATACCGACCCATATTTTGGAAAGGTAGTTGAGTATTGAAAAAATCCATTAATAGGTAGGATAGATGTTATTCATGATATCTTATATAGAAAGGTTATCTCTTCAAAGGGAAACAATTGTGCATTCCGGTTGGGTCTCTACGAGATAATAGAATAAGAGAATTAAATAGTGGTGGTTTGGATGGAAATTTTGGTAAGACAAAGACAATATCTTTGGTGGAGGAAAAATATTTTTAGCCAAAGATGAAGAGATATGTGACAAGGTATGTTTCAAGGTGCAGAATATGTTAGGTGGCTAAAGGACATGCATAAAATACTGGAATATACATGCCACTATTGGTTCCAAGAAGACTATGATAGATTTGAGTATGGACTTTGTGTTGGTATTTCCAAACACACAGAGAGGTAATTATTAATTTTTTTTTTGTAGATAGATTTTCTAAAATGGTTCATTTCATTGCATGTAATAAAACTAATGATGCCACTAGAGTTGCAAAATTATTTTTTTATGGATATCGTGAGATTGCATGGTATTCTAAAAATTATTAATTAAGATAGGGCCACAAAATTTCTATGTCATTTTTGGAGGAATTTATGAAATAATATGGGTACTAATCTAGAATTAATTAGTGCATATAACCCACAGAAAAATGGGCAAACATAAGTTGTGAATATAAGCTTAGAAAATTTATTGAGATGCATAGTGGGAGAGAAGCCAAAGGAATGGAACTTTGCTTTACCACAAGCTGAGTTTGTATATAATAGTTTAGTGAATAGATAAATAGAAATGTCACCTTTTCAAAAAATTTATGGGAAAAATCCTATGGGTGTTTTAGAATTGCTACAAGTTCCAATTACAGGTTAGATTAATGATGATGCACGAGTGTTTGCAGAGCATTTGTAGTAGTTGCAAGAAATAAAAGAGAAATATAAATAAATAGTGGATGTTAGAAGAAGATCCAAGGTTTTGAATAAGGAGAGTTGGCAATGGTTTACTTGAGGAAAGAGATACTTCTAAAAGGCACATATAATAAGTTGAAGTATAAGAAAATGAGGCCATCCAAAATTATTAAGAAAATAAATGATAATGTATATGAGGTGAGTTTAATAAAGAATTTTGATATATATTTAGTATTTAATGTTTAAAAATTAAACGAATTCCATGGAGAAGATGATGATGTAAATTGGGAGCAGCAGGTTCCAAAGAAGAAGAAAGAAAAGATAGTGCAAATTTTGGATATGAAGATAGTGAGCACAAGGCAAAGGAATTATAATAGCTATTTGTTGCAGTGGGAAGGATTACAACAAGAAGAAAACGCTAGTAATACTCCATAAACCAAACCAATGGTTTCCAAAACCTATGTTCCTTCACCTTCTCATACAACTCTTTCAGTTCAGTAAATGAAATAACTTTTACTGCTCTCAAAACATTTCATCTATCCCAATGTGTTTCTTAAGTGGTATGACCCCAATATATTTTATTGGTTCCATGATGACATTGGGAATTATCATGAATCATGTAGAGGGATCACTAAATTTATTGTTTCCTATATGCTTGGTGATTCATTTAATAATTAAGATATGATCAATCTTTTTCATCAAGAATACACTACTACTTTTAAAAAATGACAAACTTATAAATCTTATACTTAAAATAACCAAAAATATTCTTCAAATAATCAACCAAATACCAAGGATGTTTGTTCCATTGACATCAATTATTACCAATATTTTAACAATTCTCAATATGTCTATTCTCCTAAGGTCAATTATCACTGTAAACAGACTCATAAAGATCTCATTACCAAGCCTTAGAATCCATATTCAGAGGAGTAACTTCTTAAAGATACCACCACTATTGATGTTGCTTTGGAAGCCCAAGAGGAAAAATCTCATCCTTCTAATAATCCAAACACATCTACTCCTCCAAAATATAATTTAGCTCCTAAATCCTATGCTAGTTCTTCTAAGTCACGTTGGAATTTTCTTGAAGAACTCAACTCTATGCCATGTAATATTCCACTTATGTAGTTGGTTCACACTTCTCCCTATCATTGTAAATTCCTTATGAAATATTTCCAAGAAATTGATAATCCATCCTCTTGAGATGAATAACCACCTTCTATTGAATCTAAACCTACCAAGGTAAATACCATTGAAACTATGTGTTCTTCTTTCAATCCCTCTATTGAATTCCTTGAATAAGACATGATCAATGATGAAATTATTTTTCATGATGATGATCCACCACTTTTTTATCAAATTAACCATTAATACCACTCTTATATAAAAATTTATAGTTGATGAAGGTTATGTTATTAATGTCACATCTATATGTCTCATCCAATAACTTGGTTATAATAAGGATCATGTCAAGCAAACCCATCTTATTTGTCATGGTTTTGATCAGACTAGTCAAAAACCACTTGGTTTCATTTGGCTTCCATTAACCATTGGACCTAAAACTATTCAAACCAAGCTTATGGTCCTTGATTTACCCTTATCTTACAACATACTCCTTGGTCATCCCTAGACTTATTGAATGAGGACCATTGCTTCTTCTGGTAGTCAATGTATTAAATTCTTATATAATGGAAATTTATATAAGCATGAAACCAATCCCAACCCATAGAGCATTCAACTTCCTAATCCTAAACCAGAATATCGTATTCCTACCATTCCTAAGATTAATATTATTCCTTTAACTGAATTCGTCAACATGAATCATGATTTACATGTTACTCTTATGGATTTTGACGATGATAAGCCTAATGATTTGTAAAATACTTATAATACTACAAAGTTACCTCCATAATTTTTATAATGGATTCTTCCTTCTTTATTACCCATGGATCATACTATTCCTCTTATTGGTAAGATTACGAATTTTCCCCCTCTATGAAATGCTCAAGAGTATTCTTTACCTGAAGATGCCTTCACTTGTAATAATTTTGGAGTGGCCAAATTATTTCAATATCCTTTCATCATGTCTCCTCATACATTCAATAATATTAGGATTTCACCCTATAAAATTTCCCTTAATTATCAAGCATGTACAATTTCTCCAACATATGATGATAATGATATAATGGCCCAAGCTCAATATAGAGACATGGATGTACAATATTATAAAAAAACCTTAGCCCAAATTCATGATTTTAATCAAGACGTTAATACCATTTCTATAGGTCATACCTTAAATCTTGAGGATCATCTGCCTCCTATAAATCCTCCTCTTATTGATAATCCTTGCCTGATAGAGTAATTACACCTTCTAAAACTCTAAAAATTCTTACATATCCTTTACCACCTATCGATCCAATCATTGCATTTAAGCCTTATCCCATCATTGAACCCAATGATATTCTAATCCCTTATTATCCATCTACTTCTTCTACTCCTGAAATTACCCTATATGTCGAAGAAATTGATGTTCATCAAATAAATTATGAGTATGATCACCATGGAAATAAAATTCTAGATCTTGAAGCAGATGTAAAATATTATGGTCCTCTTCTTCACTTGCCTAGTGATGAAGCTATTGTTGAGTTACTTTATGCCCAAGAATCTCAACTTCCTCGACAACATCATAAACTTGGAAATTTTAAGACTAAAAATCCTTACTTCAACAACTTTGTTGCTAGCATTGATCCTACAAAAAATTTAATTTCTACCTTATCTAAAGCACCATAAAAATTTCAAGATGATAATGCCATGTTTACTAAATAAACCACTCACATCGAATATGGTACTCCATATTGTCCTCGACCACTTACTATCTCTCATGAACCCTCACCTACTGAACATGATAATTTTAACTTATTATTTGAGAAATACCATGAAGCTTTCACTTGGTCCTATGAGGACATGCCTGGCTTTGACCCTAGCATTATGGTACATACCATTATTACTTATCCTGATGCTAAGCCTATTCATCAAAAACAAAAAAATATACTATTGAAGTTTCCACTTTATGTCATAAGGAAATAATCAAATTACTTGATGCTAAATATATCAAACTAGTGGATAATTCTAAATGGGTTTCCAATATTATTCCCATTCAGAAGAAATTCACTATGGTAGTTCACATTTGTATTGATTTCCATAATCTTAATCTTGCTTTTCCTAAGGACAACTTCACTTTATCTTCAATAGATGCCATCATCGATTTCACAACTAGTTATAAAATGTTTTCTCTTATGGATGGCTTCTTACGATATAATTAGATTCATATTACCCCTAAGGACCAACATAAGACTACTATCACCATGGAATGGGGAAGCTATTACTATGTCAAAATGCCCTTTGGCCTCAAAAATATTAGAGCCACTTACCAATGAGAAATGACTCACATATTTGATGATCTTATTCAAAAAATTATTGAAACTTATGTGGATGATCTTATTAATAAATCCAAAAATCATAATATTCATCTTTTTGATCTTGCTATTATCTTTAACTATCTCCTTAAATATAAATTCAGACTTAATCCTTACAAATGTGTCTTTGGAGTCATATCTATAAAAATTTTAGGTTTATTAGTCTCTTTATATGGAATTGATGTTGACCCTACCAAAATTAGTGTTATCGTCAACATGCCTATTCCTAATTCTATTCCTGACATTATAATTATTTATTAAACTTGGGGAGATTAGATTATTCATACCTGAAATGGCATATTGAATTCACTCCATCAATCCCATTCTCAAGAAAGGTACTACTTTAAAATGGATGGATCCATGTCAAAAATCCTTTGATAATATGAAAGAGTCATTGCTTCATCCACATACACTTCATCTTCCTTCTAATAATAAACCTTTGATTCTATATAATTTTTCCATACCTATTTTAGTTGGGGTAATGCTTTCCCAACAAGATGATATGGGAAGAGAGTATGTTATCTACTACATCAGCTAAGGTCTCATCAATTATGAAACACATTTTAACAAAATTGAGTTTGATTACATCGCCATATATTTCATAGTTTAAAAACTTTGCCACTACATGCTATAACAAACTACTTATGTCATTATTCATTCCAACCACTTTCATCCGTTATTATCTAAAGCATTTCTTCCTACATATAGAATTGGTAAATGGATGGTCCTCCTTATGGAATTTAATCTCTGAATCATCACTCAAAAATCTATCAAAGGCCAAATCATAGTTGATCAATTTATCATAGTTCCCATACCAGCCACTTCTTCTCTTCAAGATAATCTTCTAGATGATAATATCCTTTACATTAAAGGTCTTAATCAAGCTATTATTCTCAAAGATTATTTTCATAGTTTTACCACCGATCTTGAATCCAATAGTCTTGATGAATCCACTAATACCTCTAATACTATTAAACCAAAAGTAGTTATCAAGGAGCTTCCTAAAATTATTGTCGACTTGCATGAGGATACTTGGACCCTTCACTTTGATGGTGTTGAATGCCTTCAAGGAACTAGGTTAAGTTGCATTTTCATAAGTCCTCTTGGCAAGATAATTATTTTATATTTTTTCTTCATCTTTAATGTCACCAATAATATGGCTATGTATGAATCTATTATCTTAGGCATGAGATCTCCTCTTGACTAGACATTCAATACCTTCATGCTTTTGGTGATTATCAACTTATTTGTCATCAAGTCAGTAGTGATTATCTATGTAAAAGTGAGAACCTCATCACATATCATCAAATTATAACCACTCTTGATGAGGATTTCATTTCTTTCACTATTGAGCCTATTCTTAGAGATCAAAATTATATCACTAATTCTCTTGCTTCTTCAGCCTCTCTCTTTCATCCATGCCAAGTCCTTTCTGATCCTACTTTTCTTATATAAATAAGAAAATATCCATCTTATACTCAACTACTAGATTTTATTATCTACCATATTGAGGATATTACCATTTGACAAATCCCATGGTATTAAGACATCATTTAATTCTTGGAACATAAAAAATTATCCTCCTAACTTAGACTCTTATGAAAAGACACGCATTCATAAAAAATATTTCAAGTATGTATTTCAACACAACATTTTTTATTATCATAATGTTGAATCTACCTTGATCGATTGTGCTATGAAAGATGAGGTCCTCCCTCTTCTTTAACAAACACATGATGGATTTTTTAGTAGACACTATAGAATGCTACAGCTCGTAAATGTCTACATATGGGCTACTTTTGGCCTATTCTTGAAAAAGATGTAATTGAATATGCTAAAAAGATTAATCCTTATCAGCTTCATAATGATCTAATCTATTTACTTCTAGTTTAACTTCAAGTTATCAAATCTCCTTTTCCATTTTACATGTGGGGATTTGATGTCATTGGCAAACTACCTCACTCCCAAGATGGGCATGTCTTTATCATCACTGCTATCAAATATTTTATCAAGTGTGTAGAAGCTATGACCCTTGTTAACATCACCAATCCTACAATTTTCAAATTTATTCTAAATAAAATCATTTTCCACTTTGGTGTTCCCTATACCATCATTTTTTATAATGGTGGTAATTTCAAAAACAAACATGTTAAATAACTTTGCAATAAATTCAAGATCAATCACAATTTTTTCATGCTTTATCATCCATAATGAAATGATCAAGATGAAGCCACTAATAAAATTCTCAACAAAATTATCTAAAAGACCATTTGTGAAACATGCACATATTTTCATCTTCATCTTTACCTTGCACTTTAGGCCTATCAGACTAGCATACACAATACCACTAGGCCAACTCCATTTTTGTTAGTCTATGGTTTTGAGCCAATTTTTCCTTTAGAAGTTAAGCTTCCCTCTCTTTATATATCTATTTCATGGTATTATTCCCAATGAATAATTTAATTAATCTCATCTTCATGCTCTTGATCTACTTCATGATTTTCCACTTTACAACATAACCACTAATACAAGGCTCACATTGTTAGACAACATAACAAACATGTTAAAGTTCACACATTAAATGTTGGTGATCTTATCCTTAAATTATACTACACCGATGATAAATAAGTTAAATATACCAAAAAATGGTGGGGCCCATATTTAGTCAAATATATTCTTGGTCTAAGCACCTACCATCTTCAAACCAGTGAAGGCCATGTTTTCAAAGAGCCCACCAACACACAATTCCACAAAAATTACTTTTCCTAAACATTTCCTTATTTTTATGCTTTCTATCTACATCTATGTAAAAAAATTTCTAGGTCACTTATATGGGTCTCTCCTTCTACAACAATTTCCTTCCTTCAACAAACCTTTAGTCCTCCCTTTTGGTCTTTTGGTTTCTTGATGTACCATAGTATTCTTTATCTTCTTGAATTTTATCTTTTGACACTCTTTGGGTTTTGATTTTATTAATTAATTTTTAAGATCATGGATAGGACCCAACACTCCTTACAAAATTACCACCTTTTACATATTTTTCTCCCTAATATTTTCCATTTGCCTTTTTACACCCCTTGGGTTTTTATTTTATGATTTGCTTTGTAAGACCATAGATAGGACCCAATATTCCTCACAAAACTATCATCTTTTCTATTACCTCACTTTAGATTTTACTTTCTTATTATCACCCTCATGGGTTTCTCTTTTATGAAGTTGTAGTGTAAGACAATGGATAGGACTCGGCCCTCCTCATAAAACTCACCATCTTTTCATCTTTTTATATCCTTGTTCTCAACTTTAGTTTTTGTTTCTTTTTTTAGATATAATTTATTCAAATAATCTATGTTAACATGTTTTCCTCCATTTCCCTCATTATTATGATAAGGAATCACACTTTACTGTCATTGTATCTCTTTTTTCTCTTTGTCACATCTTTTACAAATTGATGTAATTTAAATTGTTCCATGTGTAATTCCTCTTGATTCCACCTTTATTTCACTCCACATTAGATAGAACAAGGTTGAAGTCAAGATATCACTTTTATTTCACCTAAATTTATGAGACTCTTAGACCCCATGCTCTTTTAAGTTCTCTCTCTCTTAGAAACCAAGTCCCAAGTATTCAAATGAAAGTCATCTTTAGCACCCTTGTTTGGTTTTCCAAATCTATTTGGAGGAAGAATATAAAATTCCATAAATAAATTTAAAATACAAATCATTTGAATAAAAATTCAATGATATGTAAAAGTCAACATATAGATTTTCAAAAGTCAAGTTCACACCAAAAGACGTGATTACAAGCACATCTCCTATCTATAATAGAAGTACAAACTCCACAGTTAGCCTCATATAGATCCAAGGTCATTTGGAGTGTGGTAGGCCAATAGATTGGAATAGGGTAGTTCAAAAAACTCTATATTTCTACCTACTTTCTCATCAAATAACCCAATCTTCATAGTAAATTGACAATTCTATAAGGGGTCTTAAAGAACTAGGAACACATTGTGGGGAGGTAGGTCCATTTTACTTTTCATGCATATAACCTTCATGGGATGATCTATATACTAAATTTTTTGACCTAAGACTTGTGTGGCTAAGTGAATTTATTTAGAGTTCTTAAGGTAAAAATTTCTCTCATTTTTACAAACCTAATTTTAGGATCTTAACTTTGATAAAAATTTCCTCTGACTTGGTTTTTCCTTCATTCTCCCCTCCACCCATTTCATTTACCCCCTTAATATAAAAATTATAATTCCAAATATATTTTTCCCTCTTCTTCACTCCCTTTTTCTTCACCTCTTAAAAATATGCTAGCACTACTTTATTTTAGTTGTATCTATCCTTAGAGCAAAATAACATGTTTGAGTAACTATGGAGTAATTCTTTCTTTTTCAACATGATTTACATTTATACACTTGTCTTACTTTATTTTTACCATTTATCATTATCTTACTATCATGTTGTTATAGACACTTGAGTTTATACCCCTTTTTTCATTATTGAGTGATGTTGGCTTGTTACTTCTCAGTCTTCAATGTTGTTTTCCTTGTTTGCACCACCTTTCTCCATTATTGATTGAAATGTGGATTGTTACTGCTCACTCATAAATGTTGTTTTACCATGTTGTCTCTTCTTTTACCATTTGATATATTTTATTATTATCCTATTTGACACATATCCTTAGTTTGACTTGGTGAGTTTTCCTTTCTTACTTAAGGATAGCTTGTTTGAGTTTTTTAGCCTCTAGTAGCCTTAGATTTTCAGTTACCTAATCTATTCTTGTGTTTTGGCTTGGTAATTTATTTTAACATAAAACTTGTCAGCCTAGATTTATAAATTTCCCAAGTACATCTTATCTTCATAGCATCAGTTATCTTGGCTTGTTTTGCATTTGTTTATTTATCTTTAGTTTTGTATTCTTGAGTTTGTTGAAACTAGTCTCTGTGACCTACACAATCAAAACTAACATCACAATAGAAAACCATTTGATGATAAAGGTAAGTCAAGGTACACATCACATTTATATTTTAGTTATTTACTTTTTATTCATTTAATTTTAGTTATTTATACTTTAAATATTGTAACTTTTTTTTAGTATTAGCATTGTGTGTTACTATATTATTTCTCAAAGCACCATCCCCTATTGTACCTTAGTGACACATGATGAGATTCAAGTAAGGCATATGTAGACATATAATATTTTAAATTTTTATCAAATACTAATTATTTATATCCTATAATAACCCATCAAAACTCAATCTCTCTAAGTGCATGCCTTAAAGGGTGCACAAAAAAATGGGTGGATAGACCTTTAGTGTTTTGTAGCATTATTGTCCCTTATTTCCATAATATTATCAATAAAAATATATATTAAAACCATTCCATGGTATATTACTATTCCCTTACACAATTATCTAATTATTTTAATATTTTCATCCCTCTTTTCCTCACCTTGATCCCCTTGCACCAGTTGACCCTGTATAATTTTTAGATTTTTATTAATCTACAGGTCAACTAGGTTGACCCTATATTATTTTGGGTATTTTTCACTTGGATATTTATTAGCCCTTTAGCCATCCTATCTTGGGACCTAGTGAATTATCTCCTTAAAACATATAGGGTTGATTGGGTCAACCCTGTATAGTCCACATATTTAGAAGGATTTAGGGTGAGATCTACCTATAAATAAAAGATCAATTTATTATAATTTAAATATGCAATAAAGAGTTATTATATGCTTGTGCTTCTTTAAAAAATGCTCTTCTACGATTATACTTGAGGAGTCTTAGCTTAGGTTTTTTTACTTGGAGAATCTAGTCTTATGAATAAGTATTATATACTTTGGAAATTTTTAGTTATCCTTAAAAACCACAACAACCTCTTTCAAATCCCCTTTATCCAAGGGAGAGATTGAGTCTCAATGGGTTCACATTAGGGTAAGTATATTCTAAATTTGTTCTCCACTCTTTAGTAGATATAATTAGCATACATATTGGTTCAAATAATATTACTCTTAATATACCATATATTAGGGTCTTACTCATACTTAGCTTAATTAAGATTCTATTATACATGTTTTGATTGCTTTAATAACCCCCTTTATTGTGCCACAAGATTTGGTGTGCAATAGATTAGATTTACTTTCTTATTTATTAGAATAGAATGAGTATTAAACTTATGACTCTTTTAGGGTTATTATGTAGTTGTGTTAGAATTTAGGCTTTGGAACCCTTCCTAGCATGGTGTATTGTGATAAGTGATCCCCAAATTGGGTCTAATGAATCCCCATATTGGTCATGCTCCCACTTAGAAAATGTATTCCCAATCAGAATTACAGGTATGCTCTATCTTCTCCAAGCCAAGATTGATTTATATACATGATTCATTTCTAATTTCATATGAAAATTCCATCTCTACTTATTTTCACACTTTCACATACTTCAATATGCCTTGCATCTAGACCTACAACACCCCTCTTAGTATCATTCATGTTGTATTTTTCCCTCACACATTCCAAAAATTGTATTATTCATGTTCCCATGAGATCTACATAGGTCATACAAATAAATAAAATTTCATTTCAATACATTTGGAATTCTTGTAGGTCTTATTTCCTTCATCGGGTTACATTCAAGGTTTTAAAAGGGTTTTAGGCATGTCTCATTCTTAGTTATTGTTGATAATATCCTATTTCTCTCTCCTAGTACCATAAGATGGAATTAAGGTGACCTCTCTATAACCTTCAAATATGAATTGGTCCCATGCAAAACCTCTTCCACATGCTAATCAAAAGACTGTTCTCTCTCAAGCTCCTTTCTAAGGTGAAAAGAGGGTTTTGAGATGCTTGTTATCTTAATGATTATTCATACAGGTGTAGAGCTAGCTAAATGAGCTAGTGCCATGTTTTTAGAGTAGGAGATCCCCTTTATCACCTTAAAAATTAATTTTACACCATTCACTTCCTCCAAGAAGTTTTGAGCTACACAAAATGACCTCTTGGGCATGGAGGACTAAGTGTGAGACCCAGAGAGGGTTTTAGGACCAAAACTCCTCAAAGTGAATTTTATAGTTATAAATGCCTCAAATGGATATGAAACATCTCCCATGAATTTATATAACACCTCCTCAAATATAAATATACTTCAAAAAAAGTTAAACCTTTATTAATATACAATGAGGGTTTATAAACGATAGGCCAAATTGACCCTAGTAATCTTACTTGGATTTTTTATTCACTTTTAAATGATTTTAAACATTATTGGAATATTTATTGGAATTTTTAAAACCTTGGAAATATATTGACTCTTTAATTTACTTCAAAACCTACAAGATTTATTTATATTTTATACACATGGTTGTAGGTCTTCATGGAGGCTTAATACCTTGTTAAGCCTAAGAATGGCTTCAACTAATGGGTTTTTTCTCTTCCCAATACTACTATTTAACTAAGGGAATTATAATTATGATACCTAAGGCCATATTCAACCTTAAAATCTCATGATAAAAGCCAAAACTATACCTTTTCTCCATAATTTATAGGCAGGCCCGAGTCTTGTCTTTAAGGCTTAAACTTTAATGAAACTCAAGATAAAATATCCCTTAGATATATTTTTTTATCTATGTAAACTAATTGAATTTGGGTATTTAATCAATACTTATCACACTTATAATAATTATAAACTTGCATGTCTTCTTAGATTTCTATACACATGCCTATTTGTGCCTATTTAGGCCTTCTAGTCCTAAATAAACTTTTGCCCAATAAATATTAGACCTTCATTCCATATTTTAGACTATCTCAAAAACATTATATTAGGAAAAATTTAAAGGATCCATCCATAATAATTTTATCTTAGTCTTGTAGTCCTAATGCAGTCTTCCCTACATTATCTCATTTTCTAAGTGAAAGCATACACTTATAGAATGTGTAACATGAATCTAGGTATGCTTGTAGTTTCAGACCCTTTTCACATGTTAAAAGTTCCTGATGACTTCATATAATCTTAAGGAGTGTATAATACACCCTAAATCTTCCAATGGTCTTTTTGTGAATTTTTCATGTGGTAAATGTTGACCTATAGGTTTATAGACTTGTACGTTAATAAAACTTCTACTTTACTCAAATTTGAAATGTGCCTCAAGGTATAAATATGACCATCATCTAGATAATGGTCTAAAGAGTCAATTTAGGCCAATTTAGTCTTTTTGGAGGCTACTCTTGAAACATGGTAATTACATGCACAAACCAAACAACCTTTCTCATGCCACATCCATGTCTTGGCTTGTTTGTAGTTAGGACCTAGTTAGAGATCATTAAAGTAATGTTTATCAAGATATACCACTTTAAATATTATCTTTAATGTGAAATTTTAATATTTATAGATAATGATTTACATAATTAAGGATCTTCCCAATGAATAAACCTATAAAACCCCTCAAAAAATTCTTGTAATTTCACAAAATCCACTAGTGCATGCATAATTATCCTTTTATTAAGGTATATCATCCTATTTAATATTTAAATGTTATTTATATAATTTTAATATTTTGGGTTAATTATTTAAAAACTCATTTTACTTAGTTGATGTGCAAGAGCATCATTTTTTACTTATAAACATGACTATCATGCTTCAATTCTAGAAAATCAACCCCATTTCACATTGTATAAAATATGAACATGAGGAGACCTAAGAGAATAAGATGTTATAGAGGTGTAGGAGTGTTCAAGATACCATTTTCAATCATTCTCACACATTCATCTGACCTCATAACTCTACACTTCAGGAAAACCAATCGAGGTGGAGTTTGAAACTCATTTTTTACCCACTTATTAAATATTTTTTATAAAGTTAATGGGATCAATCAAGAAACCATTGACACAAAGTGGAATTAAAATATGGTCCATAAATATTTATAAGATATTGGACTCCAACTCTCTCTCTCTCTCCTAAAATTCCCAAATGAAAACATGTAGCTTGTCTTGAGCTACCAAGAAAGCCAATAGGAGAGATGAATATGTTTTCTTCATTTTGGATTTGGCCTAGGGAAGATGAAGAGACATATATTTAATCATTTAACCTACAAATAAACCTTATTTATCTACACAAGTGAATGGCTATCCTCTTCTAGGCATTGAAATTCTCTTGTAACTAATTTTCCTCATTTGAAACTAACTTGCCATGAAATGTATACCAACCTCACATTATAACACTTATCAAAAATAATTTTAAAGTAAAAATATATGTGGTTTTCACCATTTTGGATCTTAAATTGGGGTTTTGACAAATTTACACATGTTAGTTGCATATAATGGAGTTCAAAATGACTTATTCTCCTTGGATATAACATGAAACCTATAAGACATCAAATAACCCTCTCAAATATTTTAATAGCTCAAAAAATACCCCATTTACTATTAAAATCAATTAATTGTGAAAGGAAAAGACACTATTATGTAGATACCTCTTTCATTCTCTAATCTAACCACAAATTTTATACTTTCAACTTTAAATGTAGCATTCACTCTTTTCAATCCTCTCTTGGTTATCAATCTCTCCAATAAGGTTTGACATACTCTTATGTATAATCATGTTTCATAGGATTATTCAACTTATTATCTTTTCCATTATATCCTTCATAAATCTCTCACTCATCCATTCATCTCCTCATTCCACTCACCTTCTCCTCCCTTTCATACCATCTCACACACTAGCCTTCACTAGGATATAGGTTTCTTTGACCAAATCACTTCAATATTTAATCTAGGTATATTTTATACAATATTTATCTTGTATATTATATATTAGGTTTTAAAATTTTTTTTCAACTCACTTCAACCCCTTTTTTAACCTTAATTACCTTCTTGACTTCTCAAACCCTCAACCAACCACTCTTCTCTCCTAGTAGCCTTTTTTTTTGGCTTTTTAAGTTGGTAAGGATAGGTAATGACTTGTATATGAAAAAAAAACTTTTTGGATAAAATATATCACTTATAATCTTTATATGAATTTTAAAAATCCAAATCACTTCCTATATACCTTTTCTAACTCTTGCACAGACCTAATCAGGTCTCTTTACTTCTCTTTAGAACACAATCATTTATATCCATACATACAGATGTCATACCAGTCTAAAACGTTAATAATATTTTAATCCATGATAAAATTAATAAAAATACTAAATTTATTCAATTTAACCTATTATGTGTTCCAAAAAATGGTTTTGAAGTTCTACACCCAAATCTAGGGTTAATGTGTTCTGCATATACTTGAGAGGGTTTAATGTTGGTTTAATTAATTATTTCTTACTTTAAAACAATCAAAAGACCATAATAAGGTATTAAAAACATTTTAAAAACTTATCCAAAATTAGACTCTTATGTATTAACCCCTAATCACACTCTAACCATGAATTTCATAATGTTTTATAACATAGTCTGCCTATGTGCAAGTTATAACAGGGTTTTTGATGCATATTTTCTTATCTGAAATCTTTAAACATTTATTCAAGGTTTTAAATCCTCCATTGTGTTTTTATACAACATATTATCTATTATCCAAACTCCATTATGATTCACACCTATTATTGAGATCAAATACTAAGATATTTATTGTATCTTGCAAACATAATATACAAAGAGGTTGTTGTCTTGAACCCTAGTCCTTTACAGGAATAAAACACAAAACTATTTATATGAAATACTTATTAAAATATTTTTTATACACCTAATATAACCTATTTTTACATAATATTTTTTTTATACATATTCATTCTTTATTAGGTTTTAGTTCTCAATGACCCTACACAGGAAATTTGAACATAGTCCTACCAACATCTACCTTTTAGATTTCTTTACAAAACATTGAATCAAAGTATTTAGGGTATTAAACACATTCAATTTCATTAAAAACAAAAAAAATACATATTAAAAAACATATACATTTAATACATGATATATTTTATTATTTCCTTCTCTTTACATAATATTGTCACCATGGACAAAATACAAGATTATTCATTATTTTCCACTCTATTCTCATGCTCCTCCATACCTATACCTACCCAAACCTTTAATTTAATATTATAACTAGTATAAAACCTTTATAAATAATTACTATATGAATATATCTCCTAATTTACTTACCAAAACCCATTGCATACATGAGAAACTACCTTCCTAGAAACTACCTCTATTGGGAACTACCTTCATATGGACATTAAATTTTAAATTATTATTTTTTTTCATTTTACTCATAAAATGTACATAAAAAACCTTAAATAATAATTTATGGACTCTATACTAACATTTTATAATCATGACACTTGCGATAATACACCAAAATTGACTAACATAATTTAAATATTCAAAATTGAATTTTGGTAGGAAACTCTCCCAAGAAAAAGAACATCTAAAAAAAAGACATATGATGATTATAACACAATCCTAAGGTTAATATTAGAATTATAAGACTCAAATAAAAATGATGATAAAAATACACTTAACTACATGGACTTGGTTGATGCTCCTACATCATATTCCTAGGCAAGAAAGAAAATTGGGCTCAAATGTATAGCTATTTGCTTCTTCCTAGTCTTCTAATTCTTGTTCCTTAGATCATCCTTCCTTTCTAATGCTCCATGATTAGACTAATAATTTTATTTTCTCTCATGCTTTCCTCTATCAAAGATTATTTTTCTTATCTTATACCATTACTTTCTTGCACCAATTAGGACTTTATGTGTACTCACACTTTGAACTTTTACTATATCATATTAGTTATGTATACCCCAAAACATTATTGATACACCTGTAATTTCATATTCCTCTACTATTGTCCTCATTATTTCAAAAAAATCAATGTAAATTTATTATCTATATTCTATTTCAATGAGATTCAAGCCTCCAAAAGGCTCTATATCTTCAATCTACTTCACTGCTACCATTAATGCTTCATCTTGTTATCCTTTGTCCTTCATCTTGTGAACCTCATCTATTACAACCTATAACTTCTCCTCATTATCCATATTTTCAACATGAAATCATCTCTCTAAGGTTTTTATTTTTATCTCTAACTACTTATCACTCTTATATACAAACATGTAATTAGATGCCATACCTCCTTCATGAGATTTTACTCCTTTGTCTAAGCCTTCAATGAGGCCTACAAATTGATCTTCTTCTTATTGGTATTTCCCATCACCTAGTTATATTAAAATATCTTATTTTACTTCACTCAAATGTATATCATCCTCCTCAATTTAATATTTATCTTCATCCACTTTCTCATTATGTTGCTTACTCATTATGTACCTCATTATCTCACCTTTGACTTGCTTGTAAACTAATTTTTTTCTCTCTCTTTCCTCTCTCTTATCTTTCCTCTTTATCTTATTTATCTATATACTTATTGGTAAATTTAATGTATTCTTCCTCATAAACCATCCATATTTTGGTTTCTCACTTTCCCTCATGTGCTTTATGATGAGCATCAACTCACCTAATTATTATATTTCTTCTATCATTTCTTTTTCCATCTCTTTTCTCTTGGTGCCTTCTTGCACCTTATTTTATTTGTGGTATCTCTTCTGACTCATGCATTATTTTATCTTTCCATTTTATTTATTCATCTTATCCTTCTCTCAATATTATAGTCTCATATGGACCTATACTTCTTGACAAGCGTCATCCACTTGCCTTTGTATCACCTCTCACTTGGGTCTCTTTTTACAATGTCACCTGGTTTATCTCACTATTCATTTATTATACTTTACCTAGGAAAAATTTATCTCTCTTAAATATATCCTTGAGCTCACTCTTGAGCTTTACAATAGCTATCTCACACTATCAATCTTCACTGGCTTCAGGGTTTCTTACCATAATCTAACTTTTCACTCACACCATTAACACTATCTCATGAACATATCAAAACATAAAATGAAAACTTAATCAAAAATTAAAATTATTAGTATTGATGATTGTCCTTCTCATGTACTGAACATGATTATCTAATAGTAATGATGTAGATACCTCTTTCATTATCTACTCTAAATACAAATTTGATGCCTACAACTTCAATTGTAGCATTCACTCTTTTCAATCTTCTCTTGGTTATCGATTTCCCCAACAAGGTTTGACATCCTCTTATGGATGACCCAATTTCATAGGCTTATTAAACTTATTCTCTCTGATCTTATATCCTTCATACATCTCTCACTCATCTATTCATATCCTCATTCCATTAACCTTCGCTTCCATTTCATGTCATCTCACACACTAGCCTTCACTAGGTTGTAGGCTTCTTAGACCAAACCAATTAAATATTTGATCTAGGTCTCATGTAGACAATATTGATATTGGATAGTTCCTATTAGGTTAAAAAAAAATTAAAATCACTTCAACCCCTTTTTCAACCTTAACTACCTTCTTTACTTCTCAAACCCTCAACCACTCTTCTCTCCTAATAGCCTTATTTTAGGTTTTTTCAGTTGGTATGGACAAGTACTAAATTGTCTATGGAAACCTAGCTACTTTTTGGATACCCTATATCACTTATCATCTTTCTATGAATTTTCAAAATCCAAATCACTTCATATATACCTTTTATAACTCTTGCACATACGTAATTAGGTCTCTTTGCTTCTCTTTAGAACATAGTCATCTGTATCCATACATACATATGTCATATCAAAATAAAACCTTAATAATATTTTAATCAATGATAAAACACATAAAAATACTAAATTTCATTCAATTTAACTGGTTACATCTTCCCAAAAATGGTTTTTAAGTTTTCACACTAACCTAGGGTTTATGTATTCTATATAGACTTGAGAGGGTTTAATTAATTATTTATTGTGTTCAAACATTAAAAAGACCATAATAAGGTCTTAATAATATGTTTAAACTTATTCAAACTTAAAATTTTCTTGATTAAACCCTAGTCACACTCTAACCATGAATTTCACAATGTTCTATAACATAGTCTACTTGTGTGCAAGTTATAATAGGATTTTCAATGCATATTTTCTTACCCGACACATTCAAAAACTTATTCAAGGTTATAACTCCTCCATGGTTTCTTTATCCACCATATTATCTCTTATCCAAGATCCATCATATATAAACCTAAAATTTACCATCAATGGCTTCATATCTAACTTTAAACCAATTCTTACCAACCAATTACCATCTAGCCTAAGAATTTCTAAATGTCTCAAATTTGGCTTCATAACCATGCAATAAATCAATTTGGCCTATTAATTAATTAAATTGAACAAATGTACCATCAATTAATTCAAAATCATTCAAAAAAATTCAAAGACCTAAAAGGGATTAATTACGATGTTAAAGAAAATCAAACCCTAATCAAGTCTTAATTGAATTGATTTATGAGTAATTAAATCAATTATAAAAAAGGAAAATTCAAATATCAAGAGCATATTAAAATCTAATCATTACATTTTGTGAGTTGTCACTTTTGTAAAATATTTTTTTGGCGATCCATGCCCATTTATTGAAAATCATGAGTGCTTGACAACTCATAACTCTACTGGAGTTATTTTTAAGCCAACTAAGGTAAGGATTTAAAACATTCTAAATTGATTTCAAAATTTATAAATACAAGCTTAAAAATATTCATTTAGAGAGCTTGGATAAAGTAAAGTTATTATGTAGGATTTTATCCATGAGGTAAATGCATAGAGTTATAATGCTAAAATCAATCCAAACCAAGACAAACATGGTGCCAAGAGGAGATGAGATAACCAAGCCCAATTGATGAATACCTTTTGAGCAAAATCTAAGCAAGCCAATGAACAAATCATTTGGATATCTCAAGGAAGGTAAAGATTATATTTCTTTGAATTTTAGTTGGGTTTTAAATTTTTGTTTGTTCATTAAGTTCCCCCTAAGATATAGGCTTAAAATATTAGTAGATTTGTAGACACCTAAAACTGGCTACCAATAACCTCCAACCTAGCTTTTGACCAATTTCAACCAAAATGAACAATTTGGCTTAAAAACACTAAAACACATTAAAATATTTGAAATTTATATATTCAAGTGATAATTTTGTCCAAGGTATCCCTAAATGGGGTAATGCAATTTATGGGCTAGCTAACTTTGATCAGATCATTTTGAGTCAAAATGCCAATTTTACACCTAGGTGCTCTGTATTGCTCTTTTCTAGAAAATCTCTTACATGAGACATGTGCATTTTTTATTTTGTGTTGACAAAATCTTAAATGTTATAATGGGTCCAATGTATCTAACATTGACTTCTAATTCCAATCTAGTCAAAAATTGGACCAATAACAAGACATTCTGATCAATTTGAGTAATTTATGCATAAAGTGCTTAATCATGCTTAAGAGATAATTAAACCAAGTTAGAGCCTAATTAATAATTCCATGAAAACTTGTTGAATACTTATTTTTATAGATGAATATTAAATATCTGCATCATCAAGTGACATAATTTCTTGGGAAGACATCGCTAGGCAATAAACACCACAAATATCAGGATTCATGCCTCCCATGCCTCTTCAATGCCCCTTTATCCCAAATATTAATGGGGATATTTGTATAATGAATTTAATATTTATATTTATCATTAGCCACACATCTCAATCTTGCGATGGATGGTTCAAGTTGATTCTATCCATTTTCCAAAATCTATAAATAGAGAGGCCATGAACATCATTTCTAAGCTATTTTGGTGTAAAGTTATTATGCTCAAATATCTTTAAGAAGCTTAACTTATGAAAAGTTAATATGATAAATTGATTCCAAAATATATTTCAATTAATGTTATAATGTCAAATTTTTGAGCCAAGCCAAGCCAAAGTCAAAGGTGCCAAGAGGAGATGAAGGTAACCACACTCAATTTAAGAAGATCCCTTGAAGCATAATCCAAGAAAGCCACTACAACATGCATTATGGAGCAACCAAGGAAGGTTAAAGAAAGTTTATTTCATTTCTTAGTTGTGTTTCCATTTTTTTCTGTTAACTAAGCTCACCCTAATAACTAGGCCTAGAGATGTATGCTAGTAAGTGTGTTTTTATCAATTTTTTTTATTTTGTCACTAACAAGATACTAACACCTCTCTTGATTCAAATTCCTAGTTGAAATTTTGGCATTCCTGGTGGGACTAACACATCCCACATATAAAGGAGAGAAAGAGGAAAATTAAAATTTTCAATTTGGATGCTTAAAACTCTTTCTACATGTTTTTCTAACTTCATTTGACCATATTTTATCTTCATGAGTTTACATAGGTAACCATCGATGGTCAGAGGAACCATCGATGGCCATTTTCAACCATGGTAGTTGAATATAACCATCATCAGTCATATACAACCATCACTAGACACCATCAAAACATAGACTTGAGATTTAATAGGCTATTTTAAAATACTTGGTTTAGGGTCATCTGGACTCAATTTTTCATTATTTAAAAAAAAAACACGTGTTGTCCTCCAAATTTTAAGAATTTGACATTATTTTAGATTCAAGTTTCATTTATTTTTCAATTTTTTTTTAAAAATCTCTTTAAATTTTTCTAATCTAACACATTTACTTTTGGGGTGATGCCTTAAGGGTAGACAGGTAACCAGAGGACTTCAAATTTGTTAAAACATGTTTTAGACCATCTTTTGAATTATTTTAAAATAAATTATGAATCTTACTTTTGGTGCTTAATGAAATTTTTTGATGCTTAAGTGCATTTTTTGATAAGTTAAGCTTTCAAAGGTACAACTTAAGACTAAGGGGTTGAAAAAACACCACCCAATCTTTCAACTTGGTGCTTAAAAATGAACTCACATTTCCAATATTTTTGTATTCAATTAGTTGTTTAAATTAGAACTTGTTTGGAAAAAAGAAGGTTTGTGCATGTATGTTCTTCCATTTATCCCATTTAGGAAACCCTTTGAATCAAAAGTGCCATCCTTATTACAAAAAGACTATTCCAAGGCTTAGAAAGAATGTCATCTAAAGCACTCCTCAAAAACTCATCAAAGTTTGGGTGACCTTGAAAATGACCCTAAAGTCTTTCTTTTTGTCATTCATTTCATTGTATGTTAGCTTGTGAGGGAGACTTCATTATACCTCATGAGTTCTATAGGGAATCTTTGACCTAGGGTTTAATCTCTTGACATTAACTTCATTCACTCCTTTTGAGCTACACATGAGACATACTTGCATTTAGATATCAAACTACATTGAGCTAATAGTAGGATGTAGTGGTTAAAACAAGGAATATACCTTTTTATAGTAAATTGAGTGTTGAGGACACCCAATTTCCATTATTTTATTTTTCATTGTTTGATGTGAAATTCATTGTGTAATTGATCCTCATAAAAATGTTCAAAAAACTTGTAGTTTTTAGTCAACCCCATATTCCCATACCCTTGCTAGGATTTGGAAAATTATATGTAGAGTATTTTGGTCATTTTTTCTTACTTGGTATGTTTTAAGACTAAAACCTTACTATTTGTTTATAATTATGTCAAAACCACTTTGTTTATACATCATGCTTTTGTCTAAAGAGACATTATGATGGCCATTTTACACCACACTTGTGCCTTAAAATTTTTACTAAAATTATTTGTGTGTGTGTGTTATTTGAGTTACAGAGGGTAGCATTATGTTGCCCAAAACATGTTAGAAACATTTTGCCTTTGAGTCTTTTGAAACATAATATAGATCACATCATTTGAGCATGCTTACATCGTTAGGCTACTCAATTTATTTCAAGACTAGTTTAACTTGTATCAAAAATAATTTATTTCAAACCATGTCATGTATACCATTTGGACCTTTGTCTTGTGCCATCATGTTGTCCAATCTTATCTAGCTTGTTTGGTAAAATCCTAGTTTTCAACATTGAGTTTTCAATTAACTTTGTCAAGTTTGGATTAAAAAATTGATTGATTTCTATTTAGGCCTTAATTCATGGGGCTGATACACAGATATTTCTCTTTAGGGTTGCATAAATTTAGTTAATTGATTACCTACATTTGAAAAATATTGATGGTTTGTTTGTTCAAAGCCTATCCTAATCATTGCCTATTCCTTTATTTAAGAGAACACAAATTTTATCCAAGTGTATTTTATCTTATGACTTATTCCAATTGATCATGTTTATGTTTAATTCCATGTGTCAGGTCTATGTCAAAGTTGTTTCCAAACTTTTTAGATAAAATCCAATCACATCATGCCTTTGTTTCAAGTCTAGCTTTTGACACCATTTGGACAAAGTCCTAGCATAGCCTGTTTGAGCTTAGCTTTTGACTCCATGTTTGGACAAAATATCTAGAGACTCTTTTCCCTTTTCCTAGTTTAGACCTTTTTTGGAACACTTTGACCTAAAATTTTGACATGTCAATTTTATTAAGACACTTGACCTTTTGTGTTTATGACATTTGATGTTAGACTGTTTTATGGCAAGTCTTATCACAAATCATTATTTTGAGATAAAACTCTACCTTCAACCAAGTTTGAACCATTTTTCCATTGAAGATATTTTTTTAGAGTTTATATAACTCTAAACCTTTTTGTTTTGAAGATTTCATCATTTATGTAGATATGTCTAAATACACTTATGGTGGATTCACGTACAATCCAACGTATGATATAATGGTTACACAAAATCCCATTAAAAACCCCTATAGAGATAGGTTTTCTAGGAAGTTTTATTAATATCCCTATAATACTTTATATAAGGAACAAAGTCAAAGGCCATCTTACAATCCAACTCAAAACCCTGATTGGGATGATATGGTTTTTGAGAAGGACGTAGATGTTTGGTCTTGTATGAGTAATTAGGGTCCACTATGTCATACCATTTCTATTCTAGGACCACAAAATCATACCATTTATATATCAAGATCTTATCCTTTGAGTTGTGCAAGTAACCAAGTTACAAAACACCCTTTCATCATTATAGGACCTAGTCCTTTGACTTGTACGAGCAATCAACTCCATATCACTCTATCATTACCATTTCAGGACTTTGTCCTTTGGCTCATGTGAGCATCATGATCCCCAAGGCCCTACCATTATCCAACCATAGGCCATTTCTTATATAGTACCAATCCCATCTAAACCTCATCTGATCTAATCATTCAAATACTAATCTATGTTCAAAACTAGTATTTTCTAATTCATTAGAAACCAAGGCCAAAATAACCATTCAATTTGAGATATTTTTGTTGAACTAATCACTTGTGATAAGTCAACCTATTATGAATCACCTATTGATCTTATACCAGTTATTGAGGAGTCTCATTCTGACAAGCCAGTCTTTGTTGAGTCATTTCTTAATGATTATAACCACCTTTGGAAAAATCATTACATTGACCATATGCCTATTTTTCAAGAGCCACTTATTGACAAGCCAATCTCTAAAGAGTTATCTCTTGACCTTTTTCTCACCATTGAGGAGTCTCACTTTGATGAAATAGTATTGGTGGTTCTCATCATGCCATTAAAAGTCACTTATCTAATATTAAACATTCAACAAGACATCATTGTAACAAAGTACCCATCAAATGAAGAATTAGAGTTAGATTCATGTTCTGCTCTAGGACCAAAATTAGATTTAACATCAGAATCTGAATCAACATCAGTCTTAACATTGAATTTAGAGTCCCTTGAGTCAAAATTATATTTACAAGAATAATATATTCATGTTTGTTACAACATTAGTTAGCATACATTAAAGATTAATTTGAATACATTTGTGATCCTTCTATGGTTTTTGAGAATGAGTAACTCAGACTCAACATGAGGTATCCTAGTATCTTCTAAAAAGATTGTGTAGCCTCTCCCAATTCCATTATCATTCCACATGCCATTACCCTTAGCTAAGATATCTATATTATTGACATTCCATCTCCCATAAGTGTCGATTAGGATTGATAGAATCACACTTTGTTGAATTACATCTATGATGACATAGTAGTTAAAGAAGAGTAAGGAGGCCAAGACCACATTCATGTAGCAAAAGAATACTCTTCTAGTGAAAAATTTTTAGAGGCACAATGGGATAATCAAAGTTCAAACTCAACATATTCTAGTGAAACTTTTTCAAAAACACTAAAATAAAATCAAAGTCAAAATCCAATGTTCATTAGTGAAACATTCTCAGAGGTGCTATGGGACAATCAAAATAATTTCATTGGTGAAAACCTCATCGAGGCACCAATAGTTGAGAATAAAAATCCTTCATTGCTTGATGAAGATAATATCAAAGATCAAATCAATAGCTTCTAATCGATAGCCTAATCAGATGGTAGCTACTCTCAAGATCAAACAATAAAAAAAATATGATGATCCTATTGAGAGAATAGGTCTTTGACTTCGCCACAACCAAAGTTATGTCAAATCCAACATCATCAACATTACATGTGACTAAAATTACCAATCTTCATTTGTTTTTCAACCACTACACATTCCATTATCATTTACCATTTCATCTTATAAACAAACCTACCATCCATTATTTATCCTTGTTTACCATCCATGGCTATACTTTACTTTGTAGAGGCTACAAAGATACCTTGTCTTAATGCTTGAAAGAATCAAAATCAATGACCAACAAAGATCACAAAAGTATTCTTGAGAACCAAATCTACATTTAGTTCTTAATGGAGTAGTTATTTAGATGAGGTGTGGGTTATCAATTAACATGATCAAATATTATATTTATATCATTTTTTTATTAGGATGTGTATCTCATCATCATCAAAAACAATATAATCAAAAACCACACCAAGGCCAAAAACATGTACCATATCATTTTGTATTTCCATGCCATTGTTGTTGTTACATATCCTTTTTCCATTGTCACATATCCTTCCATTTACCCCATCACTTGGGGGCATCCCTCTTACCATTTTTATCTAACCCATAAAAAACTATCATTATCTTTAAAGCAATGCCATTCCATCCTATCATTCCATTCCTATCTAGATCAAAGCCTATTTTTAGTCATCCTATCCAATCTTATTTTGATCTTGGTTTCTTTAGTTCTTCCCACACCTTTTGTGATGGGATTCGAATCAATTTTCAATAATAAATCTAATCCATGTTTACAATGATAGTCTATGAAAGTAATGTGATAGTGGATCTAGCAATATATCTTTGTTTTTTCCATCCTGTATCATGTTTGTTTATGTGAGCCTGATTATATCCACTTATGGGCAAATCAATGTCTCACCAATCTTACTACTAATTATAATCACCTATGGGAAAATTAGTATCATTGATATATGCCATCGTATCCTAGTTATAACTACCTATAAGCAAACTAGAGGCAATGCTTGTTTATCATGCATTACTGCATTACCTTTCCATTACTATTTTCATTTGACTGGCCATTTACCAGATTTGAGAACTTGTTGGGACCTAGTTGGTTTTTTCTCACCTTTTGTGTGGATGGAATTACTATGACTTGAGGTCATTTTAGGGTTATGTAGGTCATTCTAAATTCATGTTGAGGTCACCTTAGTCTCCCTTTTCATATGCACTCACCATTTTATGAGTAACCAAAGCCAAACATTCTCATCATTTTGTGAGTAGGTATCTCATTATTCTCTAATGAGTTGAGATACCTCAAAATTCCAAAAACATTCATAACATTTCAAAAATCCAAAAAATTTTGTCTTGTCTAAGCCTAGTTAGTTATCCTCGATCCACCTTACTGGGGCATGGCCATTATTAGGATGCTTTCTTTTAATTTAATTTTCAATCTTTCTATTTGTTTATTTATTTCAAGTTGTTTGTTTATTTGTTTATTTGTTTTTTTATTTGTTCACTTTCTTGTTTGTTTTTTTTCAACATTGTTGCCTTGAATCAATCTATATGTGTTCATTGGGTGATTCCTTGCACACATTATTATTGAGTCTATCTATATTCATATGTCAACAGTATCATCATGGTTTTTTATCATTAGTGAATTATTTTTGAGTGCTTATTAGATTGGGAGTTAGTCTTTATGCATATTTCGGCCAAGTATTCATGGTGTTTTATCATGATACCTACCATCACATGCTATAACAAAAAAATCAAGTTCAAGAAGGTCTACAATCAATGGAGCCATAGAAGTTTCTCCTTGGCACCTTGGCAAATCCTTCCACCCTTGATCAAATCAATCCGTTTCCCATTCTAGTTGTATCATTACTAATAAGGATGAGCATCTCCTCATTGGAAAGTACAAATAAATCATTTTCTATTGATCAATCTTATTCTTCTATTAATCTCTTTTATCACTTTACACGTGCTCATGTTTTAATTTGTATTCTAGGTTATCTCCTTGAGTTATGCTTGTTAATCAGCCCTAACTGGGGCACCATCATCTTTAACCTATCCAAGTCCTCGTAATGATTATAAAACCTATGGAAAATTAATTATTTTGACTTTTATTCTTTATTATAACCACATTTGGGCAAATTAGCAATATTTTTAAATCAATGAATGTAAGTATTTTTTTTGTTTGTATTAAACTCAACCACATGTTATTTCCACCTTCCTTCTTGTTTATTTTTGAGGGACCATCCATCAACATATGTGACAGCCACTCCTATGAAGGGGCATCATCCTAGGCTTCCAAAATGCCATATGGAGTTTTATTCTTCAACCATCATCTATTTTTTGGCATACTGGTCTTTTCTCATTATTTGAGAAGATATTGCTTTGCCTATGATTTGCAATGCCTTCCCAAATACGGATAAACTGTAGAAACCTAAAATTGGCCACCAATAACATCCAACTAGGATTTTGACTAATTTAAAAAACATATTAAAATATTTGAAATTGATATATTCAAGTGCTGATTTTGGCTAGGGTATCCCTAAATAAGGCAATACAATTTATGGGATAGCTAACTTTGATCAGATCATACCAAGTCAAAATGCTAATTTTGCACCTAAGTGCTCTAAATTGCTCTTTTTGTCAAATATCTTGCACGAGACATGTACCTTTATTTTTTTTTGACAATATCTTAAATGAGATAATGGTTCCAATGCATTTGGCATTGACTTTCAATTCCAATCCATTCAAATTTTGGACCAATAACAAGGCATTCGGATAAATTTGAGTAATTTATGCACAAAGTGCTTAATCATGCTTAAGAGCTAATTAAACCAAATTAGATCCTAATTAATAATTCCATGGAAACTTGTTGAATACTTATTTTTTAAAATGAATATTAAATAATTGCATCATCAGGGGACATTATTTTTTAGGAAGACATTTCTAGGCCATAAATGCCACAAATATCAAGATTTATGCCTTCTATGCCTCTTCAATGCCACTTTATCTTAAATATTAATGGGGATATTTGTAGAATGAATTTAATATTTAAATTTATTCTTAGCCACACATCTTATTATTTAGATTGATGGTTTAGATTGATTCTATCCATTGTCTAAAATGTATAAATAGAGAGGCCATGAACATCATTTTAAAGCTATTTTGGTGTAAAGTTATTATGCTCGAATATCTTCAAGAAGCTTAACTTCTAAAAATTTACCATGCTAAATTGATTCTAAAATATATTTTAATTAGTGTTATAATGCCAAATTGTTGAGCCAAGCTAAGCCAAAGTCAAAGGTGCCAAGAGGAGATGAAGGTAGCCACACTCCATTGAAGAAGATCTCTTGAAGCACAATCTGAGCAAGCCACTACAACAAGCATTTTAGATAATTAAAAGAAGGTGAAAGAAGGTTTATTTCATGTTTTAGTTGTGTTTTCATTTTATTTTTTTAACTAAGCTCACCCTAGTAACTAGGCCGGGAGATGTATGCTAGTTCGTGTGTTTTTATCAAATTTGTTTTCATTTTGTTACTAACAAGATACTAACACCTCTCTTGAGTCAAATTTATATTTCACAATATTAGTGTGTTGATTTAATGGTTTTATGGACTAACACTTTATTTAACCTCCTTTGTTTGTCAAATTCCTTGATCATAAATGGCATGCTCGATGGGAAACGATTATGCACTCCACATGTTTGAACAAAAATGACTGTTAAAAGAGTTCTTTTTTAATTCATTAACTATTTTTAAAAAAAAATTGGTAGGTTTTTCTTAAGGGTTTATTCCTAATTATCTCAAAATTTAATCAAAATATGATTTATATTTTATAATTTATGACTCGTTTGATGACTGTCATGTTTTGTTTTCTATTTTTATGGTAAAAATAACTAGTACAGAGTTAAGAACGTTTTTGTACTAATTTTTTGGATCTAAGTTTTTATAGAGAGATGTGCCTTAGAGTTATTGACAACATATAAATATTTCATGACAAAATAATTTATATTTTAAAAGTTATGATTAAAATAATAATGGTAGGTTTTATGTTTTATGCGTTCTATTTTATTTGTTTTGACCTTCTAACTTGTTTGCATGTTTCATAGGTTTATTATTATTATTATTATTATTATTATTATTATTATTATTATTACTATTTTGAGATTTTTATTGAGATTTTTTCTAACCATTGCCTAACCTAACATGTTTATCTTTTTTGATTTTTTATTGGGTCGACAGGTCAACCAAATCCAATAGCATACTTTTCCAAGGTACTTGTCTCATTCAAAAAATATCTTGAAAGATAAACTGCACTCTCATAGTTTTATAAAAGGACCTACTTGAAAATTTCCAAATCATGTTTAATTAAATCTTTCTAAACCTCTATGGGGATGCTTAAAAAAATTAAGAATCTTTCATTTGGTGCTTAAATTTTTTTTTAGGGTGTTTAATTGAATAGTTTTGTTGTTTTTCTTTCAAATTTTTGAAACCTAAGGCTAAAGGGTCAAAGAACACCACTAAATATTTCATTTTATTACTCTAAAATTGAACTCACTTTCAAGTTTTTGTTTTACACAAGTTAATCATTTTTTGATTAGTTAGATTTGTTTGAGTAAAAAGGAAGTTATGTGTGTATGCTCTCCCCTATCCCTAATAGGGAACTTGTGGGATCAAAAGTGTAATTTTCATTAAAAATTACCTTAATCCAAAAGCATAAGAGATATGTTGTGAAGGTTCTCCCTAACACCGACATGGCTTGAATGATCTAGAAACAACTATAAAGCTCTTTAACTTAGTTTTTATTTTATTTTATCTTAGCTTATGAGAGGGACTTCATTACCTCTCATAAGTTATATAGGTAATATTTGACCTAGATATTCATCTCTCAGCATTGTCTTCAATCATTCTCTAGAAGGGGGTACATAAATTTGGATCCCCTCATTGGGATGATGGTTTGAGCGGTTAAACTATCTCCATTAGTAGAGGTTAGATCTGAAACATTTGAGCATGTTAGACACCGTACTACATTAAGAAAGCAACAAATATAGTGGTTATAAAAAGGGAAAGACCTTTTTACAACAATTCATATAACATGGACCCAAATGATGTATTACTTCTCTTGTGTGCTAATGTGAAAGTTGGTATACATGGGATCCATCTAGAACGATTGAAAACCAATTAGTTTTAATCAACCCAACTTTGCCACACCCTTGGTAGGATTTGAGGATGTTATGCTTAGTTTAATTTAATCACTTATCTTTTTATTTTTTGGTATTTTAAAACTAAAACTAATGTGTTTGTTTATAGAAACATCCAAACTAATTTGTTTATATGCTACACATTTATTTAAAGAGGTGTTATGCTGGTCATTGTACACCATACTTGTTCCTTGAAAGTTTTGATAAAATATGTTTGTGTGTGTTGTAATTTAATAATACAGGTATTGCTATGTTACCCAAATCATTATCAAGTTTATACCTTTTGAGTCTTCAAAACAAAACATTGATCACATCATTAGAGCATGCTTACACCATTACACTACTCAAATTGTTTCAAACCTTTTTTAAACTTGTACAGAAAACCATTGTTTAAAACCATGTCATGTATACCATTTGGAACTTATTCATGCATTGTTATGCCATCCAATCTTATTTATCTTGTTTGATTAATAAAATCCTAGTCTTCAAATGTTGAGTTTCAATTAACCTTATCAATCTTATAATTTAAACATTGATTGATTTTTGTTTAATTCTCACTTCACAAGGGATGATACATATATCTTTCTATTTTGGGTTGCATTACTTTAGTTAATTAATTACCCAAATATGAAAATTATTGCTTGTTTGTTCAAAGAGTGTTATTTTCATTGCTTGTTTGTTCACAAAACCTATCATCATCATTGTTTGTGACTTTATTTGGGAAACAGAGTCTTTTCTACAAGATATTTTTGCCTTATGGCTTATACTAAATGATCATGTTTATGTTTGATTCTATGTGCTGAGTCTATGTCAAAGTTGTTTAAAAAAAATTAGATTAAATCAAATAACATCATGCCTTTGTTTCAAGTCTAGCTTTCAATGTTGTTTGACCAAAAGTCCTAACATAGCCTAATTGAGCATATATTTTGACTCTACATTTAGATAAAAGACCTAGTAACTCTTTTACCTTTCCTAGTTTAGACTATTTGTGGAACACTTTGGCCTAGATTTTTGACATGCCGGTTTTTATTCAAATGCTTGACCTTTTATGTGTACGACATTTGATGTTAGACTATTTTATGCCAAGTCTTAGCGTAAACCATTTTGGAGATACAACTCTATGATAAAATCATTGTTTGGAGATACAAATCCACCCTTTTGACCAAGTTACACCAATTTTGAACCATTTATCTTTTTGCCATAGTTTTTCAAAGTTTGAAAAAAATTAAGTCTTTTTAGTTTAGAGATTTCATCATTGATGTAGATATGTCTAGATACACTTATGGTGGAGTCACGTAAAATCTAATTTATGATATAATGACCAAAGAAAATGGATTTGATTTTTATGGCTTTATTCAAGACCCCTTTGATAATAACATGGTTTGTAAGATGAAATTTTATCCACCTTGTAAAAATCAAATTAGGGACCAAAGTCAAAACCTCAACTAGGGTGATATGGTTGGTGAGGAGGAATTGGGTATATAACTCTATAATAATAATATTTTTTGGGATACAGATCCATACCCTCCTTAAAATAATCAATATAGGGAATAAAGGTAAGGATCAACTTACAATCTAACTCAAGATCCTGACTAGGATGATATGGTTTATGAGGAAGACTTGGATGCTTTGGCTTATGAAAGCTATCAAGCTCCATAATGTCTTAGAATTATCCTTATAAGACCTCATCCTTTGGCTTGTGTAAGAAATCAAAGACCATGATGCCCTACTATTTCTATTCTAAGACCTCATCCTTTGGCTTATGCAAAAAATCAAGCTCCATAGTGCCCACCCATTATACAATCATCAACCATTATTATTCTAGTTCTAATAATTACCCACTTTATAAAATCCCAACCAATCAAATCATAACCTAACCAGTCTAATCCTAATTTTAACTAATCTAATTCCAACCTCAACTAGTCTAATTCTAATCTCAACCAGTCCCATTAGTGCCTATCAAACCAAGCCAATCATTCAAGGACCAATCTATGATTGAAACTAGTATTTACAACTCATTGAAAACCAAGGCCAAGAGAACCAACTGATCTAAGATGTTTTTTTAAACCAATCATTTATGATAAGTCAAATTGTGTTGAATCACCTTTCAATCCTATACCTATTATCAAGGAGTCTCATTCAAACAAGCTAGTCTTTATTGAGTCACTTCTTAATGATTATAATTGTCTTTGGGAAAATCATTACCTCGATCATATGCTTAATTTTACATAGAATCCTTGTAACAAGCTAGTCTTTGAGGAGTTGTCTCTTGACCTTTTTCCCATTGTTGTGGAGTCTTACTTTAATGAACCAATCTCTGTGGATCATGTTATGTCATCATAGGCCATTACTTGTCTAATACCAAGCATTAAATAAGACATCATTATAATAGAGTACCCATTTGATGAAGAATTAAAATTAAGGTTGGGTTCTATTCTTAGACCAACATCATATTTAGCATCAAAATTAGAATCAACATTAGTGTCAACATCAGATTTAGAGTCCCTTGAATTAGAATCAGATTTAGAAACAAAATACATTCATGACTATTAAAATATTGGTTATGAATGCTTAACAAATCAATATGAATATATTTATGATCCTTCTATGGTTTTTAAGGATAATTAATTTAGCATTATCACAAATTCTCCTGGTATATTCTATGAGGATTATGCTTCCAACCTCCATTTCATTATCGTTCTACATGCCATTACCACCAACTAACATATCCATATTATTGACATTTCATCTCTCATAAGTGTTGATTGGGACTGATAGAATCACACCTTTCCTAAACTACATCCATTGTGACATAGTAGTTGAAAAAGAGTAAGGAGGCTAAGGCCATATCATATAGAATAAGAACACTCTCCTATTGAAACCTTTTCAAAAGTGGTAGGAGACAATCAAATTTCAAACATAGCATCATTTTGTGAAACCTTTTTGAAGGTGATATAAGAAAACCAAATTCAAAAGTCAACATTCCTTAGTGAACCTTTTTAGAGATTCTCTAGGATAATTAAGACAATTTCATTGGTAGAAACCTTTTTAAGGTACTAATAGTTGAGCACATAAGTTATTTTATATTTGATGAAGACATTATCAAATAAAAAATCAAAATAGCTTCCAATCTACAACCTAATCAGATTACAACTACTCTCACACCTAAAAAATAGAAGAATCTAGTGGTCTTACTAAAAGAATATTTAGAAGTCTTTGACCCCACCACATCCAAAGATATGTAAAATACAAAATCAACAAAATTATGTATGCCTAAAAATATTGATTTTCATTGGTTTCCTAACCATTACACATTCCATTACCATCCACCATTACATCATCAAATAAAACCTATCATCTAAAATTTATCCTTATTTACCATCCATGACTGCATTTTAATTTGTAGAGGCTACAAAGATACCTTGTCTCAATGCTTGAAGGAATAAAAATTAATGATAAATGAAGATCACAACAACTTAACTTATGTCAAAATCTACAACTAGTTCTTGATAGAGAAACTAATCAGATGAGGTGTGGACTAAAAATTAACATGATTGAGTATTCTATTTATATCATTTACTAATTAGGATGTGCATCTCCATATCACAAGGAATAATATAATCAAAATAATATTAAATTTACCATACCTAGGCCAAACACATAAAAAAATAAACAACCATCATCAACTAAAAATATGTACCATACCATTTTAATTTACCATTTCTTTTGCCATTGTTTCACACCTAGCTAGTCACCTTATCACTTAAAGGTAACCCTCTTACCATTATATCAAATCTACTAAACTATCACTATCCTAAAATAAGACCTTTTTTTTTACCATATCATTCCTATCTAGACCAAAGCTTGCTTTTAGTCATCCTATCCAATCTTATTTTGATCTTGGTTAATTTGTTTCTTCCCTCACTTTTTGTGAGAGGATTCTAATCAAGTTTTAATAACCAGTCAAACCATGTTTACAATGATATTATATGAAAGTAGTGTGATAGTTGATTTGGTAAGGTATCTTTCATTTTTCATCTTATATCAAATTTATTTATGTGAGCCTAATTATATCGCTTGCTAGGGTAAATTAGTGTTCACTAATATTGCTACTAATTATAACCACCTATAAACAATTAGTATCATTGATCTAATATTTTTTATCCTAGTTATACCCACCTATGGGAAAAATAGTGATAATAATTTTTTTATCATGCATTACCACATCACCTTGCCATTGTTGTTTTTATTTGACTAGCCATTTGCTAGATTGGAGAACTTGTTGGGACTCGATTAAGCTTCTCCCCACCTTTTTTAGGGATATAATTTATATGACTTGAGGTCATCTCAGGACTATGTAGGCTATGCTCAATTCATGTTGAGGTCACCTCAGTCCCCCTTTCCATGCACTCTCACCATTTTGAAAACAACTTAAGACAACACTCTCATCATTTTGTGAGTAGGTATCTTGTCATTTTCTAATGAGTTGAGATACCCTCAAAATCCCAAAAAAAATTCAAATAATTCAAAATCCAAAAACACTTGTCCTATCTAAGCCTAGTTATTTATCATTGATCCACCCTATTAGGGCAAATCCATTATAGGCTTCTTTCTATTTCTTTTATTTTCAAGCTTTTGTTTATCTGTTCACTTGCTTCTTTGTTTGCTTTCATCACTATTGCCTCAACTCAATTTATATGCATTCATTGGGTGATTCATTATGCATTATTATTGATTCCATCCATATTCATTCATCATCATTATCATTTTTATTTTTATTATTAGTGTATTGTTTTTAATTATCTATTAGATTGAGAGTTAGTCCTTATGCACATTTTTTCCAAGTTCTCATGGTGTTTTATTTCATGAGGCATACTATCACATGCTATAACAAAAAATAAATTCAAAAAGGTTTATAAATAATGGAGCCACAAAAATTTCTCCTTAGTACCTTGGTAAATCCTTCCACCCATCTTAATCAAATCAAGCCATTGACCATTCTAGTTTTATTATTTATAATAAGGATGAGCATCTCCTCATTGGTGGGTATAACTAAATCTTTTCTATTGATCAATCTCATTCTTCTATCCATCTCTTTCATCACATTGCATCCTCATATAGTTAATTGTTTGTGGATTCTTTATTCATTAGACCATCACATATATGTTTTCACCCACTCATATTTAATCTATGTAATAGCTTTTATCCTTAAGCTATGTTTGTCAATTCACCCTAACTAGGCCACCACCATATCAAACATCATATTTAACCAATCCAATTCCTATTAATGATTATAATCACCTATAGAAAAATCATTATTTCAATTTTTTTTCCTAATTATAACCATTTTTGGGCAAATTAGTATCCTTTTTAAATCAATGCATGCAAGCATTTCTCGTTTGGATTACTCTCAACCACAAGTTAATCCCACTTTTTTTTCTTGTTTCTTTTTGAGGGGCCATCCATCCACAAATGTGATAAACACTCCTTCGGGGGGGCATAATTATAGGATTTCCAAAACATTGTTGGGAGCTTTTTATTCAGCCATCATATTATTTTTGGCATATAACCCTTTTATCATTCTTTGATAAGACATTATTGTGCCTACAGCTTTACAACATCTTCCCAAACAAGGGAAAATCGTAGACACCTAAAATTGGCCACCAATGGATTCATATCCAACTTTAGACTAATTATTACCAACCACTAATCATCTACCCTAAGAATTTCTAAATGTCTCAAATTTGGCTTCATAACCATGTAATAAATCGATTTGGCATATTAATCAATTAAATTAAATAAATGCACCATCAATTAATTTAAAATCATTCAGAAATATTTAAAAGCTTAAAAGGATTATGTTTCTAACTATTTTTTGCTTTTCTGCATTCAAAAGAAATAAGAAACTAAGATAAAATGGTCAGGGGTTTGTACGTATCCAGATGAAGTTTGCACACCGTTATCCAGATGACTGAAGGAGCTCCTCTTTGGCTATGGAGGATGACCCCTGTAGAAGAAAGAAACTCAAATACAAAGATTATTAGATAGAGATAAGGTGGACTGCCAAGCGATATGCTTGGTCCCAGAAGTGCATAGACTTCCTTGAGGGATGACAATCCACTGTTTATAAGTAAAAGTGTTAGAAATAAAGAAATGACAAATGACTAGCAAAGAGGAAATTAGAGAATGCATACCTGTTTGTTTGCAGTCAGTCTGCCACAGTCACTGACGTCAGTTGTTCTATCGGTGTTGGTTGGTCAAGGTTGTCGACGTTGGTTAGTCTGCTGACGTCGATAGGGGAAATGGTCGATGTCAGATAGGGCAATGGCTATGGATGAGTCTCTAGATAGCGTTGTGATTGACAGAGGGGTCTGAAAGGTCTGTCTGGGTCTGGAGGTCCGTGTAAGATTTTAGGGAAGCCAATAGAGTCTTAAGAGGGAAAAGGGGTAAAGGATAGGTTTCCAAAAGGAGTAAGGATATGGGGAAGGCCTCTCAGCCTCTCTAGGAAGAAAGTCAGGCTTGGTCTGGTCTACAGTGCTTAGAACTAGTAAAAAGAGAACTAATTACTAGAAGAAATACTTAGCTCTAGTTTGCTGAAGAAAGGGTGTAGAAGACTTGTTGCTGATGCTACTGATGTAGAAGACTTCTTGCAATGTTTTTAACCCAAACTCTAAAGCTATTTCTGTAGAGTGCCTGTAGCCTGTGATGCCTAGTGTGTGTCTAGGAGATAGAGAGAGAGAAGTTGGATTCAAAGCAAGAGAGTTAGCATTTAGGTCTGTGATTCAGCATCCCAGTGCTATGATTTTAGCATCCCAAGGGCAAAATAATTTGCCTTTGGGTTGTTTTAAGACACCGACATCGGTAATCCCATCGGCATCGGCTGACTGGTAACCAACGTCGACGGCTAAAAGATGGGGAAAAGGATATTTTTAGCCTTTTGCCCGTTCCTCCGTCTGTCAAGTTCAATGGTCGTGGTTAAATGGTTAAAGGTGGGTTTAATAAGCATGGGGATTAGTGAGAGAGTTGGAATGATTAGTCATAGGGTAATGAATGAGGGTATTCAAGGGTGAGGAATTGAAGGGTGAGGTTCAAGGGTGATGTGTCATGGGCGAGGTGTTATTAATTTAAAATAAGTTATTATTTTAAACTAATAAGTGTGTGGGTTAGGAATGTGTTAGAAGTGGACCAAGGGGACCAAGGGGGAGAGTCGAATAAGGAGTAGACACAACTTTGGTGTCTACATTTGCCCCTTTTTGTCTTGTTGGTTGTTCTGATGAACTGCAAGACAAAAATAGGAGTAAGTTGCCCCAAGTATGGGATAAGGTCATTTTTGTCGTGTTGGTTGTTCTGGTGAACTGCAAGACAAAAATGAATGTAAGTTGCCCCAATTATGGGATGAGGTATTCTCCCTCAAAGTGGGAGTCGAGGGAAGGGACCCTGATATCAGGTGCCGATTTGATAGATAGTGGATGGATATGGTGAGGTTTGAGTGTGAACGTTGCAATAGTTGAGATTGTGCACATATCACTTCATGTGATGGTCAAGTCAAATTATCACAAGTCAAGGGTTGAGGAGTGCTAAAATCAAAATAACCGGTCCCCAACATTTAGTCGTAGTTGATTGGGTTAAATGATCCAAGCTGTAGCTCTAATGGTCATCGTGTTCCAAGTATCTCGAGCTCAGGAAGTGCTCCTGGAAAACAAGAAAATGTCACAAGTAGTGGGGATCAACTTGCTCATGATCCAATACTTGTGAGGGTCTTAATGTGGGTTGCAGACAATTTTGCTAACCATTCGTGAGGTAGCATATATGCAATCAAAACAACTAAGGCAAAGTTGTCTCAAAAATGGTCATGGTCGAAGGAGATAGTCGTGATCTCCAATGTCATTGGTCGAGTCAAGTTAGTAGAGATAGTTGGTTCATTAGATGGATGGATGAAGGAATGGCTGAGCTAGCCTCATAAGACCCCATGTTAATTGAGTGCTGCCTACATAGCCCCTGTCGTTAGGGGCCTCAGGTTGATGTAGTTCTCCCTAAAGGGAAGAAGAGGGTTGGTTATGGATGTGGGTTGGACAAGGTTAAGTCATGGTTAAAGGTTGACTGGTTTGTCCATCGAGTAGATGAACAAATGAATGTGGCCGAGCTAACCCCAAAAGACGTCATGTCATCTGAGTGCTACCTACATAGCCCCTGTTTGAAGGGCCTCAGACCAATGTAGTTCAGACTGGGAGTCAAAGTGGTTGATAGTTGGTTTGGTCAGGTTAAGTCATGGTTAAAGGTGAAATAGTTTGTCCATCAGGTAGGTGAACAAATGAATGTGGTTGAGCTAACCCTAGAAGACGTCATGTCATCTGAGTGCTGCCTACATAGCCCCTGTTGGAAGGGCCTCAAACCAATGTAGTTTAGGCTAGGATTCAAAGTGGTTGATAGTTGGTTTGGACTAGGTTAAGTCATGGTTAAAGGGTAATATGATTTATCCATCAAGTAGATGAACAAACGGATGTGGCCGAGCTAACTCCAGAAGACGTCATGTCATCTGAGTGCTGCCTATATAGCCCCTGTTGGAAAGGCCTCAGGCTAATGTAGTTCAGGCTAAGAGGCAAAATAGTTGATTATTGGTTTGGTCATGTGTTGAAATGATGAGTGTATGATGATGTTACAGCTTTTTCCATATTATGTGATGGTGTATTCTGTAACATTGGTTGAGTGGTCTTTCATCCCTATCAATTATCCATATTGGTGATTGGTGTATGCTAAAAATGAAATGAGTCTATTTATGCTTCAGTAAGTAATGGTTTATGCTTAACATAAATTGTGTGGTCGATAGTTTCCATGTGTATTGTTTTCCATAGAAACTATGTGAAATGGACTATGTCATGTTGGTGGTTTGAAAATGTTTTGGTTTGGTTGGGTTTGGTTTGGAAATGATTTGGTTGGATTGTTTGTGACCAAGATGTAGGAAGGGAAAGGCATTTTTGCCCTTTCATTGACAAGGACCATAATGATAGCATAGGTTTAGAAAGAAAAGCCCCATTCATGCATTACGTCGTTGACCATTGGTTGTGTTAGAGAAGTAATCGAATCACTTTGACATTAAAATGAGCTCAAAATCCCTTGAGTAGGTGATGTGATATGTTAGGATAGGGTAACCCTTTTTATTAGGGATAACATTGCCCCTTTTTATAGGAGACCCTGAGAATGACTATAAGTCCAGTCCATGACCTTTTTTTTTGGGAGACTGATCGATGCTGGAAGTCTACATGGGGATGTCATTTTGTTTTGTGGTCATTTGTGAAGCTGATCGATGTGAGAAGCTTCTAAGAGAGTGCTGTTTGTAGCAAGATTTTTAGGCATAGCCATCCTTCAAGGGAGTGGTCTATACTTTTTCTTTATATGTTTTTGAGGGCTTTGAATAGCTGTCCTTCAAGGGAGCAGTCTATTAGCTACAACAATGATGATGCAGCTGTCCTTCGAGGGAGTAGTATGCATTTATAGTTTTATGACTTTTTGATATTTTGACATTCCAATTTATTTTTGATATAATATTTAGTCATGGACAAGACTATATAAGTTTAAGGGCTCCCTTTTATTAGGATAAAGCATCCATATTTTATAAAAGGGTTACATAGTGTTTTTTTAGGGGAACAGGGTTAAAAGGAATGAGGATTAAAATGATAGGTATTGCTCAAGGGACGAGCTCAAGTTAAATATCAAGTGAATGAGTACTTGATTAATAGTAGAATGGTTGAAGATGCAAGGCATTAAGGGGCTCAATTTCTAGCTAGCCTTCAAGAGAAGACAGACGATAAGTCCCTGATCCATGCTTGTGTAAGGTCTGAGTCAATTAGGAGCAAACTTGCCTCATTTACTTCTTTCCATGTTGGTCACGTGTTGGTTGATGTTGGACATGAAGTTGGTTGATGTTTGGTCGATGATTGGTTGGTTGATGTTTGGTCAATGTTGGTTAATGTTTGGTCAAGGCTTGGTCGATGCTTAGTCGAGGCTTGGTCGAGGTTTGATTGATGCTTGGTCAAGGCTTGGTCGATGCTTGGTCGAGGCTTGGTTGGTCGATGTTTGGTCAATGTTTGGTTGGTTGATGTTTGATTGATGCTTGGTTGGTTGATGTTTGGTCATTATTTGGTTGGTTGATGTTTGGTCGATGCTTGGTTGGTTGATGTTTGGTCGATGCTTGGTTGGGGCTTGGTCAATGCTTAGTCGAGGCTTGGTCACGGTTTGATTGATGCTTGGTCAAGGCTTGGTCGAGGGTTGGTCACTGCTTGGTTGGTTGATATTTGGTCAATGTTTGGTTGAGGTCGTGATAGTCAATATAGAGTCAAATTCCCCCAGTTATTTGTGATAGGGACAAGGTTTGGCACCCATTATGGATAATCAATGAGCTAGATAAATAAGATGAAGAGAAGATAATGAAGCTCCTATTTGTCAAGGAATATGATGTGAGGATGAATCTTGTAAAGCTTTTGATTGATAGGCTTTAGTTTGAGAGGACAAGATCCTAATTTTCCAGGTTGGATTTTGGAATCTCAGAATTATGGACGGTGATGGAGGTAATGGTTGGTAATGATTGGACTAAGGTAGCTAGTGGTTGGGAGTCTTCAAGTTGGACCTCCACTGCCTGTAAGGCTTTGATTAAGGCTTGGAAATGTTGGGGAGAGCTTTGAATGAGGTCATACAAAGACGTCTTCATAGGGGTTTGGTGAAGTTGTTTCACCATGGGGTCATGAAGTGGCTGCAAAGATGTTTGTTGAAATGTGCCCAAGACAGTAATCTTGGGTTTTGGTTGTGGTGAGGGTTTGACAAATGGATATGTTTAAGGGAGAGAAACCTTATCTTTCCCTTTATCCTTCATGGTTTGTGATCTATTGGCCACATTGATGGTGTTTATTTCAAATAATGGGGTTAAAGGTGATAGAGAGATCATAGACTGATGATGGGATTTCGATTTAGGTGATGAGGTTTGAGAGGCATGGGATGGTGTCGATGGTTTGTTGAAAGGGTGGTCAAGAGGATCCTTGGTGAGAAGGATGTCTTTTTTGAAGTGTAGATGAATGGTAGCCTTAAGAGCGCATCAATGCTCAGTGTAGATGAATGGTAGCCTTAAGAGTGTAGCAACGCTCAGTGTCATGTCCAGGTGTGTGATGATATGCACAAAATTTAGTGTCATTGAACCAAGATGGTTTTGATCCGAGAGTTGATGAGTGTGAAGGTGAAGAAGTTTGGGAGGCATTAGGTGGTGTTGGAGATTTGTTGACAGTATCCTCAACAAGAGGGGTGTTTTCTCCATGAATTGGTGGATGGCAACCTTAAGGGCACAATAATTTTCAATGTCATGCCTAGGTGTGCGATGATATTGGCAAATTTTGGTGTCATCGAACCAAGAATATTTTGGTCTGAGAGGTTGAAATGGTTTAATAGGTGGAAGAGTGATGTTAGAATATTGTAACAATTGGTATAACAACAAGTTATAAGAACCTGCTAATGGGTCTGCACATTGTGTTGTAGTAAAAGTTGACAACTTCTATTTAGAAGCTATTGAGGGAGTGTTTCATACCATCCATTTGTTTGGTGATGTGGCCAAACACATAGATGACACTTTCATGGTAGGAGGTGTTGGATGTTTTGAAGGAGGTATGTTTTTGTTAGGTGTTGGTAGTAATGGAGGTGATTTGTTTTTGTTGGGTAAAGGGAGTAATGGAGGCAACTTGTTGATAGGTGTTGAAGTAGGAAGCACTCCTTTTAAGGTGGATGGATGAGGGCCCAAAATGGAGGGCAATGATGATGGTGGAGGAGGAGTTCTCTGATGTGGTTTAGTAGCCTTCTTTGGTTGGGTGCGAGGACTACTATCGTGGGTGTAAGGTTCAAGTCTACCCTCACCGGATCTTCTTCGACTGAAGTAGGTGAGGTGGTGAGTTCCTCTCTCGGTGGAGAAGGGATTGGAGATTGTGGCTCTTCGAGAGGGTAGAGCGTAGGGATGGTGATGGATTCAGCATGTGGTTGAGGAGTGGGGAAAGTATGATCCCCCATTGATGTTAAGAAGGATGAGGGCAAGGCTATCGGTGCTAGTATCGTCAAAGCGTCTTCCAATATAAGAGAGGTCGATGAAGAACTAATAGGAGAAGAAGGTTCTCCCACCTGTGGAGATAAAATAGGAGAAGAAGGATCTTCTACCTGTGGTGGACAAATAAGAGAAGAAGGCTCTTCTTCTTGTGGTGGACAAATAGGTGGACTAACCTCTTCAGACTGTGGGAGAGGTTAGTTAGGAATGATAGGAAAGACCATGTTGAATATGCATATATTATGCTCTTGGGAGTCATCGGCCATGGTCTACACGTTGTTTTGGCTAGGGGAATGGTTAGGGAAAGGTTGTCTAAAGATGTCTATGTTTTGGTTAGGTGGCGCATTTGGGTTATCCAAAACAAGATCACCTTTATCTATCATGTCTTGGACAATGTTTTTGAAGGTCTTGCAGTTGTCTATGTCATGGCCTTTGACACGGTGATAATTGCAGAAGTCATTCTCCCTGTACCATGTAGGGATGGCTTTTAAGGGGTTGAATTGAGGTGGTGGTTGAATCTGGGGGAGATTGAGGACCCCCTATTTGACTAGTTTATCCAACATGAACGCGTATGACTCTCCTATTGGAGTGTATTGACACTGTATGTATCTTTGTTGGAATTGTCTTGTGATGCTTTGAGATGTGGAAGGTTCAGATTGGTTGGTTGTTGTCGAAGATTATGGTCTAAGGACCACAACATTTGCCGATCCTTTAGACTTGATGTTGGAAGAAGAAGGTTGGGAAGAAGGTTCATTTGATTTTGTGTTGGGGTTTTTACTATGCAATCTGACCTTGTTTTCTTCAATAGCACGGAGTTCAAGCTTCCTAGCCATGGTGAAAGCTTCATCAAATGTGCGAAATGTTTGGACCCACAAAGTAGATGAAATGTGTTTGGCACATGCTTGTGAGAAGAGCTCAATGAGCTTAGGTTGAGGTAAAGAAAAGGAGAGTTGGTTGATTAAACTTCTCCATCGAGCAACAAAATTAGCTATGGATTCATCGTCAAATTGTTTGATAGAATATAGGTCCGTGATGGAGACCTTTTTAGTGATGTTGATAGAAAAGTGGTCAAGGAAAAGTTGGGCTAGTTGAGTGAAAGAAAAGATAGAATGACTGTTAAGGGAGCTATACCAGTCGAAGGCAGCACCAGAAAGTGACATGGAAAATGTGTGTAGTAATAACGCATCATCATGTGCTATAAGGTAACAAGCGTGTCTAAACGCTCGTAGATGTTGTTGTGGGTCTTCCATACTCTGAAAGTGAGTAAACTTGGGAAGTTCCCACTGACTGGGATATGGTTAGATTGGGAGTGAGGGATGAATGGGTTCATTACAAATTTTTTCATACGAGAAAACATTTCTTGAACCTGAAACAGAGGTTTCAAGATTAGACATTTTGTCCATCAACATTTTGATTAGATCGGTTGATGAATTTATGGGTGGGGTGCCCCCTAGATTGTAAGGTGCTTGGAAGGTGCAAGGAGGGGTGTATGACGTAGTTGGTTGCACTTGTATAGGTGCAACATATTGATAAATAGTCATAGGAACAGATGTTAAAGCCATGGGTGGTTGTGTCATGGAGCTAGGAGGCATAACTTGGCTTGATGTCGCCAGAGGTGGTTGGATGGTGGCAACACTAGCAAAGGATGAGTAGCCACCTTGGTGTTGATGGGTGTGAGAGTAGGTGGGATGGAGACAACTAGGTTTTGGAAAGGTGTATAACTTTGTTGAATAGTTTGCAGTTGAGGGAGTACCAAAACCCTGATGGAAGTAGGTCTAGAAATAGATGGAGAAGCCACACTTTGAAGGTTGGTCATGGTTGGGTTGTTAGTTGAGGCAATGGCTTGGGTGTCTATGGGTTGAATTATCAAGGCGGTTGATATGACTGCCATCTCAACTAAGGAAGTTGGCATCCCATAAACTAGGTTGCCTGAAGAGTCTCACATTTAACTTCTTGCGAGATAGTGCTGAAGAGCCTTGACATTGAGGTCAAGGAATCTTTCAAAGTCTTGGTCCCCTTCGGGAACAATAGGGGGTTGAGTCGGGGTTGGTTGGGTAGGAGTTTGTTTAGTCTCTAAATGATACTCCATTAGAGGACTTGTTATGGAAGATGAAGGTGGAAGTGGTTGTTGCCTTGCGTGGTCAACAAGAGTTTTGGTTTGACTACATGTCGAAACCATTCAATGCAAAAAGGGTTAGGTTCCATAAACTATGTTTTTTCAGTTTCAAAAACTCAGAATGTGTTTTTGACAGCCAGAAGGTCAAGTTTTTGGCTTACTATTTTGAGAAGAAAGATTTTGACAGTGACCGGCGTCGGTGGAAAAACTGATGTCGGTGAAGAAAATTGCCGATGTCGGTTAGATAACTGATGTTGGTGAATAAAGTTGCCGACATTAGTGAAAAAATTGATGTTGATTACTATGTGTTTCTAGAAACTCAAAAAATTGAAAGTTTTTGGAAGAAAGAAGAAATTTTGAGTTGTTTTTGAAGCTCAGAATGCAACCTCACCAACTCAAAAAACCAGATAGAGATAGAAAAATAGATGAAGACAAGCAAACCCCTAAACGTTAATTTCTAAGAATAAGTTTTAGAGTCTTGTTGGCTTATGCCTTAGAAGAGTGTGTTTGAGAAGTTGGCTTTTAGAACGGGTCTTAGAAGAAGCAGTCTAAGGTTGGTTTTGGGTTAGTTTTGGTGCTCAAAGTCTGTATTAGGTTCCGTACATGGCCTGGTGCTAAGGAGCAAGCTCCCCTCACTTCATGAGCCCAGAGATAAGCTGGGTCGCTTAGCTAGTATATACTTCCCCTAGAGTTTATACTCTGCCAAAAAATAGAGTGGGCTCTCCCCTTGGTAGTGAAGTCCAAGTGGGATTACCAGGAAGGGTAAGGTATCCGCTAGGTGATGAAATCCTAGTCAGACCTTGTCTCAGGTATGTTTAGATGTTTTGATTTGTGACAGTGGTCTGGTCATGTAACATAAGTGTGCTACAATTTATTCATAATGCAAGTTTTAGTTACTAGATGTGAGAGCTAAGTATGCATTCAGGCAGAGATGAGATGCAATAGATTTTAAGCCCAAACTGAAATATTTTGTTCGAATGCAAACAAGTTGAGAAAAGGTTAAGAGTATGAACTTCACTACTCTAAGATGCAAGAGGAAAGGTGACAAGAAGAAAAAGAAAGATTCTTTTTAACTTTGATTATGGTGTCTTTTCAAAATAAAGAGATAGAAGAAGGATGCAAGAAGGAATCTAATGCACCTATATGAATGTTTGTTTTAGAAGAAAAAGAAATGAACCCAAGGAAAATCCCAGGGTCCCACCAAGCGTGCCAGAATATTTCTAACTATTTTTCACTTTTCTACATTCAAAATACATAAGAAACTAAGATAAAATGGTCAGGGGTTTGTACGTACCCAGATGAAGTTTACGCACCATTATCTAGACGACTTAAGGAGCTCCTCTTTGGCTGTGGAGGATGACACCTGTAGAAGAAAGAGACTCAAACACAGAGATTGTTAGATAGAGATAAGGTGGACTGCCAAGCAATATGCTTGGTCCCAGAAGTGCAAACACTTTCTTATGGGATGACAGTCCACTATTTATAAGTAAAAGTGTCAGAAATAAAGAAATGACAAATGACTAGCAAAGAGAAAATTAGAAAATGCATACCTGTTTGTTTGCAGTCGGTTTTCCACAATCATCGATGTTAGTTGTTCTTTCAGCATCGGTTGGTCAAGGTTGCCAACATTGATTAGTCTGTCGACGTCGGTAGGGGAAATGGTCGATGTTGGATAGGGCAATGGCTGTGGATGAGTTTCTGGACAGGGTTGTGGTTGACAGACTGGTCTGGAAGGTCTGTCTGGGTCTGGAGGTCTGTGCAAGATTGTAGGGAAGCCAATAGAGTCTTAAGAGGGACAAGGGGTAGAGGATAGGTTGTCAAAAGGAGTAAGGATATGGGGAAGGCCTCTTAGCCTCTCTGAGAAGAAAGTTAGGCTTGGTCTGGTCTACAGTGCTTCGAACTAGTAAAAAGAGAACTAATTACCGATGCTTTCTAAACTACTAAAATGAAAGGGCAGAAGAAATACTTAGCTCTGGTTTGCTAAAGAAAGGGTGTAGAAGACTTGTTGCTGATGCTGCTGATGTAGAAGACTTCCTGCAATATTTTTAACCCAAATTTTGGAGCTATTTCTGTAGAGTGCCTATAGCCTGTGATGCCTAGTGTGTGTCTGGGAGAGAGAGAGAGAGAAGTTGGATTCAAAGCAAGAGAGTTATCATTTGGGTTTGTGATTTAGCATCCCAATGCTATGATTTTAGTGTCCCAAGGGTAAAAGAATTCACCTTTAGGTTGTTTTAAGAGACTGACGTCGACAATCCCGCCAGTGTCGGCCGACTGGTAACCGATGTCAGTGGCTAGAAGATGGGAAAAAGGCTATTTTTAGCCTTCTACCCATTCCTCCATCTGCCAAGTTCAATGGTCATGGTTAAATGGTTGAAGGTGGGTTTAATAGGCATGGGGATTAGTGAGAGAGTTGAAATGATTAGTCATAGGGTAATGAATGAGGGTATCCAAGGGTGAGGAATCGAAGGGTGAGGTTCAAGGGTGATGTGTCATGGGTGAGGTGTTATTAATTTAAAATAAGTTATTATTTTAAATTAATAAGTGTGTGGGTTAGGAATGTGTTATAAATGGACCAAGGAGACCAAGGGGGAGAGTCGACTACGGAGTAGACACAATTTTGGTGTCTATAGATTAATTACCATGTTAAAGTAAACAAAATCCTAATAAAATCCTAATTTAATTAATCCATGAGCAATTAAATAAATTATCAAAAAGGAAAATTAAAATATCAAGAGCATCTTAAAATCTAATCATTACCTTTTGTGAGTTGTCACTTTTGGAAAATATCTTTTTGAAGACCTTGCCTATTTATTGAAAATCATGAGTGCTTGAAAACTAATAACTGTATTGGAGTTAATTTTAATCCAACCAAGGTAAGGATTTAAATCATTCCAAGTTGATTTCAAAATATATAAATACAAGCCTAGAGCTCTTCATTTAGAGATCTTGGATAAAGTAAAGTTATTATGAAAGATTTGATCCATAAGGTAAATGCATAGTGTTATAATGCCAAAATCAAGCCAAGCCAAGACATGCATGGTGCCAAGAGGAGATGGATATACCCAGTCCTTATTGATGAATAAATTTTGAGTATAATCCAAGAAAGCCAATGAATAAATCATTTGGAGATCTCAAGGAGGATAAATATTATTATTCTTTGCATTTTAATTGGGTTTTCAATTGTTATTTGTTCATTAAGCTCCCCCTACAATCTAGGCTTAGAGATGTTAGTATGTTAGTGTGTTTATTTCATGGTTTTATGGAATAAAACTTGTTTTAACCTCCTCTCTTTGTCAAATTATTTGATCACACATCACACTTCACACCTGTTATTGAGATCAAATACCAAGATAATTATTATATCTTGAAAATAGAGTATACACAGGTTACTATCTTGAACCTTGGTCCTATGTTGGAATTAAACACAAACCTATATATATGAAATACTTTTTACACTATTTTTTCTATTTTTAATATCACCTAGACTTACATAATACTTTATTTAGACATATTCCTTCTTTATTATGTTTTAGTTCTCAATGGTTCTACATAGGAAATTTGAACACAGTCTTGCCAACATCTACCTTTCAAATTTCACTATAAAAAATTGAATCAAAGGCTGTAAGATCTTCAACACATTAAATTACATGAAAAAAACAACAATAATATATAATCATAGACATTTAAGTTTCATATATGCTAGTTTTTATTATTTCCTTATCTTTACATAATACTATCACTATGGATAAAGTACATGATTCTTCATTATTTTCCACTATATTCTCATGATCCTCTATACCTATACCTCCTCCAAAATTATAATTATCTCTTCTCACTATTATAAAACCTAAATAACTAACTCCTCTATAAATATATCACCTAATCTACTTACTAAAACTCATTTTATACATGAGAAACTACCTTCCTAGAAACTACCTCTCTTGGAAACTACCATCAAATGGACATTGCATTCACAATTCTTGGTTTTTATCATTATCCTCATGACATGTACATAAAAAAATTATATACTTATTTATGGACTCTATATGAACATTTGATAATCATAACACTCTTGACAATACACCAAAATTCACTAACACAATTCAAATATTCAAAAAGGAGTTTTATCGAGAAACTCTTTGAAGCCAAAGAACATCTAAAACAAAGATGTATGATGATTATAACACCTTCCTAATGTCCCTATTGGAATTAAAAGACTAAAATCAAAACAAAATGATCAAAGGACACTTAACTACATAGACTTGCTTGGTGCTCCTGCATCACACTAGAAAAATTAAACAATTTAAAAGCCACTTTACCTTAACCTCCATAAAAGAACCTTAAACAATGTTAAACACAAAGTGGAACTAAATAAAAAGGATTTTTAAATACCCTATATGAATATTAATGAATCTAAAATGAGATAAACAATTTCTTTTATTAGACTCACCTACGGTAACCAAAATTGGCTAACAATCACCATGTTTTTGACATGTCTGACATTTCTTAACATAAGTACATGCTTTTTATTGCATATTAGGTCAATAGTAATAAGTATGAATGATATTTTTATCAAGGACTAGAATAATAGTATGGGCCACACAAATAATTCCATGAACTTCTTCAAGCATGAAGTCAAATTCTTCTAAATTTAAATAATGAAGAAAAGAACCATGACAATACCTATGATAGCACATCTTGAAAACTATGGTGTAATATGAAGTAGTTTGGATAAAATATTTCATATGTTTTCATGATAGGATAGTGGTAAGAAATTTATCATAGAGATAGGAATAATTATCTATGTACTAAGGGTAATCATGACTAACAATATCATCTCAGAGTCAGAATAGTCGTATGATAGAATAAAAAGGTTTTTAATTAAGACAAAAAAATATTTAATAGTAGGAGAGATTGAAATCAAGGAACCAATGGTATCCATATCATCAACATACGTGTTATTATCTTGAATAATTTTTTATAAATGGATGTCTTCAAATTTGAGCTTAAGTGTATCTTCCATGCCTTTGTAAGGCACAAGCTTTTCATCCTTTGTCTAATATTTATCAGTAACTTGATTAATAATCAGTTATGGATCACCATATACTAAAAAATATTGAACATTGAAATAGAATTCAAGATGAATCTTAAAACTAAATTCCTCATATTTGGATATGTTATTTATGCATGGGAATCTAATGCAAAAATCCTTAGAGATAAGATATCCTTGTGGCATAATGAGTAGTATCCCAGGTTCAAAACTATGAGATGTAAAATAACCATCAAAATATAAATTCAATAATTTGGTTTCATATATAATCATAATAGACTCATCAATAAATTAAATTTTATAGGATTTAAATATTGTATAGGTTCTTCAACCAATTGATCTAATAATACTTTCCCTTTAATACCCTTATAATGTGTGTAGTCGATGACAAACACACTGAACAACATCACTAATGCAAGAGAGTATTCAATGGTCTCAATTATGAGTTATTTTAGTTGATAGGGGTCACTTATAGTGTTTTTATATATATTATAAGTTTTAGGAGTTTATATAATTAAAATTTGGGCTCATATAACATTTTCCCACCATTTTTACAAATTTGGTAATTTGAATTCTTGTGGTAAGTTTAGGTCCTCAATCATTTGTGAAAGAGATTAATAGTGTAATATTATTGATTTGAGATATTTAAGGGGGTTAATGTCACTATAATTAAATGTTTAATGCACATATTTATTCTTTAATATAGGTGTTTTAGGTATAGTTAGTTTAGCCTTGTCAATGTTGTTGAGAGAAGTCAAGAACCATTGGAAAGGTAGTTATATGTTTCAAATATTTGTAAATTATTATGTTTGAGATAGGAGGATGGTATATTAGAGAATTAAGAAGTGATAGCTTCAATGAAACAATAAATAACACCTCCATTTATAAAATTTTAAGATACATACTATGTTTCTTGTGTCTTGTATTCTGTGATCAAGAAGATTAGTTATGCATCCCTTTTCAATATGTCTTTTGTGTTCATTAAGATTGAGTTTAAATTATGAAATGAGAAAAGTATTTTGATGGATTCCTAGAATGTATTAAGATTAATAACAAATAAAATTTATAGAATATTTCTTCACCTTTGGTATTTAATGATACAGACCATGTTTCCTATGCTTGAGAAATAAAATTGATTGTATAAGATAGAGAAATGAGAATGACACCATAATAGTATGCCCTTGATGGTGAAGTTATTAAGTAATTTATATATTCCTTTAATTTTTTTTTATATTTTTCACTTTATGTATTTCATACTTATTCATGGCAAAGACAATATAGTTCTCTATATGTTAGTAAAATTTGACATAGTTAATATATAGAGCATGGGGAAAAGATGTTACAAACATGTCAATGGAAACATTAAATGATTGGATAGGGTGTGTAGAGTTTTCATAGAGTCTACCTAATCTTCATAGTGTTTTAAACCCATTTTTGTAACACAAAACCATAATATATTTCCTCTCAAACAAGCATAGACTGTGTAAACCTAGTTTTAGGGTTTCAAAGCAAAAATTTGTTTATCTAAAGATTCCATAGGTGAAAATTTTCCAAATTTTGAAATTTTATGGAAATATATGTCTTATAAGATAACATGTAAGTTTTGTACCTATCTAGTATAATTATTTATGGTTTTGTGTGTCTAAGAGTGGCATAGGGTGGTAGAGGCCTAATTAGGCCTAAATAGATCCTAAAAAAGAGTTAGAAAAGATACCTAGAAGTTGAGTTGGGATAGGAACTTTCATGAAAAAGAAAAATGTGATAGATGGTGTTAGAAAAGGTGTTTAATTTTATAATATCCTATTGTACTTATTTATAAAAGAGGAAATAGTATTTAAAAGGTCACTAGAAAGCCTTGACCAAGGAAAGAAATAGTAGGTAATGAAAGTATTGTATTATAAGGTTATGTGAGTGGAATGAGGTATCAAAAAGTAATTTAATGAATATAGAATGACCTTAAGATCCTTTAAAGAATAAATTAAATTAAAAATCATCTATTGAGGCCTATAGACCTATGAACCAAGTATGACTAACAAGGAGAAAGAAGGGATTACTAAAGTGTTAAAGTATTGACATGGTTTGAAATGGTGACAGGTAAATAAAGAAGTGTAAAAGGCATAGTGTTTGAGTGGTTGAGTAAAAAATAATATTGACTTAATAATATTAGAGGAAAACTAACAAACTATACAAAATAGAGGTCAAGAGAGACATCTTGAAGGACATGTTATGAACTAGAGCTAGGTTATGTTAGCAGAGGTAAAGGTGTATGTGATTCTTGTTTATTTTCATAATATACAATTTTGCTATAGACCTATGTAGCATTTGGTATCAAAGCATGGTACACTATATAGAGGAGGTATGTTTTGAGATTTTAATTTTTTAATTAGAATTTCAAGATTTTTTTGAATAAGTATTGGAGATTTCTTTAGATGTTGTTATAAGGTTGCTAATGAGGTTTCATAAAAAAATGGGGAGTCAAAAATAACTATGATAAAGAAAGAGTTATGTAGCTAAATGCCTTAAGCCTAGAGGCTTAGAGAGAGAGGAGATATAATGAAAATTCAAAATAAGAAAGCTCAAGGAGAGATTAAAGATAGAAAGAGAGAGACTAAGTGAGGGTCAAGGAGACATTAGTTAAGCTTGTCAAGAAGGAGAAAAGTCCAGGTGAGACCTAGAGAGAGAGTGAAGATAGAGAGAGTATGAATAGTGAAAGAGAAACATTAAGGGTTTTAATCAGGAAGTTTTCCACAAGACAATAAAGAAAGAGGAAGTTGATAAAAGGGAAATTACTGAGTTGAAGGAAGTCTTGGTAGAGTTAGAGGAATCTTTAGAAGAAATTAGACCATTTTTTAAATTGAAATAAAAAACATAGTGAGATGGATTCTCAAAGACATGATTATGAAGAATAAAAATCAATCATAAAGGTGTAAAGTGAGAAGACAGTTGAAGATGTTAACCAATCATCCTAAGATGACAAAAGAGGGGCCAAGTAAGCCTCATGAGTTTTAGTATAATGATTTTTTTTGTATGTATGTATGTAGAATTAAGAATTGATGTAGGTGATGAGCTAGTTAAGCCAATACATAGGCTCAAACAAGAAGAGGAATCATTTGACCAAGTGGTATTCAATAAGAACCAAGAGGAAGGAGAGGATCAACATAAAATCTTGATGTTAGAAGAATAACAAGAAGGTCAGACATCTATGAACAAGAAGGCATGGAACATGAAGTGATCCTCACTCAAGAGGATGCAAAGGAAGACAAAGAAGAATTAGCATAATAAAACAATAACTTTTATCCTCATAAAATGTATAAATAGATGGTGAAGGAAGTGATAAAGGAGAACATAAACATATGGCATGTAGTAGTGGTGTCTAAAATAAGAGCACTTATGAAGACAAAGAATAGTCAAGTACAAGTAAACACTCTACATGATGAAGCTATAGATGTTAATGTTGAAGAACAAGGTGTAAATAAAGGATAAATAATACAAGAAGAAGAAGAAGAAGAGTTGGTGGCTGATACAAAGATGAAAAATGAACCATATAGGGTACTTGAAGGTGTTTGGTAGCAAGGAAAACATAAAATAAAGGAAAAGAGTTGGATTATGACTCAAAGGCATGAAGAGACACATGTTTTATTTAATTATTTATTGTTCATGATAGGTACAACTTGTATAATGATATCAAGAGGGAAGACAAGGTACAAGTTTGGATCATGAAAGCATGTACATCTACATGAAAGACTATTTGAATTAATAGTCAAGAGAAAAGGAAGTCTACATTTCTCAATTAGGCCTTGGGATCTATGAGGACATGAAATGAAGATCATAAGTTAGTAAGAATAAGAGATGTTGAGAAGCATGTCAAATCAAGATTAGTTATAACTTTCAAATAATGTTTTCTTCTGCCCTTAGAAATATGATGCAAGGGCATCCTCAATGGTCTCAATTATAAGTTGTTTTAGTTGATATTGGTCATGTAGAGTGTGGTTGGCTAGTTTATAAGTTATATGAGTTTATATAATTCAAATTTGGGCTCATATGGAATTTTCTTGCCATTTTTACAAATTTGAAAATTTGAATTCTTGCGGCAAGTTTAGATCCTCAATCATTTGTCAAAGATCTCCAAAGTGTAATATTGTTAATTTGGGATCTTAAATGGGGTAAATTTTAATTTAATTACATTTTAAATTCACATATTTAGTCTTTTATATGTGTGTTAGGTATAGTTAGTTTAGCCTTGTCAATATTGTTAAGAGAAATCAAGAACCATTGGAAAGGTAGTTATAGGTTTCAAATGTTTGTAAATGATTATGTTTGAGATAGGATGATGGTATATTAGATAATGAAGAAGTGATAACCTAAATGAAATAATAAATAACACCTACATTTCTGAAATTCAATGATGCATACCCTATTTGTCTGTGTCTCATATTTTGTGATAAAGAAGATTAGTTATGTACCCATTTTGAATATGTATTTTTTGTTCATTGAGACTAAGTTTACATTATGAAATGAGAAAAGGATTCTAATGGATTCCTATAATGTATTAAGGTCAATAAAAAATAAAATTTAGAGAAGAGTTCTTCAACTTTTGTATTTAGTGATACAGACCTTGTTTCATGTGCTTAAGCAATACAATTAACTGTGTATGATAGAACAATGAGAATGACACCATAATAGTATGCCATTGAAGCTTATGTTAAAGTTAGTAAGTATTTTATATATTCATTTAATTTTTTAATATGTTTCACTTGATTGTTTCCATAATTATTCATGATAAAGACAATATAGTTCTTTGTATGTTAGTAAATTTCCATATAGTTAATATACAAACCATGGTGAAAAGACATTGTAGACATGTCAAGGGAAACATTAAATGCCTAGAGAGGGTGTGTGTAGTTTTCATAGAGCATACATAACCTTAAAAATGTTTGAAACCTCTTTTTGGAATAGAAAACCATAAGATCAATCTTTCCTCTCAGACACACAAACTGTGTAAACCCTATTTTAGGGTTTCAAAGCAAAAAATTGTTTATCTAAAGATTCTACTAGTGAAAATTCACAAAATATTGTAATTTTATATAAATAAAGGTATAATAAGATATTATGTAAGTTTTATACCTATATAATATGGTTACATATGATTGTGGGTATTTGAGAGTGTCATAGGGTGGTAGAGCCCTAATTAGACCTAAACAGAGCCTAAAAAGGAGTTAGAAAAGATACCTAGAAGATGAGTTGGGATAAGAAATTTCATGAAAAGGAATAATGTGATAGAGGGTGTTAGATTTTTTTTTCAAATATCATGTTTTACTTGTCCGTACAATAGGAAATAATCTAAAAAAGGCTACTAAAAATCCTTGACTAAGTAAAGAAATAATGGGTAATGAAAGCATTGTGTTAGAAGGTTGTGTGAGTGTAATGAGGGATAAAAAATGTGCTAGAAAGTTGTGTGAGTGTAATGAGGGATAAAAAATCAACTAAATGAATAAGGAATGACCTTAGGATCCTTCATAGAATCAAGAAAACTCAAAATCATCTATTGAGGCTTAGACACCTTTGAACTAAGTATGACTAACAAGGAGAAAGAAGGGATTACTAGAGTATTAAGGAATTGAGATGGTTTTAAATGGTGATAGGTAAATAATGAGGTGTAAATTAAATAGTGATTGAGTGGTTGAGTAAATAATAATAGTTAATTAATAGGATGAGAAGATACTATGATCCTGATGGGTAGATCTCACTAATGCCTCAAGGTTTTGGTGTAGCAGTTCGTTACACATGGTATCAGAGCCTCCAGCCAAGTTCAATTCATGGAGTGGGTGGCTACACTAGCATGGTAGTGTTCATCTAGGGATTTTACACATAGGGATCTTGTGGTATGGGCATAAATCTAGCATAGAGTTTGGGATTCGGAAGCATGGTGGGATGTTATGATCCTGATGGGTAGATTTCACTAATGCCTCAAGGTTTTGGTGTAGTGGTTCATTACAGAGGACAATTAAAAAATATATAAAATAGAGGTCAAGAGAGACATCTTGTAGACTAGAGCTAGGTTATAATAGTAGAGGTAAAGGTGTATGTGATTCTTGTTTCCTTTCATAATAGATAATTTTTCTAGATAAATTTGCATCAATCACCCATTTATCCATTTGATCAGTTAAAGTTATTTACACTAAGAGTTACTTTAAATGATCCACTTTTCTATTCCATAAAGTCTTGTTATTCAACTTATAATGTTTGAGCTTATAATAAGAGAAGTCTAATGTCAAACGATATTTTTCAATTTGAGTGTAATTATGCTCATAAGTGCCCATTTTTTTACTCAAATAATATATGGCTATTTATTTTCCATAATCATCATGTTGGGTGAGGATTTCCCCCAAGGTGCTTATAGTTGCAGAAATGTATAATAACAAAGGTTTCTTATGTGTTGGTGGAATGATTACTAGTGGATTTTCTAGTTACATTTGAGTTAATTAAAATCTTCTTGACATTAAGAATTATTTTAAAATGTATTACCTTTTTTCACAAGGTGTGTAAAATGATGGTATCAATCAACAAATTGGTAAATGAAGCATCAAATGGCATGTATCTTTCCTTTTAAACTATGGATTTGTTTTAAATTATGAGGCATATCAATAATAGCCCAAAATTTATTTGGATCAAATTCAATTCCCCTACAAGAAACAATGAAGCCTAATAATTTTCCATTTGTAACTCTTAAAAACACATTTCCTACGGTTTAAAAGAACTTTATATTCATGAAGCCTTTGAATTATTCGTCTCATTACTTCATGATGCTCTACATGAATTATTGATTTTCCCATAATATAATCTACATAATATTTAATAATATCATGCATAATATCATAAAAGATAATTTTCATCACACATTGACATGTAGCTCCAACATTTTTCAAGTTAAATGGCATGACATGGTAATAAAATGTTCCCCATGGAATTGTGAATGCTATTTTGGTTTGATCCTTTAAATAAATTTTGATCTAATTATATCCAAAGAAGCCATACATAAGATATAACATCTTATAACTTAATATATAATCAAAAATCATATCTATATTGGGAATTATAAAATCATATTTGTTATAAGCTTTGTTAAGATATCTAAAATCTATGTATATCCATTTACCGACGGGCTTCTTACTGATTGGTACAATGTTAGAAATTCAATATGCATAAGTAATAGGCTTAATAAAACCTATTTCAATTTTTTTTTATAATTCTATTTTGACTAGGAAGGCAATTAATATATGCATCTTATGTAGGTTTTACTTAATAGGCTTAGCATCTAGGTGCATAACTAGATGATGTAGTTGATGCGTGTCATCAATCCCTTAATTTAATCAACTAAGTTTAGTTGATGTCATATCAAACTAGGAATAGTGTCCCACTATAACTACCAATAAAGTATAAAAGATAATGACTAAAAATTGTCTCTTTCGGGGTAGTTATGGATCATTTATTCCTAAAGATCTAATCTACTTGCTTGAGTTGAAAACTAACCTATTGCTTGTAAAATCAAACACACATGCTAAATTTAAATTATTGTAAATGAAACATGCCTATTATAATTTAAATTTAATTAAATACACATTTAATTTATTTTAATAAATTTAAATTTTAGAAAATGTAAACACACACTATTAATCTAATTTCTAAAATATAAATGATTTGAAATAGAAATGCCTGAAATTGAATAGATGAATGTAATATTGTTGGAAGAACATAATCCTATAGGTGAAACATATATCATAATAATTTACATAAGATAATAAATTATAAATTTTGAAACACACAAAAATAAACATATAAATACCATACAAAAATCATGTTTCCTAAGTTGAGTGTGCCCTTGCTTTTATTAGTGTAGGTTTTTACTTTTCCCTATTTATTAATTAGGGAATATTATATATTTGTGCATACATGGAGTTTTCATACATTCGTGGGATAGGCTAGCTTATGTGGAGATTGTGTGTCATATTTGTGTCATAAGGTGTCATAAGATACTCCTATTCCGGGTATGGGAGTTACTTCTCTATTCTTGGCACCTTGTCACCACCTTTTCTGGAGGAGTCTATTCTTGGGGTGCTTTGACCACCTTTTGTGGAGGAGTCTATTCTTGGGGTGCTTTGACCACCATTTGTGGAGGAGTTACTTACTAGCTCTCCTATATGTATTCTTCATTTTGGCCATTTCATGTTAATAATCAGATTTTGATTTTCTCCATTTTTGTCTTGTGCAATTTATCTTCTTATTTTCAAATTACTTTAGCATCTTGTGGTGTGCACTTGTTCATATTGTATAATCATGTCTCCATTGCACTCGTGTTATCCAGATTCTAGCAACAACTCCGATATGGTATCAGAGCTTTTCTGGTAATCTTGTGTGTGATTATACTTTTAGCTTATTTTGGAATCAAGAGGAGTGGATTTCTTTTTTTATTCTAGATTTAGTCTAAAATAAAAAAAAAATCTGTCAATATCATTTCCTTGGAAATCCTTGGCCTTGGGTGTTTTTTTTGGCTGTCTTCACTTCAGGAGTAGCATTTAACAGCAGAAGAAGGAGCTGCATTCAACAGTAGAAGGAGGAAGATTGGCGCTTAGTTTCTGCCTTCAGTTCCAGCAAGGCACCTTCTGCAACATCTCTCTATCTGCAACACCTTCTGCACTCCTATTTTCCATGCCACTCAGCTGACTTCTTCTTGTTTTCAGCACCTTAGGCCGTACGACACATGTCTGCTATTTATTTTTTGTTTTTTGCAAAAAAAATTAGATCTGCGCCCTTTTTTTGGGATGCCACCTGTTGTATTTGCTGTTTGCTGATAAAAAATAGACTTCTACCCCTACCTTCCAGCTTATGCACCTATTTTTTGAGCTTAATTTTTGCCACACATCAGGCCGTACGGTTTCAACAGGCTGCATTTAGTTTTTTTGTCTTTTTTAAGTCAAAATTCTGGACTGTGCATTTATGGATGCCCCTCCCTACTTGGCATCCCTTGGACACGTGACATCTATCCAAATAGTCTTTGATTTATTTTTTTAGTGTAAAATTGACTTGATAAAACAAAAATCAGTCAATTTGACTAAATATTAAGAATTTTAGACAGTTTTGTATTTTAGAGATTTTCAATTAAAACTTGTATCTTTGCCTGTCGAAGATGAAGGGTGAGGCCCGGGTTGGTAGGAGGCCAATTATCCCTCACACAAACCTCATTTGGATTATTCATTCCATGCCAAATCCAACGAGTGGTTGGAAGGCTACTTTCTTTCCCCATAACAGGTTTTTTTTAATGTTTTAGTGTTTTTTTTGCAAAAACACTAGTTTACAAGAAAATTGTAACTTTAAAATATTGCAAACGGTAGCTCGGTTTTGGGTGCCATTTTTTTCAAAAGTATTTGTAATTCAATTTTCCATAGCATATAATTATTATTTGTCAAAAATGCACTAGTTTATAAAGTGCCAAAAATTTGGGTCTCTTGAGACGCATTTTTGACTGAGTCCGACGTCCTGTTTGCTTAAGTCTTGCACTGATTGCTCTAAGACGCATTTTCAGTTGAGTCCAAAATCTTTTGAGCATGCACTTGCATATTTGGGGGGGGGGGTCAACATTTTGGGGGGGGGTGTGATTGCTTTTCACAACTTGTTTTCATTCTCCTTTCTGCATAAATTCACAACTTGCAATCAACTCAACTTCACCTAAATACAGCTAAAAATAGATTATTTTCAAGTTAAACCCCTAACACCCTTCAACTATCATGAATGAAAATTCAAAATGTTAATCATTCTTAGAAGCAAAGGGTTGTATAGAATCACCATGGGTACAGAAGTAGAACCCAAAATAGATGCTGAAAAGGTTAAGTGGTGCAACCGTAGTGATGAAGCCTTTGGGTTATTAAGCTTATCTATGTCTCTAGAACTTCTCTTACACTTAGAATCCTCCCAAACTCCTAATGACATATGGGACACCTTAGAAAAGTTGTTTGGGAAGCTTGATGAGATGAGAGGTCATGAGCTCAAAAATGAACTCATAAGTCTAAGTCCTAGTAACTTTGACACCCTTTAGGACTTCTTCACTATGTTTAAGGCCCTTAGATTGCAATTAAAAGAATGTGGGATAGAGAAGAAAGATGATCAAATCATTCTTTCTATTCTCGCAAAGTTAGGTCCAAGATATTCAATCTTTGTCTCCACTTTCCATGCCACAAAAAGTGCCCTTGGCACTGCATGGAAAATGCCTTCTTTGGATTCATTCATTGCCGAATTGACTAGGGAGAAAGATAAGCTAATTTAGATGGGCACAGTGAAGTCTACTCAACCCCAAGCCTTGATAGCTGGAAATGGTAAAGATAAGACTTCAACAATGGAGAAGAAGAAAAAGAATAAGGACCAGGAGAAGAAGAAAGAAAACACCAATCCTGCCAAAAACAACACTGAGACTTCCTCTTCCAATGCTAAAACTAAGAAGGAGAAGGTTAAGTGTGCTTATTGTAAAAAGACAGGGCATGATGAACACAAATGCATGAAGAAACAAATAGATCACCTTACTCATTTTCTATAGAAGAACAACATAGGTGTTTCTGAGTCCATCAAGCATAATTCATCAACCCAAGATTCTACTAAGGCAAAAGGCAAGGGTAAGGAAAAAGAAAAGGGCAAGGCCCTTATAGTAACTACAGCTTCTACATCTTCATGGGTCATAGACTCAGGTGATTCTCACCACATGGGCTCTTCACTAGTTGAGTTTTCATCTTTAGAGCCTTGTAGCATGACTTCAATTAGTTTGGGTGATGACACACCAGTTTTTGTTTCAGGGAGAGGGTTAGTTGAAATGGAAGGAGGAACATTCAATAATGTTCTAAGTTTTCCTTCTCTTTCAACCAATCTCCTATCAGTGTACCAAATCACTCACATTGGTCGGGGCATGAGAGTTGAGTTTTCACCAGATTCAGTGTCTATCAGGGAGTTGAATAGTGATACTACAGTGGCAGTGGGTAGGGCAAATCACCAAGCTAGGTTATACACCTTCTCACATTTTGGATCAGATTTTTCTCTGACAGCATTGCCAGCTCATTCAGATGAAGTTAGAAAATTGTGGCATGAGTGGTTTGGCCACCTTAACTATCGCTATCTTGAGCAACTTTGCAAAAATGACATGGTCATTGGCTTGCCTCGTGTCCAATTCTCAAAAGGACTTTAAGAGGGGTGCTCCCTTGGGAAGCATCCCAAAGCAAAATTTGACAAAGGCAAAGCTTGGAGGGCTTCACAACCTTTGGAGTTAGTCCATAGTGATGTATCAGGACCCTTTCCCAAACCATCTTTTGTAGGGGCCAAGTACATCCTCACTTTCATTGATGATTTCTCTAGGTACACTTGGATATATTTTCTCAAACAAAAGTCTGAAGTGTTTGGAAAATTTCTAGACTTCAAGGCTCTTGTTGAGAAACAGAGTGAGAAATCCATCAAGGTTCTTCAAACTGATAATGGAGTGGAGTATGTCAGCATCAAGTTTGAGAAATTTTTCACTACAGAGGGGATTGATTTGTAGCACACAGTCACTTAAAGTCCTTCACAAAATGGGGTTGCAGAATGCAAGAATAGGTTCTTGAAAGAGATAGGTAGCTGTATGATTCACTCCAAATCCCTAGCACCATAGTACTGGGCTGAAGCCATCAATTGTGCTTGCTACATTTAGAACAGGGTTCCTCACAAAGCTTTGAAAGGGATAACACCCTTTGAAGCATGGCATAAAAGGAAACCTGATGTTGAGCACCTTAGAGTTTTTAGATCCCCAGCCATGGCCCACATTCTGAAGAAGAAATGCAAAGCTATGGAATGTCAGTCCAAGCCTTGCATCTTTGTAGGATATCCAGATGGTATTAAGGGATATCACCTTCTAGATCTAGTCACTCATGAGTTGTTCATCGAGAGAAGTGTCCATTTTTAGGAGAGACCTAGAGACTGAACACTTGACACTTCTTCTCCCTCATCGGATCTACTTCTTCATGATGATTCCTCATTAGATTCAGATCAACCACAGCAGGTTCTTGAGCCAGAAACATCTTCTTCTTCTTCAAGTTTAGACACTGAGGATAGTGATGCAGTGTCATCCACCTCTAGTCAGTCAGAGGATGAGGAGTTAGCACCTAACTCACCCACTTCTGGGCCACTTTGGGCCAGACAGACACTGAGAGTGTTGGCACTTGGGTATGAGATCCCACAGATGACAAACGTACTAGGGGGATTTTCAGAGAGATCCACATGCCTTCTTTGCTTCAGTTTCAGATTCACAGTATTTTTGAGAGGCATCGGGGGTACTTGAGTGGGATAGTGCTATGGAGGAAGAATATTATTCCTTAATAAAAAATCACACTTAGGATTTGACTTCACTTCCTAAGGGAAGAAAGATGGTTTGATGTAGGTGGATATATCAGACCAAGTTTGTAGTAGATGGGTCGGTTGATAAGTATAAGGTGCGATTGGTCACCAAAGGTTTTTCACAGGTGGCAGGCATTGACTACTCAGAGACCTTTGCACCCATTTCAAATATGACTTCTATCTGATTCACCTTGTCTATTGCCATAGCACAAGGTTGGAATGTGCATCAGATGGATGTGAAGAGTGCCTTTCTTCATGGAGACCTAGAGGAGGAGATCTACATTGAGCAGCCACTAGGATTTGTTCAAGATTTTTCCTTAGTATGCAGACTTAGGAAATCTATCTATGGCCTCAAATAGGCCCATTGGGTTTGGTATGCCAAGATGGATTCCTTCCTTCTCACATTGGGTTTCACTAGGTGCCATTCTGATCCCAATGTCTACTTCTTATGATAGGATGATTCGCTCTTGATTTTGGTTTTATATGTTGATGACCTTTTGATCACCGGGAGTTCTTCATCAGCTATTGTAGCGGTGAAGGCATCTCTCTAGGATAGATTTGACATGATAGACTTAGGTTTGTTGCACTATTTTCTTGGCATCGAGATCTCACAGTCAGATTCAAGGATTTCTCTTGCACAGCCAAAGTATGCTCTCGACTTATTGGCTCAGTTTCACATCGCTGATTGTAAGCCATCTCTAACTCCCTTTCTATCAGGAGTCAAGCTTGAGGATGATTGTTCTTCACCATTGGTTGATGCCACTCGGTATCAAAAACTTGTTGGTAGCCTCATCTACTTGACTCACACCAGGCCTGACATATCATATGTAGTGGGACTTATCTCCAGATTCATGCAGGAACCCCATGAGTTGCATTGGAAAGTAGCTAAGAGGATTTTGCATTACATACAGGGTTCACATAGATATGGGATGCATTATAGATTTGGCATAGAGGTTGACTTAGTTGGATATACAGATTTAGACTATGCTGGCGATTCACAGACTCTCAAGTCCACTTCTGATTACAATTTCTTTCTAGGTTTTCGTCCTATCAATTAGTCTAGCAAGAAGCAGAATGCTATTGCTATATCATCCACAGAGGTAGAGTACAGGGGAGCTGTTAATGCAGCTACTGAGGCTATTTGGCTTTAGGGGATTCTTTTTGAGTTAGGCATTCCCATCAGGTAGCCCACCATCATTTGTTGTGACAACCAAAGTACCATTCATATTTGCAGGAATCCAGTTCAACACCAGCAAACCAAGCACATAGAGATTCACATGCATTTCATTCAGGAGCTTATTCATAGTTAGGTCACTGACTTAATATTTTGCCAATCTTCAGAGTAGGTTGCAGACATCTTTACCAAACCTTTCACTGAGAGCAAGTTCATTCATCTACGAGCTCTTCTTGGGGTGTGATCTACATCTGCAGTAGCATCATCTTTAGGGGGGCCTTCTAGCATCTTCTTTTCTTTTATGTCTCTCTTTTGGGGGGGGGAGTTTTTTCCTATAGGTTTTCTCCTTTTCTCTATCTTATGGGAGATTGCATTTGTACATGGGTACCTCATCAGGCCTAGTTGCTGGGACCCATTTTTTATTTCCACACTGCCCACCTAAGCTGCGCTTATGGGCGGTATTAGTGTAGGTTTTTATTTTTTCCTATTTATTAATTAGGGAATATTATATATTTGTGCATACATGGAGTTTTCATACATTCGTGGGATAGGCTAGCTTATGTGGAGATTGTGTGTCATATTTGTGTCATAAGGTGTCATAAGAATGTCATAAGATACTCCTATTCTGGGTATGGGAGTTACTTCTCTATTCTTGGCACCTTGTCACCACCTTTTTTGGAGGAGTCTATTCTTGGGGTGCTTTGACCACATTTTGTGGAGGAGTCTATTCTTGGGGTGCTTTGACCACCATTTGTGGACGAGTTACTTACTAGCTCTCCTATATGCATTCTTCATTTTGGCCATTTCATGTTAATAATCAGATTTTGGTTTTCTCCATTTTTGTCTTGTGCAATTTAACTTCTTATTTTCAAATTGCTTTAGCATCTTGTGGTGTGCACTTGTTCATCTTGTGTAATCACATCTCCATTGCACTCGCGTTATCCGGATTCTGGCAACAACTCCGATAACTCTCCCTTATAATAGGAATCAATAATTAGCTTTGTAGAAACTTCATGAAATTAACTCTTAATTAATTATATAAATGATTATAATATGAAAATTAATCCTTTAACTTCACATTTAATCATTACTAACTCTATGTTATTACTCTGTTATTAATCTACTATTACTATCCAACACTTGAAATGGATGAGAATGTTGTATTTATGATACAACTTCTTCAAAAACTTATTATTTGAGAGTAACAAACTAAGAAAACAATTTGGAACTTATTTATAATCCTAAAAGCCTAGTAAAACTAATTCTTATTCTAATAAATTAAAAAATCAGTTTAGAATTGATTTCTTATTATTACAACATACAAATATAATGTAACAAATACATATTCTTGCAAAAAAAAAAAAAAATGTGAGATATTCATAGTAGTTGGATTAATAAAAATATCATTCCTTATACATAGATACATATTTTCATAAATATCTAAAAATAGGTATAAATCATCTTTGGAACTCTTCATCTTCATGTCTCCATGGTTGAGGGATTCTATATTTTTGGATGTCTATTTTTGAAAGGTGTTATTTATAGAATTTTTGTATATAAAAAGACAAAAAAACATGTCTCAAAGCATTCCCTAATGTTTGATTTAGTGTTTTAAACCCTAAAATACATTTTGGGCATATTTGAGTCTAATTATGTGCAACTTTGAATTTAGATTTATGGACTCTAGAGCAAGAATTGTGTATTTATAGAGCCAACTGAAATGCTCATATTTTTGCATACATACTCAGATCAAGATGATTCCTTTTTTTAACATGTATAATTGTTTGATAGAAATCAAAATATGAAATTATATTTAGTTTTAAATATATTCTTAATGACTATTATTTCTATTTTTCATAACCTATCAGTTATGTACTAACACCTTCATAACCAAAACATCATACAAACCAACACAAAAACACAAAACCTATTTTTGGTTGATATGAAGTTTTTTGTATGAATTGTATGATCTTGCATAAATAATAAATCCATATCAACATCAACTGAAAAAACTATTAAATGATTTATATGAGACTTCTAAGGTATTAAGGATCTCTAGAGATAGATGAATATTTTTCATGACTTGGTATTTGATAACTTAAAACTTTGTTATCTACATTGATAACTCATTTTAGCCTACACATACAATATTTGACATTTTTTCTTCAAGAAATTGTTATAAATAGCTACAATGTAGACTGTAACGACATCTAAATAATTGACTAGATATATTCATATATTTCATTCTAAAGTAAGAATATATTCTTAAAAATACATCTGTGTCTAATTTTAAAACATGATTTATGAAAAATAAAATAGTGTCATTTACTGATATAATAAGCCATTTTATGGTTTCATTATCACTACAAAATAAGGATCTAACCTAAACATATCAAAGTAGGCCCAAAAAAATATTTCAATTAATTTTGTTAAAATATCAATAAGTAGTTCATGATCTTTGGGAGTGAGAGACAAGCTAAGTTTGATCATCCTAAGATTATACTTATGTAGTATTTACCACAAGAAGAGTGGAACCATCTTCCAAAATCATAGGTAAGGAAAATAATCAACTAAATATAAATTTGGGCTCTCAAACCTTCCCATGTATGAAGAATCAAAATCATTCATAGTATGTAACGACATATGAGCATTATATGAATTTTTTTAGGATCATAAACTCAAATGCTTCATAATATTCAAGATTGATTTCAAATCCAAAGGAAAAGGGTGGACTATTGGAATCCTAGGCTTCCTATGAAGGAGAGTGAACTTCCACATCCAATAGAACCTAAGATAGATTTTCACTAATGGACTTGTCATTTTCTTTACCATTTCCCTAATCTAAAAGCAACTCAAAGAGATTTTCACTTAAGTATCTCAATGTTTTATTTTTATTATGACCAAGGAAGTTATCCTAGTCCCCAAAGAAGGCCTTAGGGACCAAAGTATATACAAATTATTGCTTTTGGCCACCCATTGATAAACTATATCTTCATCCTATGAATTATGAAATATAATATCCATTTGGAAACACATTGAGTACATTATCATAGTATTATTGGTCCCAATCAATGAGGTTTTGATAATGAAGAGTAAGGGGAAAGTTTTTAGCAATGCAAATAGTGATAAATTATTGGAATTGAATAGATTAGTATTCAAATGATCATCATGGATGCTATTTGTGTCACTATCAGAAACATCATCATTTAACATAAAGGTTGAATCACTTTTAAGGATCTCGATGTTTAATTTTTATTATGACCAAAGAAGTTTTTATGGTCCCCAAAGTAGGCCTTAAGGACCTAAGTGTATACAAATTTTTACTTGTGGTTACCCATCGGTAAACTATCTCTTAATCCTATGAATTTTGAAATGAATTTTCCATTCGAAAACTCATCGAGTACAATATCATAGTATTTTTGGTCCCAATAAATTATGTTAGGATAATGAAGAGTAAGGGGAAAGTTTCAAAAATTTTAAATAGTGATAAATAATGGGAATTAAATAGATTAGTATGTGTAAAATTTTTATGGATGTTATAAAAGGACTATGTGTCACTATCAAGAACATCATCATTTAACATAAAGTTTGAATCACTTTTAAGATGTGTGGGAACAACCTTAAGTGATTTTTATCCAAGACCTTACTTCTTTGCATGTTTAGTAGGAAGACTATGATCTAATATACCTTGTTACTTTGCTCCCAAGCCTTTAATTTTATAAGCGAGATAGGTGAGATTTTTTTTTAGAATGGGGTACTTCTTGCTTTGAAAATAAGGATGAAAACCCTCACCATATAGCTATGACTCATCTACTTGTTTCAATTCTTCTTGATTAAATGTTTTTCCTAGAATGAATGGAAGATAATCCTTAGGTTAAGACTCTACCTTCTTCTTATGCCATCCAAACTTATACCTATCATGGAATTTGGGTAATATAGGTAGTTTACTAATATGAAAATCATTTTAAATACTATATCTACCGAGGCCTTTATCATGAATATTTAAATGAGAGGAATCTAGTGGTGGAAAGGGTGATTTTGAAGAGGAATCAATGGTATGAGGACATATATAACTAGATTTATGTGGATCATAAATCACTTATCCTTTTTGTTAGCATGGTTAGCACTAGGAAAATATGTGTATTGGTGACCCATTACTTACAAATGTTTACAATATCGATAGGGTTTTATATCCCTGAGAATAGTAACCTCCATTATAGATTGTGTAAATTTGATGCATTGATGGAGCATAAAAGGCACTACATGTATCTCATGTATTCATGGGAGGCTAAGGAGGAGATTATATGTTAAGTCAAGGTTAATTAAATGACAAAGGGTACTATTAAAGATAGTCCCAACCTATATGGGCAAGGAAGTTATACCTACTATCTATCATTTAGTATCATCATACCGATTAATATTGATGGTATTATTCTTCAAATCTACTGAACTATATTCCAAACACTTGACTAACTTTAATTGAACAATATTTAGGCCATAACCATTATATATAAGAACCCAATTGATTTCATGGTGAGTATTATCACTTCAATTTATATGGAATTAGTAAGGGAAGATTCAAGGGATGATATATAACTTTGATAAATTATGAGTTGTGGGCCAAGAGACAAATTTCCTACCAATGATTGAAATTCATAAAATGTAATATTTTTCATCACCTAATATTGACTCAAAATATCAAACAAAATGTCTGTATGGAGTTGAAAGGTATATGAAATATCCAAGATGGAAATCTAAATTAGCATTTTATTCAACTAATCCACAAGATCATACTGCTTATTGACATGAGTTGTATATTTGGGTTTAGATTTATCTTAAACAAGATTATAATTAAAATATGGATTAGAATTTTAGGATAATTTAAATACCCTTGAATGGTAATTTTATATCATCAAGTTGTAAAATTATAATCTTGAGCAAGAATAAAATTATAGGAATTATAGGAACAATAAATAAGTCCTAGGATGGTAACTCAAGGATGATGATTATGTGAATGAGGAACTCCCAAAATATACAAAATTGATCCTAGAATTTATGGATCTAATTATTATGAAATATTGTAATGGAAATGGGGATTGATTTTGATTGTGGTCATATGATATTCCATGATACATCCTAGTACATTGCAATCTTAGGGGTTAGCATGGTAATCGTCATTTTTAGCCTGGGAACCATGATTTTGATTATGATTATTATTTCATTGATGTTGTAGTTTATCATTATAATTAGTAAGATGTTTATGAAAATGGTCTTTATATATCCACGTATCTGATTAAGATTAGATGATGAATTATTTAACTCAATCTCTCATCTTGCCAACATGTCTTGAATGATATGTCAAAGTTATACACATATATGAATTACATGACCTTTGATGCGATGATATTCACAAAATTCATTATCTCTATAACAATTAGGGTTTAATTGAATTTCATCAAATGTTTTTTTTATTTTTCTAGGTAATCATATTCAAGTCGTGTAGCTTAGGAAATACAACCTCTATGGGATCTCCTAAATTAGCAAATTGTATTCTATTAAACTAATTATTTGGATGTGATGGCCTTTAAAAAAAATTGTGTTAGAGGTTCCTTTTGAGATGGTGGTAATTAAATTTTGTCAATATGTATTGATTTTATGACTCCATTACCAACCACATTTTTGTTATGATTGAAAGGTGATGATCGTTCCATATATCTCATTATATATAATACAAATTATCCATAAGTGTTGCCTTTTGGTTATGTACCACATTTCACTTAATAGTTAAGGTCTTATCTAAGTAGGAAATTAATGCAATTGTCCTTTGTTTGTATGTGATACATTTTTGATAATTTATATTGTTATTATGTCTAATTTAGATGAAATGAACATAATTTTGTGTACATAAATAAATCCCTATGATGAGATCATTTTAAATAAGACATCAAATAGTTTTGTCAACCGCTTTTAGAAATGGTTTTAAGGATTCAATGAAGAATACATCAAGCTCCAAATATATGACCTCTAAAGACATTCTAAATATTCTCCAAAGGCACTCTAAAGACCTATACAAAATGTTCCAAAGATGCCTATGCATGCTCTGAAGTAGTCTAGCTAGATCTTATAGATTAAGATAGTGATTCTAAAGATATCTATTATATATAAATAGACTTTACATATTTAGATATCTTATTTTATAAATTATTATTCATAGTAATGGTCTAAAATGATCTATATATATTTATACTTATATTTTTTAAAACTAGATAAATCTGTTTGGATCTATTTTACTTATTTTCCATCTATTTCTATTTGAGTTAGTTTGAACACCTTCTTATAAGTATGGGATCTGATTCCTAGATCATCTATATTTTAAATAAGTATAATTGGCCATTTAGATTTCTATATTTTGTATTTTTTGAATGGATGTTGAGATGTGCTTTAAATTCATGTCTCCTTCTCATTTTGGATAGTTAGGGAGTTAAAAAATTAGTTAATCAAAAGAAACATTCCAGTGTAATTTTTCATATATGTATATATTATTTTGATAATGAAATAATGTTCAGCATTCCTTTTCATTATTGAGTAAATCTATTCATGTTTTGAGGAAGGAGCAAGGGCCCACTTCTCTCTAAAGATCATGAAAAATTAGTATTTTTAGTTAATAGTTTAGAAGTATTTATTTAACCTAGGTATAATTCATTTACTCCAAAGTGTAATTTATTTTTAAATAAAAGAGTGATTCCTTTCAAAGCAAAGTGTGAATTTCATTTTCAACAAAATTATAATTTCCTTTTCAAAGCAAAGTGTGATTTCCTTTTCAAAATCAAAGTGTGACTTTAATTTAAAGCAAGTGTGTTTCCATTACATGCATAGGTTGTTTTAATTCAACGTAAGTGAGTTTTCTTTATACAATATTGTGTCTTTTAATTTCATAGAAAATAAAGTTTGTTAATTCCTCATCTCATATTTATAATTTAAGTGACAATAGATAATATCCTCATATTCTAAAATATCACATTATCCTACTAAACTGAACAAGTCAAGTGAGGAAACCATAATGTATTATGCTAGATCTTTAAGTTTTGGATGATGGTGTGAATTCTATAAGAGATCTTCAAATAGAAAACCTTCTAGATTTACTTTCTTGTAAAATAGAGTTAGAGTCTTATTTACTATTCTTAGGATTTATACATCACAGTAGAAGTAAACCCTGCCAAACAATGAACTGTAAACTCAAATTTCAATGGTCTCATTGAATGCAACCTTCGACACTGACCCTAGTAGAAAATGACACCAATCCATTGATTGGTTAAATGAGAGGTATAATAAAACCTATCATTTTTGGCATCATTACTAGGGATAATAATCAATAAATATTAGTGGGATCTTACATTAGAGTTATACAAGGAAATTCAAAAACATTCATAAAACTCAAAAACATAAAAACAATCTAGGAATCTTTAGATTTATGAACTGTCCATGGGATTATCGAGGATGGCTTATCTCTAAGGGATCCCAAATAAATTAAGACTAAGAAAGGATCCAATCCTTGCTAGAAAGATCAAGAAGTGAATGAAAGGAAATTAAAAGCCATATACAATTTTTTTCTAATTCCTCTCCTAAACAAGGTTCATCCTCACAAATAGATCCTAAAAGAAGAATCATGTCGAAGACATCTTCTCCTATAGGGAGAATTGATCCTAAAAATCCCATTTTTGGAATAGTTTAGATTGGATTGATAACCATAGTTGGGAACAAATATGGGAGGCAAACATGCATATGTTGAACCCTAATTGATAGCCTCAATAGGACATAAATTTTTCTTATCCAATTAGCTTGGGTCTTGATGACATAAATTCCATTAAAAATATCTCACCATCCATTTTACTTACTTTTAGAAGTAAATACTCATAGGATCCAGATCAGTTCCTCTTTTAATTTCAAGTTGTTTAATGAACATATGATTATGTCATAAATAATCAAAAGTTGAAGTTATTACCATCTACACTCAAGGATGTAACCATGAGAAGGTTCATGGGACTTGAGGTTAATTCCATAACCACTTGTGATGAAATGGAAATTACATTTTTGGATAAATAGAAGGATTATTTTAGAGTCATAGAATGGAAGTAAGACTTTTTCAAGATCAAACAAAATAAATATGAGACCTTAAGAGATTACCTTGATAGGTTTATATTTACCCATAAATGGAGTGGTTATCAAATCAGTAAGGAGGTCATAAAGGTAGCTTTTATTAAAGGGTTATATAATGATGCACATGATGCTTTGAACCTAATAGGAAAAGGTAACATTGATAAGTTAACCTTTCATCAAATTCTAGCATTGTGTACTAACTACTCCAGGATAAAACCTAGAATAAGGAAATCAAGGTTAGGAAAATCACCCAAAGTTAGCCAATTAATGGAATAATTTTCTAATTTAAAGATAAACATTATAGTACCATTGAAATCCAAATTATATGTCTTTAGAGAAAAATCTGATGCTACCAACACTGAATAATTGTCAATATATTGTCCTAAATACATACTTAAACATGTGATAAAATATTGTCCTTTAGACAAAATAGAGGTATGTGGTATTTGTGACTTAGAACATGACACCAATAATTTCAAACATTTTCCTACCATAAGTGACCAAGTAAAACAATGAACACATATAGTTGAGGAATTAAACTTTATCTAAAGACAAGGAAACTAGTACTCCCACCCTTAAAATCATTTTGGCCCAAAATTTCCTCCCAACCCATGGATGGCACCATGGGCTAGATAAGTCAAAAACCAATGTGGAGGAAACCATAACCACAACCATAGGGTACTCAAGAATGGATGCCAAATATTTTGGGAATACCTAAAAATCCTTTACAACCTTGGGCATAGAAGAAAAACAACCACATTGGGTATAATAGCCATCACCTCAATGGTCAAATTAACAATATCAACCACAAAAAAGGTTTATTACATAATAGGCCTTGATACCTTCATAAAATTAAACACCACCAACTGAGAATGGGGTTAACCAACCATAGTTACCTACCCAACCAATGGTAAATCCTAAGAATAGGAAAAATACACTTGTTTAGGGAGCTGATCAAGAAAGTAATGTTGCGAGTGGTTTAACTAAATGTAATAATGTTCAAATTAGATTAGGGAAGGTACTAGGAGATTCAACCATTATCATAACTAAAATTACAAATGATGAAACTATAGAACCACTTGTATTCCAAGAACCAAATGAAATAAGCCACAACCACACCAAACATAATTCAAAATCCCCCTGCTATTCCATTTCTTGAGAAACTTAAGGAAGAGAAATTGAGGGAAGATTTTGAATTAATTCATGGATTAAAAGAGATGAATATATAAATTACACTATTAAGATACATTAAGTATATTATTGATTTGCATCAAATCATTAAAGGATTGTGTATCAAAGCACTAGGAAGAAAGAAGCATTATCCTAAAATAATTAAGGTAACATGAAAAATGTTAGATGTAAAATCATTAAGAGGGGGTGAATCATTGATGTAATATAATCCAATTCATCTCCCAACTCTTGAAATATTTACTATACATTAACTTGATCAAGTAAAATAAACATGAAAGCACATACATCTAAAGCATAAATAAGATCATATATCACATAAACACATCACATATGTGGGAAACCCTCTTGGTGGATAAAACCCACTAAACCCTATAAGATGGAATAAATTCATATAAAAATAAGATCCAAAATTTATACTAGCACTCACTGATCAAGGAACTCCTATCCCTTAATTTAGTCAATCACCCACTTGACCTCTAATTAGAACCAACTAACAAGGAGGCTATAACCCCCTAGTAATCTAAGCACCCACTTAGCTACCTTGAAACTCAAATAAAATTTGAACAAATATTTCTACTCTTCAAATAATTATTATAACCTTTGTATACACTCTTCTCCTCCAACCTCTTTCAAGCTACCTCTAAGATTTACTTGCTTAAATTGCCTCTTCTAGGCTCATTAGATCTAATGACCTATGTGTTCTCCTAAAAAAACTTAACCAAATAAGTATGAATGATCATATTTAATCTATTAGTCCTAAATTACTTTTACCTTTTATTTCAAATGTTATTTCCTTCACTTGATTCCTTGCTCACACAACTGTTCAAGTCTTTTTGCTCAAGTCACTCATCTTTATACCACAAGCCTAGAAACCATCACATTTGGTTTCACATTTTATAAAACCTTAATGATTATTATCATGTTAAAAATATTATTTTTTGGAAATAACACATTCATTCACACTTAAGGCATCTAACATCGGCCACATTTAATTATAACCCACTTTCAAATAGGCCTAAATCACCTTCTAGGTCCTATGAAGATCCATTCACCTCTATAACACTTATCTGAGCAAATTAGAAACATAATACCACTTATAAATGCTTATGTTCACTATAAATGCCCCTTTGATATCCTAAAATTATCACAGTCATTTCAACACTCCTCTGTTAAAGCCAGTTTTGCTCAAACAACATTATGTATACAAGAACACCATGAACAAACATAAAGTCAACTTATAAGAACTTGTTCATACTATATATGGATTGGTAAAAACTGAAAAATCCATAAAAATGGTCCCCATGGAGTCTAAAACACACTCAAATATCTATCTCATCTTTAAACATTGAGATACCAATAAGCAAAACTCAAATATCCTTCTCGGGTTACTTGCAAAGCATACACAAAAACATAGTCAATTTTAAACCTTCATAACTTTGATTTTATACACTTTCAGATCTTAAAATATATATTACTAGATTTTACTTTTATTTCTCTACAAATTCAATTTTAATACCATGAGTAAATTCTTCCTGTATCAAAAGATATGGTGCAAAAACCAAAAACTCATATTTCTTTTGTTAAATTCAAATATTTGAATTCAAATGGTGACGGTTAAAATTCAGTCAATTTTTACACATCTCATGCACTCAAATATTATATTAAATACACATCATCAATCTTATTCAAACTTTAAATCAAAGTGTAACATTGCCAAAATGTTAAAATTTGAACAGTTGACCTCATCTCATGCAATCTTATAATCTTAACCACATACACACCATCGATCTTATTGTAAGGAGATCAACCTTTACCTTGTTAACCTCTATCACTTTGACCTATTTAATTTAATGAATTTCTTATATATTTATTATTATGAAAACTTATTGACCATTGATCTTTAAAATAATGTTGGTCTTTACCTCTACTCAACATTAAACATCAAACACTTATCCTCATTTCGTTGCATCCTGACACCTTAGAAAAAACATGATATGTATATATTTTTGTAAAGATATCAATACTTTAATTATTTAACCAAAAAACACTTTAAATCATTTGACTCATTATACACCATATATTTGGATGTATGAGCTCCCATGAACCGTTGGATCTTCATTTAGTCCTAATCTTTAACTTCGTGCAGATTAGGCTAAATATGGGGACCATTGTAATATGATTAGAAGGAAAAATTTTTATCTTCATATATTTTACCTCACTCACTTTCATGTTATAAGTTTTTCACCATATAAACTAGGCATAATACTAAATAAACCCATATGACCATTTCTTCCTAAAACCTTCATGTGTGTGAGATATTCCACTACCAAACTACTCACTTAGCTCTACTTTGAACTTAGATTTTTAATGTAGTTGAGCTCATATTGATTTTGTGTCATCGATATTTAATGTGATGAAACATGGACTATTATATCTTCCTTTGAAAATTAACTAAGTGTTGGAACTTAGTGTACTTGTGTCTAAGAGGCTAAATTTGCTCTCAGATAACTTTTATTTTGATTAATCACATATCCTAAGATTTGAGCCATGTGATCAACTAACATAGGAGAAACCATCCATATTCCAATATGATCCTAAAACTTTAACATTTTCAAGATATAACACCATCAAAATGTGTACTTAGATTATTCTACCACATAGCCAATTATGCCTAGATGAACAAAATAAAGAACTAGGTGAATTACACTCATGCACACAAGCTCTCCAAATCATCCTTGACCACTTATAGGATCCCTTTCACATTTTCAATACTTTATACTCATCCCTAATCATCTAAAATCATGCTAAAACTAAAGATCAACCAAGCCTTCTTCAAGCATACTAGGATAAGCACATTGCACACTTTGTCATTATCACTTAGACTATCAAGGCACTTCATCAACTAACATAGACACCTCCATGACCTCACCATGACATCATTGAAAAATCTCATACAATCTCCCCCTTTTTCATTGGTGTCAAAAACCATCATATAAAAATATAAAACTCACCTTCCTTCTCTCTCTTTAATCACTCCCAAAAATAATAAATTTCTTCCCCTTTGACACAATGGAAAAGTGGGAACCAACTAATATTGAGGAGATAAAAAGACTACCAATAGGAGAATACCATCTTATAAAAATATTACAAACTCCCCCTTACCTTGAACCTATTGCTTCTTGTCTTGATAACTTCATTTTTCTGCATGATAATAATATTTTCAACCAATCATTGTAACCAATAAATAAAGAACACACAAAAGTACTAAAATATGATATAACTCACCAAGAAACATCTAAGAGGGACTCTCCCTAATATCTTTGAGACATTTCACCTCTTGATCATCTTTAGATCTCCACCCACCATGAATAACCACCACATAGGCTTATTAACCTTCTATCTCAAGTTATCACAAGGGCCACCAAAAAAACATCATGCCACTCACCAAACATGAAAAATGATCTAAAACAACTGAGAACTATCCATAAAACACTCATTATTTGATCTTTTGGATAAAATGAACAAAAAAACACTCTTCTTCTTATAAGGCATGTCTAGTCTCCTTGTAACCCTACCTAGAACTTGCATAGCCCACCAAATTTAGTAGACACACTATCAAGACCTAAAAATTCATATTTGGAGCAATCTCATATTCCCCTCAAGAAAACCAATTCCTATCACCTAGATCATCCTCTATAACATACTTTTCACAAACCTACTAGCTAATTATGCCTCCATCTTGACAAAAACATGAATAATTTGAAAACTACAAACTTTTATATCTCTATGAAGCTTGATTTGACAACTCATTTGGATAATTAAACATATTAATAAGCCTTACACCTCAATTCATATGATAAACCAATTTTCTAGAATAGCCTAAAACTTTAGAATCTCAAATCAAACAAGGTCAACAAACCTTTTCTTGGTCAATGCCCACCTCTAGAAACTTATTGCATACTTGGAAACAACAAAAAACACTTTTGGACCAAGATTTGAGCCTTCACACCATTGGGAGCCTTAAATTCATATATCATGGCTTTGATTTGTAATAAGAAATATAAACATGAGAGCACACAAAAACCTCCAAAAGGCACAAACAAGATCATCAATACACAAAATCACCTCGAACACATCACAAAGAAGTGCATAGACATTTATAAGAACTAAACTCTTTTTGACATTTGATCAATTTCATTATTCTACCTAAAAACACCCTTTATAATCCTACAAACACTATATACAACAAAAACACCTTATGACATCATTCTAACCTCATCAAGGCACTTCTCTCATCTTGACTCACCAACTCCAATTGGAAACACTCATATCTTGACTTATAAGACCTTATAAAGAATACCATATCAACACTTAATTCTCCACTAAAAGAACTCTCTTAAGAAGCATAGATAGAGACCTCATCTACACCATAATGCTCTTAAACAATGTGAATCTAGGACTGGCTCACATATCCTTAGTAACTATTGGAATCCTATTATAAGTATAAAATTTTTTACTCTTGTTTTCCTTTGTTTGAAATTTGACAACTTGTTCTTTTTTTGGATCACTCACTTTCTCTTCTATGATAGGATATACATCATTTGGAGAAACTATAGAATCTTGACATACCTTGAACACTAAATTGTCTTCTTTATGTTTTCGAATATCACTTTTAAAGCTTGAAAACATAAGAACCAAGCTTTAAAATTTCTCACACATAATAGGTTGCTCATTAGCATCTAGACACACCTCAAAACTAGCCCCATCCAAAACCTTGGTCTTATCCTTAAGCTCGATCTCTTCATTCACAACTAGAGTAGGCAATGAGAGCTCTTGGCACTCTTAAACTTTTGTATCATTTTCTACCATAGAAAATATATTAATTGAACCTACAAACTCATCATAACTCATACCTACCACCTTTGGTTTATATAATTTAACTTGCCATTTTTATTTCACTCTAGGAACTTGATTAAACCTATTTTATTTTGTATAAATTTTCTTATAGAATCTAGCAATGTGACCTCTTTGTTGATAGTTGAAGCAAACTATACCTCTTGCAATAAGCTTATCCTGCCTTTCCTACTTAGAACAAAATCTTGCAATATGTCCATTATTTTGACAATTAAAACACACTACTCCTTTTGAATAGGACTTACCTTTTGACTGATGACCCCCACCATAGTCCTATGCAAACTTATTTCTAGCAGGTCTCTTACATTCTCTAGCTCTATGCCCAAACTGACTACATGTGTAATAATAACCATTGAAACTTACATACCTCATGGAATTTTGTTGTTAGATCTAATTTATCTTCATTCTGCTAGCATCTTCATTCCTTAACTAATTTTTGACCTTTAAGGTCTGATTTACTTTAGTATTCATCTTGTCTTGAGTTACATTCTTTTCTTTTTCTGTAAATCCAAGACTAGTTCATTCACTATCATGATTTTAACCACTTTAAATATTTTTTGGATCACTTGATCTCTTTTTAAATCTCAAAAATGACTTCACATTACTAGATGTATTCTCTAACTTAGGTTTTAATGACTCATTTTCAATTACATACCTTAAACATTCATCTTCTTTAGATTTTAGGCTTGTAAATAGGATTTCCAATTCACAACTGAGATGCTTGATTGGATATTCATGTTCCTTGGTGTCTTCATTAATCTTTACCTCATATAAATTGAATTTATCCTCATAGTCCTTGATTTGAGACTTCATCTTCTTGTTAAATTTCTTCTCAATCTTTAGTTATTTAAGAGCATTCATCAATTCAGTCTCATAATCCATCTCATCTTTATCATCATGTAAATCACTCCAAGTAGACTCCTTTTGATATGATCAACTTCCTTCCTCAACCATGAAGAGGTCTTCATCTTGAAAAATAACATCATTTTCATGATCATACTCTGAGTCATTGTCTTCACTCTCATCTGATGAATGATAACCTTTTTTAGTAAAAAAAATCTTCTTGTCCTTGAAGTATTTCTTCTTGTTGTCAAACCTTCTAAATGCATTCTTCCTCTTATCAAACTTGTATGTCTTTTTATCTTCATCTTGTCCATCACCATGCTCTTCATGATCATTCTTCTTATCTTTATGAGGGCACTTTTTAGAAAAATGTCCTAACTCTCCATAATTAAGTCATTTGAAGGGTAGTATATGCAATCCAAATTGCATGGCATAAATTAATCTATACTGGATTGGATAAGATAGATCATGCCTACACTTTTGATTGGTGCACACACTTGTTAAGTGAGAGCATGACCAATATGAGGATCCACTAGACTTGATTAGGGGATCACTTGTATCATCTATCACAACACATCATGTTAGGCAAGGTTCCAAAGCCTATAGTCTAACATAAATATACAACAACCCTAAAAGAGTACTATGGTTTCTATATTCACTTATGGTAATAAACAAAAAAGTAAACCAATCTAATAACAATAAAAGTAATCTAATCTAGTGCTCACCAAAGCTTGTGGCACAAAGTAAGAAGTTTGATGTAAATAAATCAAATGACATGTTCTGAGTTCATGGTTAGCCTATTATGCGACCTTCGTAGGCTAATAAGATGGATAGAGGGTCATAATGGAGCTTGGCTCGACTTTGATTCACAGGATTTCTTCATTTGATTTTCATTCAGTGTATTTCAGACACATTTGGCTTGAGCTCCTACTTTTTAGGGATATTTGATATACAGCGGAGCGCCTTTATTGTGGCATGGTTATGTGCGGAATCACTCCCTGATTCACTAGCTTCGATCGGTTCGTGGATCCGACATGTATTGAGGGAGATATTAATATTTGATTGATTTAATCAAATATTAATTATTTAGCCTATTTTTTATTAGAAACCCTAATTCTAATTTAAGAAACCCTAATTAGGGCAAGCATATCTTTTGAGGGTATAAGGGTTTCTCATGGAGGCCATTGTTCATTATGCTATTGATTATTGATTATTGAAAATTGAAGAATTTCTTCTGTGAAGACTGAGCCTAGGGTTCAAGGATTCCATCTGCATTGGAGAACGTTCCCTCTTCAGTGTGTGCAATTAAGAGGCTGTGAAATATCAGCTGATCTATTGCCAAAGTGAGAGATAGCTTCATCCAGAAGTTATCACAGAATTTCAGGTTTGAGAGATAACTTCACACAGAAGTTATCACAGATATTCCAGGTATTTATTGCTTTATGTTTTGATTCAATAAATTATACAGCTAGAGATCTACTGTGCTAGAGATAGATATCTTCAGATCAGGGGTTGAAAATAGGGAAGTTGTGCTTAATTTGCGGCCGTACAGAATCCGTACGGGTTCGTACAGACCAGTGCAGGAACCGACCTCGGTAGGCAGAGGGTTTGCAGTGACCGACATCGGTCGACTGAAGACCGACGTTGGCAGAAATCGGGCCGGAAGAGACCGACGTCGGTGAGATATCGACCGACGACGGTGACTGTGTGTCGACACAGAAGGGCCGAGACTTTCCAGAACTCAATTTGCACTTCCAGATTTGCAAAGCCAGGGTTTTCAAGACTGTATTTCATATTTTATATGCATATTAGAGGACTGCAATTGTAATAAATTAGAAGGCCAAGTGATACAATCTGTATTTGTTATTAAGAGACTATATTATTGTAATCTTTCTGAATTTATTCAACAGCTATTATATCTTGGTTCAAATTTTTTGTGTTGCTATATTTCCTGTTTAGAAGGGGACATTACAGTGGTATCAGAGCTTTGGTCTTTGGTATCAGTTTTTTGTGCAGATAAGAGAGGCCCTAAGTAAGGGACATCACAGTGGTATCAGAGCTAAATCCTGCCAGCCTGAGGGTCTATAGATCTTATGCAGCCACAAGAGTTGGGACCACACAGGTATAACACACGCAGCCGAGCCTTTCTTGAAGGTATCCAGTTGTTAGATCAGAGACCGATCATCATGAGTGACAGACATGAGGGCAGCCCACCCAGGGGCCATAGGTATGACGCTGATCAGGCCACCAGAGAGTTTCAGTGTGTTATGATTACAAGCCAACAGCAGATGGCTCAGACACTACAAGGACTTATGACCATGTTAGAGAGAATGAACGCACCTGATGGACAGAATAGGGACCAAAGAGATGACAGGAGTGCTACGGTTGATCAGAGACCACAGCAGACTCACTCCAGAACAGCTGATAGACCTACACGCCCTTCATTTATTCAAGAAGAACCAGAGGTACCAGCAGATGAGGAGGCAGGGAATTCTCCATTTGCAGATGTTTACATGGCTGCAAATGATGAGTGGGACTTATTACCTCCTCATATCCAGGAGAGAACAACCTTTGATCATTTTGTCAATTTGAGGAGAGAGCACTATAGATTGGCTAGACAGGACAGGAGACCTAGAGTCCAATTCAGTGAGCTGCAGAAGGCTACTGGTAAGCTTTCTTTGACTACTTTTGACGGCAGCGGTAAGATGACAGCTCAAGCTTGGGTTCATAAGCTTGACACCTTTTTGGCATTGAGACCAATGTCAGAGATAGATGCCATCAAATACGCCACTTTGCACTTAGATGGAGTAGCACATGATTGGTGGTACCATGGTATGGTAACACTTCAGCATAATCAAGTGACAGAGTACCAGGACTTTGTGGATAGATTGGTTGAGCGGTTTGACAGGAGAGATCCCGAGGTTTACTTCCGAGATCTGGCACAGTTGAGACAAATAGGTAGCTTGGAGTCCTTCATTGGTGAGTTTCAGAGATTAGCAGTCATGGTACCCAATATTTCAGAGCGTAGATTGGTAGTTCTCTTCATAGAGGGATTGACAGAGCCATTGAGGGGTTGGATCAAAGCCTTTGATCCTCCTTCATTACAGGTAGCTATGAGGAAGGCACGTGATATGGAGATGGCAGCCCCATCCAATAAATCTAACACCAAAGGTACTTCTTCTTCTAGAGACCATAAGCACTCCCACGGGGATACGGAGAGACCGGATTTTAACATAGATAAATCCAGAGTTAAAAATGATTCAAAGGCCAATCCAGCAGCACCACCTTTGGATCGTGAGGCGCTTAATGATCTACGCAGGAAGAAGCTTTGCTTCTACTGCAAAGGACCATATGATATCCATCACGATTGTCCTTTGAGGCCTAAGGGCAAGGCGAATCGTATGATGTGGATATATTATGAGGATTTAGATCCTGAGGATTCCGAACAGCATAACAGTTCTGAGGGGGCAGAGGCAGAGGCTTCAGGGCCTAATGCAGAGGCAGAGTTAGAGCTTCACCTACAGGAGGCACGCATATCCAGCATTCAGTCGGATGAGTCATTCAGACTCCGTGGAGTTTTGGCAGGGCAGAAGGTTATCACCCTTCTTGATACAGGAGCCACTCACAATTTCATAGATGCTAGATTTGTGGAGAAGCGTGGACTCACTACTGAAGATTTTGAGGGCATCAGAGTTAAAGTAGCCGATGGTCACACTCTTAAGTGTGAGCGTATGATTAGAGACCTCCCATTGCGCTTGAACAACTATGAGTTCAAGGCTGATTATTATGTGGTAAACATGGGGGATATAGACTTAGTCTTGGGTATGAAGTGGCTTCATTCATTTGAGGAAGTTACTCTTCGTCTCAAGGACATGGAGGTTCTCTTTAATGTTGATGGGATGACACATATTCTTAAGGCAATACGGGGCAGCAGCTTCAGATATATGTTTTTTCATCGGATGGAGGTACCTATACCACATAACATGATGGAGGGTGATGACGAGAGCACATTGGCACCAACACAGGAGAGGTACGAGGACGAGCTTGGTCTTGAGGTGAGTTCAGTTCAGGAGTTATCACATGTGGTGAGGACTCAACTTTCTGTTACAGCTGGGACACAGGTTGATGATGATATGACTATGTCTAGCCTTCACAATCCAGTTTTAAATATTATTCAGGTACGGAGTTTGCTTGCAGATTTTCATTTATGGATTGGATGTTGGGATGGACACGGCATGGGATTCATGTTAATTGACAGTGGTGGAGATCCTAACTACATTTGGGATCCAGGTGGATTGATTGATTTATCATTCAGTGATTGCTTGAGGGCAAGCAATTTCAGGAGGGGCGGATTGTCATGTCCCCTTTTCAAATGACATGTTCTGAGTTCATGGTTAGCCTATTATGCGACCTTCGTAGGCTAATAAGATGGATAGAGGGTCATAATGGAGCTTGGCTCGACTTTGATTCACAGGATTTCTTCATTTGATTTTCATTCAGTGTATTTCAGACACATTTGGCTTGAGCTCCTACTTTTTAGGGATATTTGATATACAGTGGAGCGCCTTTATTGTGGCATGGTTATGTGCGGAATCACTCCCTGATTCACTAGCTTCGATCGGTTCGTGGATCCGACATGTATTGAGGGAGATATTAATATTTGATTGATTTAATCAAATATTAATTATTTAGCCTATTTTTTATTAGAAACCCTAATTCTAATTTAAGAAACCCTAATTAGGGCAAGCATATCTTTTGAGGGTATAAGGGTTTCTCATGGAGGCCATTGTTCATTATGCTATTGATTATTGATTATTGAAAATTGAAGAATTTCTTCTGTGAAGACTGAGCCTAGGGTTCAAGGATTCCATCTGCATTGGAGAACGTTCCCTCTTCAGTGTGTGCAATTAAGAGGCTGTGAAATATCAGCTGATCTATTGCCAAAGTGAGAGATAGCTTCATCCAGAAGTTATCACAGAATTTCAGGTTTGAGAGATAACTTCACACAGAAGTTATCACAGATATTCCAGGTATTTATTGCTTTATGTTTTGATTCAATAAATTATACAGCTAGAGATCTACTGTGCTAGAGATAGATATCTTCAGATCAGGGGTTGAAAATAGGGAAGTTGTGCTTAATTTGCGGCCGTACAGAATCCGTACGGGTTCGTACAGACCAGTGCAGGAACCGACCTCGGCAGGCAGAGGGTTTGCAGTGACCGACATCGGTCGACTGAAGACCGACGTCGGCAGAAATCGGGCCGGAAGAGACCGACGTCGGTGAGATATCGACTGACGACGGCGACTGTGTGTCGACACAGAAGGGCCGAGACTTTCCAGAACTCAATTTGCACTTCCAGATTTGCAAAGCCAGGGTTTTCAAGACTGTATTTCATATTTTATATGCATATTAGAGGACTGCAATTGTAATAAATTAGAAGGCCAAGTGATACAATCTGTATTTGTTATTAAGAGACTATATTATTGTAATCTTTCTGAATTTATTCAACAGCTATTATATCTTGGTTCAAATTTTTTGTGTTGCTATATTTCCTGTTTAGAAGGGGACATTACAGTGGTATCAGAGCTTTGGTCTTTGGTATCAGTTTTTTGTGCAGATAAGAGAGGCCCTAAGTAAGGGACATCACACTAATCTAGTGCTCACCAAAGCTTGTGGCACAAAGTAAGAAGTTTGATGTAAATAAATCAAATACATGTATAGGGAACTTCAAATAAATTAAGTATGAATATCACCCTAATACATGGAATATGAGGAGTAGTATTATTTGATCCAACACTTATGATACTTATATCTACTAAAAGAGAGGAAAACAAAGTTAGAATATATTTATTTAAATGTGAAACCATCATGATTGAATCTATCCCTTAGCTAATGGGGATTCACAAGAGGTTGTTGTGGTTTGTAAGGATCACTTTGTTAGGCCAAAGCATACAAGACCTATCCACAAGACTAAGATTCTCCAAATAAGATACCTAAGATAAGACTCCTCAAGTAGAATGGTCGAAGAGTAGGTTATGAAAAAGCATGATTGAATAATAAATCCTGATTGCATGCATATGAAAATGATAGAAATGACCTTATATATATAGGATTATTTGACTTGAAAATCACTCAGACATGTGGGTTGTTCTATGTCACTCATGTCAACCTAGCACATCATCAAGATAATGCTTGAAGTTTGTGCTAGGTCAGCCAGATGGAAACTAGTCCTAAAGAGCTAAAGTGACCTGAAACTATGCTAGGTCAACTAGGTCGACCCAGCTTAATGAACAAGTAAAAAGGGTACTAAGCAAGGGAAAGAAGGATAGAAAGAGAAAAATACTAGAAGAATGTGCAAGGAAGGAGAGATATATTAGGGAGTGGTTTTAGGAGTTGAATGGATAGGGAATAATATGGCAAAAAGGGACAACAATCCTATGAAGTACCAAAAGTCTACCCATCCCTTTCTTGGTGTACCCCTTAAGGCATGTACTTGAGATATTGAGTCGTGATGGGTTCCTACAAGATGTAAAGTGATAATAATTGATAAAAGTGTGAAAATATTATGTGTATACATATGCCCCACTTGAAGCTCATCATGTGTCACTAAGGTGTAATAGGGGATGGTGATTTGATAAATAACATAAGGACACACACAATGTATATGCTAAAAAAAATTATAGTATTTTAAAAAGCATAAAATAGCTAAAAGTAAATGACAAAAAAGGAAACTAACTAAAAAGTAAATGATGCATACATTGACTTACCTTTATCATGGGATGTTTGTTAGCTATGTTTTATTTTTTATTGTGGAAGGTGTAAAGACTACTTTGGACAAACCCAAAAATATAAAAGTAAGGAGAAAAAACAAACAAATGCAAGAAAATCCAAGATAATTGGTGTTATGTGGATGGGATGTACTTGGGAATTTGGCAAGCTGGGTGACAAGTGCTATGTTAAACCAACAACCAAGTCAAACAAGAGTAAATTAGGTAACCAAAAATCCAAGGCTACTAAAGACCAAAAATATCAAATAAGTAAACCTCAAGTAAGTAAAGGCAAACTCCCCAAATCAAATCAAGGATACATGACAAACAAGATGGTAAAAAGAGGATTCAAAAAGAAAAATGGTAAAACAACATTGATGAGTGAGGATTAGAAATATACATCTCAATCATCAATGGAAAAAATGGATGCATAAAAGGGAAAAAAACATGGTTGGGTTAAAAGTAACAATCCATATCTCACACAACAATGTAAAAAGGGTGAAAACTCAGGTGTCTCCAATAGCAGAACAATAAAATCAAGATAAATGGGAGAAGGAAAGAAAATTTGTTTTACTAAATATATATAACATGATGAAAATGATCCATAGTTTCTCAAACATGTTATTTTACATCTAAAGATAGATCAAAATGAAACAATGTAGTGTTATCAGGTTTTTAAGAAAAGAAGAAGGAATCTAAAGAAGAGGGAAAATAGATTTGGAATAGCAATTTGTCTATCAATGGGGAAAATAAAATGGGGTGGAGGGGAAAATTAAAGACAAACCAAGGTATAAGGAACTCTTTATCTAAGTCAAGAAAATCAAATTTGGTTTGTCAAAACAAGAGGATTGTCGACCATAAGGACTCCGAAGAACTTCTCTTAGCTACACAAGTCTTTAGTCAATAAATGGAGTATATATATCATTCCATGAAGGTTATATGCATTAAAATTAAAATAGACCTACCTCCCAACAATGTATTCCCCACTCTTTAGGACCCCTTATAGAGCCATTCATCTACTAAAAGATTGGGTACTTTCATGAGATAGTAGGTATCACTATAGATTTTATTTGAAATCTCCTATTCCAATATACAGGCCTACTGCACCCCAAAGGACTTCATCTCTATGTGAATCCAATTATGGATTTTGAGCTTCGATTGGAGATAGGAGATGTGATTTTAATCACATATTTTGGTGTGATTAGACTTTTAAGATTTGTATGTTGCCTTTTAGATATCATTAACTTTTATTTTCAAATGATTAGTTTTCAAGTTTCTCTTTTTAAAAAAATAAATCCTCCTCCATATGGATTTGGAAGACCAAACATGTGTGCTAAAGGTGACTTTCATTGGAAAAATTTGGGACAAGGTTGTTAAGAGAGAGAAAATCAAAGAGCACGGGGTCTAAGATTTTCATAAATCTAGGTGAAGTAAAAGTGCTATCTTGACTTTGACCTTATTTTATCCAAATGTGGAGGTGAAAGAAAGGGGGAAAGCAAGAGGAAAATGACACATGTAACAAATTTTAATATCATCAAATTGTATAAAATGTGACAAAGGGCAAAAAGAATAAAATGATAGTAAAGGTGTGTTTACTTATTATAAGACTGTGGGAAGTGAAGGGAAACATGCTAACATAGATTGTTTATAGATTCAATGTATCAAAAGAAGAAAAAACTAATGTATAAATAACAAGGATAAAAAATAACATGAAAATAAAGGTAATTTTATGAGGAGGTTCAGGTTTTATCCATGGTCTTACCAAGAAACTCACAAAAGGAAAACCCAAGGGGTGCCAATAAGTAAAAAGTAAGGGGGCCTTTATATAAATCACCTCACAAAGGAAGACCCAAAGGATACCAAAACAACATTTACAAGCAATAAAATAATGAAAAAGAAAAAGTGAGAAATAAACAGAATTGTCATTTTATAAGGAGGGCCAAGTTTTATCCATAGTCTTACCAAGCAACTCATAAAAGAAAACCCCAAGAGGATGTCAAAACAACATTGTCAAGCAAAAGGAGAATAAGAAGATAAGTGATGAAGACTATGGTACATCCAAAAACCAAAAGACCAAAAGGGAGGACTAAAGGTTTGCAAAGAAAGGAAATGTAAACTATGGTAAATCAAGAAACTAAAAGACCAAAAGGGAGGACTAAAGGTTTGAAAAGGAAGGAAACTTCTACATAGGGAGAGACCAGTGATAAACTAACCTATAAAAATATGTTAGATAGATATATAGATAAAGCATGAAAATAAGGAAAATGATTGAGCTAATTATTTCTTAAGGAATTGAGCATTGGTGGGCTCTTTGAAAACATAGCCTTCATTGGTTTAGAGGTGATAAGTACTTGGACCAAGAACATATTTAACTAAGGCCCCAACCATTTTTAGGCATACTTACCTTCTTTGTCATAGGTTTGATCTAATTTAAGGATAAGATCACCAACATTAAATGTGTGGTTTTTAACACATTTGTTATGTTATCTAGAAATGTGAGCCTTATATTGGTGATTATGATGTAAGGTGAAAAGATGATGTTCATCAAATAGATGAAGGGCATGAAGGAGAGCCTCACATAATTATTAATCATGAATGATTCCATGAAGAGATATGCAAAGAGAACAAATCTCAACTTCAAGAGGAAGAACTGAATCAAAACCATAGACTAGAGAGAATGGAGTTGCCCCAGTGGTAGTATGAATACTAGTCCTATAGGCCTAAAGTGTAGGATAAAAATTAAGATTCCAATATATGTGGGTTTCATGAATTATCTTTTGAAGAATTTTATTGAAATTTTTTTTGGTGGCCTCAGCTTGACCTTTACATTATGGATTATAAGGTATGGAAAACTTATGATTGATTTTGAATTTGGTGAAATGTTTTTTAACATGTTTATTACTGAAATTACCACCATTATCAAAAATGATGGTGTGAGGAACACTAAAGAAAAAAAAAATGATTGAGAATGAATTTAGATATAGTAGGATTGGTAACCTTAACAAGGGGCATGGATTCAACCCATTTGGTAAAGTACTTGGTGGTAATGATGATGAATATGTGCCCATCTTGGGAATGAGCAATTGTGCCAATGAGAGTGAATTTCCATGTGGAAAATGGTCAAGGAGATTCGATAATTTAAAGTTTAATTGGTGGTGAATGAATTAATTTTGGAATTATAATGTAATAATAAGCTCCCCATTCTATGGTGAAATTTGTCTTATGTTGGTCTTCAGGAGCTATATGAATCTGATTATATCCCAAAAAGCCATCCATAAGAGATAACATTTCATGTCAAGTCATGGAATTGACAATGGCATTTATTGAAGGCAAAGGAATGTTACCTTTGGGATAATCATTATTAAGATTATAGAAATCAATGCAAATATGAATGACCATGGTGACCTTCTGATTAGGAACAATATTAGAAACCTTTTCACAATAATTTACAGGTTTAATAAATTTAGCATCAAGAAGTTTGATGATTTTTTTATGGTATAAGTTGGTAACTTCAAGAAGAAACAAGTGTTACTTCTGATGCATAGTTTTGGCATCGAGATAATTAATGATGTTATGGACCACTATGCTAGGGCCAATACAAGGCATATCTTGGAAAGACCATGTGAATGAATCTTGATAATTATCAAAAAATGAGCTGAAATTATCATGTTTAGAAGGTGAAATTTCTTTGGAAACTATGATTGGTTGAGGACAATATAGAGTACCATAGCTGATATGAGTTGTTTCTTCAATAAGCATGGCATTACCATATTAAAAATGGTATGGTGCATTGGGTAAAGATGAAATTAGATTAGATTTAGGATCAATGCTAGTGACAAAGTCATTGAAGAGAGGAGTTTTATGTTTAAAATTTCCAAGTTTATGATGTTGTCATGGGAGTTGCATCTCCTAAGCGTAAAGAAACTCTAAATAAATTCATTACTAGGCAAGGTAAGAAGAGGACCACAATATTTTGCATCTACTTATAGTTTTAAAATTTGATTTCCATGCTGATCATATTCAAAATGTATTCAATAGAAATTGGTTGCCTTGGCATCAAGTGTGATTTTAAGAGTAGAATAAATATATGGGGTAGAAGAGGTCGATGGAGAGATGATGGGAGAAGAATTAGATTCAATTGGAGAATCCAAAGGAGGTAAATAAGATGAAATCACTTCCAGAGGTTTAGAAGGTGTGATATTATCTACCACCCAAGGAGAATAAATAAGAGGAGTATTGATAAGAGGCACATAACCCTTAGGTTCTAAGTTGTGACCTATAAAAATGATATGTACATCCTAGTTGAAAGCATGAATTTGAACTAAGGTCTTTTGATAATGTGAGACATAAAAGTATTTAAGTTGATCTTGAGCCATGATATAGTTATCATCATATGTGGGATAAATTATGCATGCTTGGGATTTAAGAGGACTATATGTGAAATCCCAAGATTACTATATGTTTGAGGAGTCATGATGAGAGGCTCTTGAAATAACTTATCCACTCCAAATTCACTACAAGTAAAATCATCTGTAGGTAAATATGGGTCTTGAGTAGTGCATAGAGGGGGGAATTGGTAATCTCATCCATGAGAGAAATGGTATGATCTCTAGGTAAGAGGGAAGGTGGAAGCCATTTTGAAATATACAAAGGAAATTTATTAATATTTTAAGTGTGTTGTATTTCATTGGGCTCATCATCATCAGAATCTATAAGAGTAACTTGTAAATCAGGATTCATATTGATGAACTCAGGCAAAGGAGCACTATTGATTTTAGGAATTTTGGGAACATGATATTATGATTTAGGATTAGGTAATTGTATACTTCACATGTTGGGATCAGATTCATGTTTATAATGTTTTCCATTATGTATAAATTTAATGCATTAACTACCAAAAGAAGTAATGGCCCTCATTCGATGAGTCCATAGATGGTCGAGGAGTATGTTATAGGATAAATCACGATAAAAAAAACCATGAGTTTGGTTCACATGATCTTAGGACCAATGTTTAAGGGAAGCCATATACAACCAAGTGGATTTTGATTAGTCTTGTCAAAACAATGCCAAGTAAGACATGTTTGTTTAAGATGACTATTTTTATAACCAATTTGTTGTAAAAGCCATAAAGAAGCCTCACTAATACCAGAACCTTCATCAACTAGAAATTTTTGAATAAGGGTGGTATTAATGGCTATCTTGATAAAAAGAGGTAGATCATTGACATAAAAGAGGATTTTATCAATAATCATGTATTCTTCAAGGAATTCAATGGAAGGTTTGGAAGGACACATAGATTTAGTGGTATTAATGTTTACTGGTTGAGAATCAATATAAGGTGGTTCTTCATCTTAAGAAGATGGATCTTAAATCTCTTAGAGTTGTTACATAAGGAATTTACGATGATAAGGTGAAGTGAAAGCCAAATCCATGAGAGGAATTTTACATGGCATAGAGTTAAGTTCTTCTAGGAAATTAATGAGATTTAGAAGAGGAGCCACGAGGTTTATAAGAAGGAAAATTAGACTTTGGAGGAATAGATATGGATGGAGGATCAGAAGGATGAAGTTGTTCCTCAGGTAAGTCTAAATCAATATTGATAGTGGTAATATCTTTAAACAATTTTTACTCCAAATAAGCTTTCTTAGGCTTGGTCACATGATCTTTATATGGTAGTTTCCTATGATAATTAACCTTAGACATATTGATTTATTGAGAGTTGTTAAGGTATTGATCATAATAAACATTAATTGGACAAACATACTTAGAAGTTTATTTGTTATGGGAAGAATATTTTTTATTATTATTAGATTTAGAGGCTTTAGGGGGTTGTCATTTTTGAAAAGCATTAGTGTATTCTTTATGATGATGCTTAATAATGGATTCATGGTCAAATGAATCACCGATCATATATGAAATAATACATTTATAAATACCTCTACAAGACTCATGAAAATGTCCAACACTATCATGAAACCAATAAAAGAGATTGGGATCATACCATTTAGGAGGAGAATTAGGATATATGAAAGGTTTAGAAAGAGGTAAAAATTTCTCATTTTTTAAACCAAAAGAGGCAGATGAGATAATGAAGGAACATCATTTCTGGAAACACTAGCTTTTGTTTGAGAAGTGTTACTAGTGATAGCATTAGATGTTTGGAAAGATCCTTTAAGGATTTTAGAATTAGGTTTCAATTGCTTCATAAGAAAATCTTGCTGTTTAGCTTGGTCAAGAGTTTCATTAAGATTTTGAGAAGCAAAGGTTCAAACCTTGTATTGAAGAGTAGGGGTTAAAGATGTGATAAAGAGTTTCAGTAGGTTAGCATTAGACATATTATGATTGGATTTATGATCTAAGGATTTCCATCTTTTAATAAAGTTATGGGCTGATTCATTAGGAGATTGTTTAGCATTTATGAAATGGCCAAGACAATTTTTAGGAAGATCATTACGTTGAAACTCTTTAACTAAAGGATTGACCAAATCTTTAAGTTTCCAAATAGAATGTTGAGTTAATTGATTATATCATTCTAATACATCACCCGTGAAGGTTTTGACTAAGATTTTAATAGTGGAAAATGTATTAGTTTGGATCCAATTTTTGTAGATATTACCAAAGGCTTTAAGAAATGAGGTAGGGTCTTTAGTCCTATCATATTTAATAGTTGGTGATATGTTACCAATGTCAATAGATATAATGAAGGGATATAAAGGATCATTTTGGATAGTTTGAAGCATTTTGATATTCATTAGTGGTTGAAGAATTATGTTACCTAAGGCATCTCTAAGAGGTGGAGGAATATAATTAGGATTAGCTTGAGGATTCATGATTGGAGGTTGATTATCCACATTGATAAAATGATGTTGGAGTTGCATCATTTGATTGGTATTATAGTTTTGAATAATGTTTATTTTTTGAATCACTTGGGCTAATAATTGAGTTTTATCAGGTGGTGAGTTGGTGTTGGAAGGAACATTTTACACATTGGTGTTGAAGGGAATATTAGAAGAAGAATTATTAGTGGCATTATTAAATAAATTTGAGTCAATCATTCTGATATTAGTTTGAATATTTTGAGAAGGTTCTTGGTAGGTACACAAAGGATTGGACCCATCAACCTCATCTTGAGGTGTTATTTGAACCATGTTTCAATTTTTAGATGGAGGAGAAGAGGTGCCCAAAGAGTGATGGTGCTCTTGGGAGGTAAAGAAAGGAAGAAATTAACACCCCATATAAGATCTAAATAGATTAAGACTATCAAAAAAGATTATGATAGGGGACCTCATTTTAATCAAAGAGAAATGACTAATATGTAGGTTAGAAAGGATAAAGAACCAAGATGAAAAGTAGGGGAAGAAAAAAAATCTAGGTCAACCAACTTGACCTAGTGGAAAAACTAGACTTACAGACTATGCTTGGTCGACTAGGTTGACCTAGTGTAGTGAACAAATAGTGCAAAAATAGTCTAGGACAGTGTAGATTCAATATGGTTGATGTAGCACAATAGATAGGGAAAGGGAAATGATTGATAGTAAGATGTGAAATGAAATAAGGTATGCCTATAGCTATTTTAGGAAGGTAGATACTAAAATGAAATAAATAGTTAATTAGACTGGCATTAGCCAATCTAATTGATGCACATAAATATATTATAATTTTGAAATAAAAGCACATAATAGAGTAAAAATATAAAAATAAGAACTAACCTTGGTGTTTTAGAGATAAAAACAAAATAAATAAATGATTTGTAACCTTGGAGAGAATTGGTCTAATATATAGAATTGGGTCAAGCTGGTCAATCAAGTGAGATAAGAACCTACTATAAAAGCTAAAAAGTGTGATAATTTGACTTGGTTGACCTAGTAGACTAAACTATATTTTTCAAAATGTGCTAAGTTGAGCTGGTTGACCTAGTTGACTGGACTGGAAATCTAGAAGTCTAGAATCTAGAACCTATACTATGAATCCTTAACAAGAACCTACTACAAAGTGGCTCTAAATGTCTTAGGTCAACCTAATAGACCTAGTAGGTTGAAAAAAAAGTCTATAAAGTGTTTGAAACCTATTCTAGGTCGATCTAATTGATCCAATTGTCTATTCCTACATAGAGAAATATAGTTGGGTCAATATAATCAAGTTAGCAAGTTAAAACATATAATACAAAAGATAAAAAATGAATAAAATAAGTGAAATAAACCCTATAAGGGTTTGATTCACATCAAGTTCACCATAATGTATGTAATTAAAATTACATGACACACATGAATCAATATTGGATCGAATAGGATAGATCACACCTACACTTCTGATTGGGGTACACACTTGTTAAGCAGGAACATGACCAATATGAGGATTTACTAGACCTGATTAGGGGATCACTTATATCATTTATGAAAACACATCATGATAGGCAGGGTTCTAAAGCCTATAGTCTAACACAATCACACAACAACCCTAAAAGATTCATATGGTTTCTATTTTCACTTATGATATCAAAAAATAAAGTAAACTAATCTAATAACAATAAAAGTAAACTAGTCTTGTGCTCAGCAAAGCTTGTGGCACAAAGTAAGTGGTTAGATACAAAATAATCAAATATAAGTATAGTTAACCTTATATAAATTAATCATGAGTAACACCCTAATATATGAAATATTAGGAGTAATATTATTTGATCCAACATTTATGCTACTTCTATCTATTAAAAGAGAGGAGAACAAACTTATAATATACTTACCTAAATGTGAAATCATCATGACTCAATCTCTCCCTTGGACAGTGGGACTTTGTAAGAGGTTGTTGTGGTTCATAAGGATCACTTTTTTAGGCTAAAGCATCCAAGACCTATCCATAAGACTAAGATTCTCCAAATAAGAAACCTAAGCTAAGACTCCTCAAGTAGAATGGTGGAAGAGCAGATTGTGAAGAAGCACATATGATTAATAGATCATGATTGCAATGATATGGAAATGACTAAAATGAGATTATGATTGCAATGATATGGAAATGACTAAAATGAACTTTATATATATATATATATATATATATATATATATATATATGATTAATAGATTATGATTGTAATGATATGGAAATGACTAAAATGAACTTAATTGTTCATTTTAGTCATTTCCATATCATTACAATCATAATCTATTAATCATATATATATATATATATATATATATATAAAGTTCATTTTAGTCATTTCCATATCATTGCAATCATAATCTATTAATCATATATATATATATATATATATATAGGAGTATCTGACCTAAAAATCACTTGAACATGTCAACTATGTTAGGCCAATTGGGTTGACCTAACACATTATGAGGTTAATGCTTGTAGTTTTGCTAGGTCAGCTAGATGGAAACTAAGCCTAAAGAGCTAAAGTGACCCCAAGCTATGCTAGGTCGACCAAGTTGACCTAGTTTATCGAATAGGTAAAAAGGGTACTAAGCAAGGGAAATAATGATAAAAAGAGTAAAATAATATAAGAATGTGCAAGGAAGGAGAGATAGCTTAGGGAAAAGTTTTAGGAGCTAAATAGCCAGTGAATGATATGGTAATAAGGGATATAAATCTTCTGAAGCATTAAAGGTCTACCCACCCCTTTCTTGGTGCACCCCTTAAGGCATGAACTTATAGATATTGAGTCATGATGGGTTATTAAAAGATTTAACGCTTCATTAATTGATAAAAGTGTGAAAATATTATGTGTATATAGGTAGTTTACACTTACACTTGCCTAACCTTGGTTTCAATTTATTTGTAAACAAAGAAATTAGTTCATCTTCATCAACATCAAATGTGTCATCCTCCTTGAGTTTCTTACCTTGGAACTTTGTGTTTGGATTTATTTTTGTCTTAAATGTATATTATTTCTTTGGTGGTTTATCATCATTAACTATAATCTCATAGGCAATAAGAATGTCATGTAATTCATCCATATTCAACTGAGTAAGATCATGACTTTCTTCTATAGTAGATACATTATAGTCAAACATGAGAGAGAGAGAGACCTTAATAAATTTTGAACTATATTAACTTCTTCAAGATTCTCTCGAATACCTATGATTATTTTCAAAATCTCATCAACTCTCTATAGAAAGGATGCCACATAATATTCTTACTTCATCTTAAGACTCAAATTATCTTCAATGAGTCTACAATTTTTTGAAATTAACCTTTGAATCTCTTTAATATATTTTCTTCAATTTATCCCACATTTCCTTGGTGGATATGAAATGTATTACCTTGGTGTATTCAATCTCTAAAAGAACATAAGTGATAGGATTCATTGCCTTATAATTATTCTCAAACAACTTCTTATCTACAACACAAGATGGATAAGTAGTAGGTGCAGAATAACCATCCACAATAGATTTTTAACTATCAAACCCTAGATACATGATGTATTTCCTCATCCTTTCACTCAAAAAATCATAATTAGATCTATAGAACATTGGTGCTTTCTTAGTAGAGAAACCTCCTTAATGACTACCCATATTGTACTTTGGATCACCTTCAAGTTGTCAAGCCTTTCCCAAAGGACCTAATCTAATACCAATTATTAAAGGTACAGTCATTAATAGGAGTGAATTGGTGATGAAATATAATCCAATTCAATTCATAACTCTTTAAATATTTATTATACATCAACTTGATCAAGTAATATAAACATGAATAGACATAAATCCAAAACATACATAAGATCATACATCACATATGTGGGAAACCCTATTGGGGGATAAAACCCAATAAAACCCACAAGATGGAATAAAATTTTATAAAAACAAGATCCAACATTTAGACCATCACCCATTGATCAAGGAAAACCCATCCCCTAATTTATTCAAGTACCCACGTGACCTTTATCTAGCACCAACTAGTAAGGAGGCTATAACTCCTAGGTAACTAAGCATCCACTCAGCTACCTTGAAACTCAAATCACCTTTTAATACCTATTGATACTCTTTAACTGATTATTATCACCTCTATTCACACTCTTCTCCAATCTCTCTTAAGCTACATCTAGGACTAACTTGTTTAAACTTCCTCTTCTAGGCTTATTAGGTCTAATGATTTATGTGTTATCCTACAAAAATTTAGTCAAACAAGCATGATTTATCATCTTCACTCTCTATTGGTACTCAATAATTTTTAACTTCTCTTTTATATGTTATCTCCTTTGCTTGAATCCTTACTTGCACAACTTCTCAATTCTTCTCACTCAAGTGACTCATCTCTATACCACAAGCCTAAAAACCATCACATTTGGTTTTAACTTTTATAAATCCTTCATGATTATTATAATGTTTATAATAATACTTTTTTGCCATAACACATGCCTTCACACGTAAGTCATCTAACATGGGTCACCTTTAAGCACAACCCTCTTTCAAATAGGCCTAAGTCACCTTTTAGGTCTTATGAAGACCCATTCACCTCTTAGACACTTCTTCAAGAAAATTATAAATATAAGACCACTTACAAATTCATAGGTCCACTCCAAATGATCCCTTTAACATCCTCAAATTCTCACAATCATCACAACACTCCTCTATTAAAGCCAATTTTGCTCAAATAATATTTTATACATAGGAACACCATGAACGAACATATAGTCAAATTCCAATCATTTGTTTATATTGAATATGTAATTTTAGAACCTTAAAAATACATAAAAATTGTCCTCATGTATTCTAAAACAAACTCTAATATCTATCTCATCTTTAAATATTGAGATACCAACAAGCACAACACAAATACCCTTCTCAAGTTACTTGTAGAGGAAACATGAAAATATATTAAATTTTGAACATTCATAAATTTTATTGTACAAACATTAAAACATTAAAATATATATTTCTATATTATCCTTGGAGTCGTCTACAAATTCACTTTTTATACCATGAGCAAATTCTGCCCATATAAAAAGATATGGCCCAAAAACCAGACACTAGTCTTTCCTTTGTTAAATTCAAATGTTTGAATTTAAATGGTCACAATTACACTTTGGTCACATAAAATGCATGTCATGCCATTTCATCTTAGATTAAATATTAACCATCAATTTTATTTAAAGTTTAACTCATAGTGCATCACTTCTCAAATTTTAAACTTTAAATAATTGACCTCATCTAGTGTAATCTTGTAATCTTGATCACATACGCACCATTGATCTTATTATAAGGAGCTAGACCTTTACATTTTTAAACCTATATCACTTTTATCTCTTGAATTTAATATGCACCATTGATATTTATTAGTACAAACACCTACTCACCATTGATATTCTTAATAATCTTGGTATTTAACTCTGCTCAATGTCAAACATTGGGCACTTGTCCCCATCTCATTAATTTTTGACACCTTGGAACAAACATGCTCCATTGATATTATTTTAAGGAGTTAAATGTTTAACTTCATCAACTAATGAACACTCTGACTCAATACGCATGATAGGCATGGATGTATGAACTCCCGTGAATGGTTGGATCTCCATTTGGTTGTGATCTTTAACTTTATGTAGAGTTGGCTAAGTATAGGTACCATTGCAATATGCCTAGAAGGCTAAATTTTCATAGTCATATATTTTACCTTGATCACTTTCATGTTCTCAAATTTTCATCAAATAAACTATGCATAATACTAAACAAACCCATATGACCATTTATTCTTGAAACCTTCATGTTTGTGAGATATGCCACTACCAAACTACTCACTTTACTCCATATTGAACTTATATTTTTAATGTAGTTGAGATTAGACTGATTTTTCACTATCAATCTTTGATGTGATGAAATGTGGACTATTAGATCTACCTTTGTAAATTTACTAAGTTTTGGAAATTAATGTAATTTTGTCTGAGAGGCCGAGTTTGTACTTGCATAACTATTACTACACTTAAATTGCATGTCCTAATATTTGAACCATGTGATCACCTTAAATAGGAGAATCCATCCATATTCCAAGATACTCTTGAAACCTTCACACATGTGATATATAACACATCAAAATACCTACTTAGATTATTCTTCCACATAGCCAATTATGCATATATGAATAAAATGAAGAACTAGGTGAATTTCATTCATGTACACAAGCTCTCAAATCATCCTTGACCACTGATAGAAACCCTTGCACATGCTAAATACTTCAAACTCATCCCTAATCATCTAAAATCAAGCCAAAATTGAAGATCAACTAGGCCTTCTTCAAGCATATTGGGAGAAGCACACTGTGCACTTTGTCATTATCATTTAGACTATCAAGGCACTTCATCCACTCATATAGACACCTGCATGACATAATTGAAAACTCTCCAACATAATTTTTTAAATTTAATAGAAGGAAACATACTTTTTCCTAAGTATGAATATCCTAAAAGTCTTGTTATGACTATGATAATTGACAATAATTCTATTCTAAATGTGCTTATAGATCTAGGTGCTGCAATAAACATAATGACTTCTAACATAGTACAGTCTTTATATCTCATAAGGATTCAACCTACCACTAAATATTTCAAATTGAATATCAATCCACTACTACCCTTGCAGGAACCATAGAGAATGTACCCATCACCATATAATCTTGGGAATATAATATGGATTTCATTATACTTCAACCTAAACCAAAGAGTGTAGGATATCCAATCATTCTTGGTAGACCTTGGTTTGATATAGTATCAACATGAATTTATTGTAGATCTGGAAACATGACCATTTCTAATGGAATTCATGATAAATAGATATCTCTCTATCCACCTGTTAGACCTTCAATGGGTTTTTCTGAACTAAAAAAGGTGGATCATTCTAAACAAAATTAGACTAGTTTGTCTTCCTTAGCCATAATTACCATCAAATAACATGTCCAAGATTTTGAGGAACAAATAACAAAATATTTATAATAGAAATAATAGCTTTGAAGTTTGATAGTTTTATTCCAAAGTCTGATAGTTTTGCTCTGAAGTTTGAAAGCCTAGATCTAAAGATCAATAGCTTAGCTCTAAAGACTAGAAGCTTAGCTCTAAAGACTAGTGTCTTAGCTTTGAAGAATGATATTTATGATTTGAAGATGAAAAATCATGAATGGAAAGAATTGACCTCCATTATTAAAATAAAAACAATTCCATGAGATCACCAAACATGTTATCTAGTCCAATAGAAATTCAACAAGCCATAGTTGACTGGGATCAAAATGGGTAGAATTTATTTTTTCTTGATTTTCATTATCCACTGACCAATATGATTTCTACAAGTGAAATTTTTTATAAGGATGCAACCGCATGTCACATTTTACTACCAAACACATTTCCATTGAATGCCTTAATGAGTGAATACAAATAGTTAAATTTCATTATTCTAGGCATTAAATAGATTACAATCCAACCTAGTAAATTATTAAACATCAACATTAGGTTAACTAACCAATAAGAAGGAAAAGTGTTTGATGTATTGGTATAATAGAAAAAATATTTTGATTGGGATTTAAGTGATATGAAATAAATACATACTAGTGTCTATACACATCACATCGACATTGAAAATGTTAGACTAGTTAGACAACCACAATAGAGGATTAACCCAGATTTGAAAGAAATTATTAAGGAGATAGAATAACTATTTGAAATAAATTTTATTTTTCCCATATTTGATAGAAATGGGTTTCACCTCTAGTCATTGTGCATAAAAATAATGGAATTTGGAGAGTTTGTATAGACTACAAAGCACTGAATAAAGCCACTATGAGAAACTACTTTTCCTTACATTTTATTGATCAAAATTTGGATAATTTGGTAGGAAAATAGTATTTTTATTTCTTATATGGATTTAGCTGATATAATATAATCATAATATCCCTTGAAGATCAATAAAATATATATTTACCTACCTTTGGGAACATATGCTTATACAATCCTTCATTGTGGATTGTGTAGTGCACCTTCTACCTTTTAGAGAGCAATGTTAGCCATCTTTTCAAATATTAAAAATGATTATTTGGAAGTGTACATGGATTATTTCATATCCTTTGGTACTACATTTGATGAAGATTTGAATTATTTAGATAAAGTACTTATTAAATGTGATGAACATCAAGAATCTTTGATTTATGAGAGATACATAATAATGGTAGATGAAGCGATAGTCTTAGGACATCATATCTCTTCTCAAGGAATAAAATTAGATCCCAAAAATATTGAGGTAATTTATAATCTCCCTATTCCACAAACACAAAATGATGTTAAAATTTTTCTCAATAATGCAATATATTATAGAAGATTTATTGAAGACTTTAACAAGATAGCTACCCTTATGTTTTCTTTTCTTGCAAAAAGTAATGAATTTATATGAAATGATAAGTGCCAAGAAGTTTTTTGAAACATTAAAGAACAAACTCATGATTAATCTCATCTTGAAAGGACCTAATTGTAAAAAGAGTTTTCATATCTATACTGATGTTTCCAATAATGCATTATTAGAAATTTTAGGACAAAGAGACAAGGATGGAAAATGTATGTCATTTATTATATCAGCAAGAATATTACTTCAAAAATAATAATTAATCTACCATAGAAAAGAATTTTTTGCTGATGTCTATGCTATAAATAAGTTTAGGCATTACATTACTAGTTATCAGGTATTCATCTATACATATCATTCAACTATTAAGTACTTAATGAATAAACTAATAGGTGGGGAAATAATTATATGGCTACTGCTAATTCAATAATTTGACATTACCATCATAGACAAACCTAGGAAGTTTAATATTGTTATTGACTTTTTTTCTAGATTGTTCACTATAAGTGAAGATGAACCCGTGGAAGATTATTTTCCTGATGAATAGATATTTTCTATTTCTACATATTCCCCATCATTTGTAAACATGGAAAATCATTTGGAAAATAAGGAAGTTTTCTCATTCCTTAACTTTAAAGAATGAAAATGTTTGGTTAGAGATAATTTTCATTTTAAATGGTTTTAAAGAATATTATTTAAAACTATACTTGTTCATATACATCATAGGTGTGTCAAAGAAGATGAAGTATATGATATAATAAGAGCATGCTATAGTGAACCAAGAGGAGGTCATTATTCAGAAAAAAGGACCATTCATTAGATCCTGGGTTTAAGTTTATTACTAGCCATCTCTTTACAAGTATGTAAAAAGTTTTGTATGGAAGTGTGATCCTTGCCAAAGGATGGGTAAGCCCACTCTATCCTCTGAAATGCATCTCCATCTTCAAATAATTTTAGAACCATTTAAAAAATGAGTTTTGAATTTTGTTGGACCAATCAACCCACTATCTTATAAAAAGTTAAATTTATTAGTATATATTTATTATATTACTAAGTTGGCTGAAGTGCAAACACTCACCTTTGCTATAGAAGAAATGGTTATTGATTTCCCACACCATAAGATCATGTTGAGATTTGGATCTCCTAGATCTATTTTTTCAGATCAAAGACCCCAATTCATTTCCAACATGATCAAATATTTCACATAACAACACCAAAACAATCACATAAAATCTTCACCATATCATCCTGAAGATAATGGGCAAGTGGAGGTCACCAACCAAGAGATCAAAAGAATTCTAACCAAAATAGTAAACAAAAATAGAAAATATTGAGAAGATAAAGTACCTAAATCAATTTGGGCATACAATACAACATGGAAGACAACTACATGATTCTCTCCATATGAACTTGTGTATGGAAAGAAACCTTTGTTACCAATAGAATTAAAGACAACATTTGATATGGGAATTTATCTTGTTGAAGCATAAAAAGAAAGAATCATAAAACTAAATGGGCTAGATGAACTAAGAATGGACGCACTCACTCAAACTAACATGATCTAGAAGAAGAGAAAGTAGTGGCATAATACTCACATCATATAAAAATAGTTTTAAGAGGGTGGTTGGGCACTTCTATTTGATTCTAAATTCTATAATTTAAAGGATAAGATTAAGACAAGATAGTTGGGCCCATACCTGATCAAAACCATTTTAAAAAGTGTATATGTCTACCTTCAACCAATTTATGGTGATCAAAGGACACTTTTGGTCAATGGTCATATGCTTGAGGTGTACAGAAGATGTCTCAACAAGGAAAAGTTTGTTAAGAATAATCAAGACTAATTTAACCTTGTGGAAGATCCTGGTTCTTCCCCTAAGGTCAAATGATCTTTGCAATAAACATGTAATAAAGGATGAGTGATGAAAAAAAAATGGTGGTTCTCCTACCTTCAAAATTTAAAAAAAAATCAAAATAAAAAAATGATAAAATAAAAAAAGTATAAAAATAAAAGATACTGAAAGGTGAAAACAAAAAAATGGCACTGAAGAATATAACTTTTGCAATAAAATATGAATTATTGTGAACTAACCTATCTTCTTAGACTTATTTATCCTTATACGACACATGAAAACTCTAGGAGATAGAGATGGATTCATAAAACAAAGGTATAATTGTATTTCTTTTCCAAATGTTTAGGCATTTTATATTTTATGTCATGCATGGATAATCATTAGGTGGTCAACACTTTTTCAAATGAACAAGTTTTGGTGATGTCATGTGGACTTGATGAAGCCAACATCATCATTGCATTCAAAGATTTGATGTGAATTTATTTTAAAATTTACCTTTTCAAAAATATATGATGTGATATGAAAATCATTGTAGATATTTCTTCAAGTGCTACTAATTATGAACCTGACACCACATAATTGATAATGATTGAAAAAGTACATTCCCATTAAATATCTCATGCTTTGAAGTGATTTCCATAATTGTTTCAATAATTTTTTCCATAATTTCATGATATATCTTGATTTTCTATTCATTATTTTTTATTCTTGTATTATATCCTTAATATCTTGCCTTCCTCTATACCCGATGTAATTTTGAGCTCCATTTTTCATAGCATAATTAGGTTTTTGAGAAAAACGTGACAACTCTAAAGATGGGAGGTAGGAAGAAGAAAAACAAATCAAAATCATCAGATGCATTTCTGTAGGATGAATCACCTAGATATATTTTTGAGTTAGTAGGATGGTTAACATTTTTGAAAATATTTCAAGGTTTTCAAGAAAACATTATGCAAGAATTCTTTGAAAATTTTGATGAGGGTGTAGCTATCATGGATAAATTAAGTTTTGTCAACTTCATTCATATGTTTATTAAAAGAAATGAGATCCATCCTAGATTGGACAAATCCCCAAAAGGTGTGGCTAGAGGAATTATGAGAGATAGCCTTCCATATCCATGGTATAATGTTGTATTTTGGGTAATGAAAAATCTTACCTATGATGGTCAATTTATAGTGGTTGGTGGAGATGCCATTTTACTTCTTATTCATTTTAAAAAAAGAACCACAAAAGTAGAGTACTAAGTAAACCTTCCATATTTTCTTCACCATGCACTAATTAATGTTACTCAAAAATTAAAAAAATAACTGGGTCCATCAGACACCATGGTTTGGTTAACCTCATCTATCAACATCATTTTCTACAAAAACCTAAGGGTGAAAAGTCCTGGTCCTCCTTTCTCCATAAATCCTCCCATATTTCTATTAATAAAATACCACATCCTATTTATCTTCCTCTTGCAACAAAATATATTGAATAAGGCCCATATTTGGTGCCCTCAATTCTAAATATATTGTGCCAAATATCTAAAATATCAATAGCAATTTCATTATAAATCCTTAATCCTGTAGTCAAACTCTAGCAAAGTCGTTAGCTCATTTTGTAGGAGGAAAAGGAGATGTGTAGGTGGTCAAGATTTTGGGAAGCTTAAGCTCTCCCATATAAGTTACATATGTTGAACAAGTAGCTAGAGAAGAAATCCATGCATAATAAATTATTATTGAAGAAGAAACCCTTGTAGAAGAAATTGTGGCTCAAGAAGTAGAAACACCTTTACCATATATAATTGATAAAAGTAAAGCTCCACTTATATAAGAAGTTCCATCTTCTCCCTAGCCTGCTCATGAATATGAGGAATTACATCATGCCAAGGGTCTATCCCAACATGAAGAAAACATTTGGAAATAATAAGAAAAAATGTATTTTCTCCACTCAACATTGCCAGGTAAGAATTAGACTATTTCTAGCTTGGAAAGAAGATGTGAAGAATCTATTACTCAATTTAGGGAATAAAAATTAATTATTATAGTAACTAATGTTGAGGAGACTAGAATACACAATTTGATGTTTTCCCAAACACATAAATTGAGTACTTTATAAAATTTTATTGCCAATAATGATACCCAAATTGTTAATTTAAAAAATTTATTGTTAGTAAAGACAATCAAATTAATTATCTATGGTGGTCTATGTTTGGTAAAAATAAATTGACTACTCAACACACTACTAGAATACAATAGATAACCACTCAGACTACAAAGTTACAAGCCTCTCTAGAATCCATGTAGGGGGAGATGAGGGAAATGGTAGTTCAGACTGAAGGACCTACAAGGCTTATTCCTTCAGTTCCCCTTCAAATACATGAAATGATTTTAGTTTGGAATAAATCTCAGCCTAAAATTTAGAAATTGGGAGAAGAAAATGCTAATATTAAAGTGAAGTCTCAACGGTAGTTGTAGAAAGCTTAGACTTCCATATAGAATATTTGTGCAATTTCTAAAAAAATGTTATCATAGAAGAAACCTTCATCTACCTATGTTATTTTTGTTTATGAATAATTATAAAAATGGTAGATATAATTGATTTACCTTGGATTTGCTAATATTATTGAGGATGAACACATGTTTATGGATGTCTTTCTTAAAAGCACCACAAAAAGATATGATGAATTTTGTGAAGTCTATATTTTTAACATGTTATTGGGTTATTAGTCTTGTTTTCTAGTAAATTTATTTGTAGGGGAAACACAAGTTCATTCTTTCCTCTCGACCATGTAAAATTAGATAGTATGGCAGCAAGCCCACAATAAATTTATTGAAATGCAAAACACCATAGGTTTGTATATGAGACCTCAATTTCTATAGGTTATTTACCTAATTATTGATTTTTCACCCTGTACCATATGTACATGAAAAATAAATACCATGAATTATTAAGATCCAATATAACATATTTTAGATATTTTATGAGCCAACATTCCACCAATTATATTAATGTTAGCATAGACAGGTGGGAGACTTTATCTATTTCTTTAAAATGTGAAAATTCATGAGTCCTACCACAATTAGGTGGAGTCTTTAGAGAGATTGGATAGTTGTATATATTATCTCTAAGCTCTTATATGTAGGAGCATCAGATGTATGGATTAGAATGAGATTTAGACCTCCCATTCTTCTCTATCTTATGTCCCCTTGGAAAAGTTGGCATAATTAGACAAAAGTTAAATTTAAGGCATTATTGCACATAGTAGTATGGGATTAATAATTTTTACCTACAGGTCATTGTGATTGGGGGCACCATTTTTAGATTTATGATCTCAGTCAACAATTAGAATCTAGTATTTTGGATTGAATACTAGTTCTTCCACTATGTTTGTAAGAGGACTTGAAGAAGGTAAAGTGTGGGGGAGAAATGATGAGCATTACATATATCTCATTATATCTAATACAAATTTTCTATAAGTGTTACCTTTTAGTTATATACTAAATTATATTTAATAGTTAAGGTCTTATCTAAGTAGGAAATGAATGCAATTGTCCTTTGTTTGTATGTGATACATTTTTTTATTCTTTATCTTGTTATTATGTCTAACTTGAATGAAATGAGCATAGTTTTGTGTACATAAATACTATGATGGGATCATTTTGAAGAAGACATCAACTAATTTTGGCAATCCTTTTTATCAATGGTTTTGAGAATTTGGCAAAAATTACATCAAGCTCTAAAGATCTTACATTTTGAAGATGATCTGAAGGCACTCTGAAGATGCTACAAAAATGCTCTGAAGGGGATCCAAAGACTTGTATAGAATGTTCTGAAGATGCCAAGGCATGATTCAAAGTAGTCCATTTGGATCCTACAGATTATGATAGTGATTTTAAAGATATGTATTGTATATAAATAGACTTTCCATATTTATATATCATATTTTAGACATCACTATTCATAGTAATGGTCTAAAATGATCTAGATATATTTGTAATTCTATTTTTTTAAACTAGACAAATCTATTCAGATTTATGTTAGTTATTTTCCATCTATTGTTAGTTGAGTCAGTTCAAACGCCTTCTTATAAACATGGGATATGATTCCTAGATCATATATATTTTAAATAAGCAAATTTGGCCTTTTAGATCACCAAAATTTGTATTCTATGAATAGATGTTGAGATGTAATTTAAATTCATGTTTCCTTCTCATTTTGAATAGTTAGAGAGTTAAAAAAAATAGTTAATCATTGAGTTAATAAGAAGAAATATTACAATGTAGTTTTATATATCTGTATATGTTCCTTTGACAATGAAATAAAGTTCAACATTCCTTTTCATTACTGAGTAAAGTTATTCATGTGTTGAGGAAGGAACAAGGACCCACTTCTCTTCAAAGATAAGGACAAATTAGTATTTTTAGTTTATAGTTTGAATTATTTATTTAATCCAAGTATAATTCATTTAATGCAAAGTGTATTTTTTTTGTAAATGCTAGAGTGATTCTTTTCAAAGCAAAAGCGTGAATTTCCTTTTCAACACAAGTGTAATTTTCTTTTCAAACCAAAGTGAGATTTCCTTTTCAAAATCAAAGTGTGAATTATCTTTAATGAAAATGTGTTTCAATTATATGCATAGGTTATTTCAATTCAATGTAAGTGATTTTTCTTTATACAAGAGTTTGTCTTTTAATTTCATAGAAAGTAAATTTTCTTAATTCCTCATCTCATATTCAAAATTTGTCAGGAGTAGTTTAAGTGAAAATGGACAACATCCTCACATTCTAAAATATCACACTGTCCTACCTAGCTAGGCATGTCAAATGAATATCTTATGCCAAATGTTTAATTTCTATATGTTGATGGTGTGAATGCCATCAATGATCTTCAGTGAGCAAAATGTATAGATTTACATTTTTTTAAAATAGAGTTATAGTCTTATTTACTATTCTTAGGATTTAGACATCACTATAGAAGTAACCGCCACACCCCACCCCACCCACCCCACCCCCTCCCCTCCCACCAAATAACAAACTATAAACTCCAATATTCAATGGTCTCATTGCATATAGCCTTGAACACTAGCCTTGGTAGAAAATGACACCAATCTATTGATTGGTTAAATGAGAGGTATAATGATAGCTTGTCAAAAGGTGTGGGCTTCTCTGCCACATTTTTTGGATTTCAAGTTGAAGTTTTGTTTTAATTATGATGTTAAGATTTATTTTATGAATAAATTTTAATCAATCCTTTATCAATGAGATACTTTTCTATTTGGATACCTTCATTAATGACATCATCAAAGTTGTTTGGACTCTATATTCTTAGGTTGAGATCTAGTTCATAGTTAAAATTTTCCATGAATATCTTTCATAATTAATTATTAGGAAGAGAATGCAAAATAATTCTATCCAATACATGCCATTTTTGAAGATAAGTGGCAATGATCTCACTCCCTTATTTTTTAATAGCACATAAATCCACCATGGTCAACTCATGTTCAATGTTATATGAAAAATGCTTAACAAACTTCTCTAAAATATCATCAAAATAAGTGATATAAACTTTGGAAAAATGCATAAACCACTCCAAAACATGCCCATCCAAATTCTCGAAGCAATAAATTAGTGTTATGGCCTATTTTATGGTAGGTAACAAAAAAAATCTTTTAGATGCTACCTTAGGTCTCTCTTTCCTTTATACTTATCAAATTTAAGAATATTGAAATGAGATGTAAAAATTATTTGGAATATGATTGCATCAAATGGATATGAACATATATGACTATGTATTTTTAGTCTTGAATCCTAGATTATAATATTAAAATAATGTTATTAATAGCCTACAAATCCTGGGAAAAGGAATTATATTAGGATACATGTGGGGGATTGTATGATTGAGAATGAAATTGTGAATTAGATGGATTTATGGTAAATCTACATACTAACTGATTATGATTAGTAGTCCTTTTACTAGGATAGAATTGATTTTAGAGGAACTTGGTGTTCATTAGGATTGAAAGATGGAATGTAGACTCATTGTTACATAGGAGGAATGCATTTTGTTTAAGAGAGGAATTAATATTGATTGGTATGAATTTATCACTAATAAGAATCAATTTCTTGTTCATAAGAAACTTTTTGTTGTGTACTAGACAAGACTTGATGAGTAGTATAGATAAGTTTCTTGATTTTAAAAGGATTGTGTTATGGGAGATACTAATTGGAAGGGACACTCTGTGTCTCAACAGAACTTACTTGTTGGGAATGATTTGAACTCTATATATTTTGAGGTGGATTTTGTTCAGATGAGATTATAAGAGTGGGGTTAATAGGAACTTGATTATGATTAGGAAATGTTTGTTATGCATTCTCTACAACTAGTTTAGAGGAATCTATAAGTGTAGTTTACTTGGGAACAATAAATGTCTATAGATTAGGAAATTGATCAACTGATGAATCTTTAAATTAATGCTCAATAGTTTAATTAAAGTCTAGAAATGGAGGATTAGACACTAGATTAGTAACTAATAATGTTGTAATATCAATCAAAACTTATCCAACTTATTACAATTAGGTTACAATGTTATTAAAAAATGGGGATGGGGCCATGATTAGATCCTTCCCCTTTCTATATTTTTTTAGGATTGTGGAAAATTGAATAATTTTTAGATCATGACTAGAGGAGGGTAAATCATCATTATACTTTATAATAATCATAGTGCTTCATGGTTGTGATTTATCAATATTAAACAAGTTCTCTATAGGATAATCATAGGGAATGTTAACACCCATAATTAATAAGTGTAGAATAGATTTATATTTATTTTCAAACAACTATTAATCAAATTGAGTTGAGTTACATCGTAGGTAAGTAGAACATCTTCATACTTAGGTTCATGAAATTTTATTTCATGTGAGTTCATAAAATCAAGTTGATCATGTAGATAATCTAGTTGGTATGAGAATGGATTATCTAGTCTTTTTGATCTTACATTCAATCATCATCATGAGCATAATTATAATCCATGACACTTCTTGTGTATCAAGGCATATTGGACACTATTTTAAAATAAGTAATTTGACCCAAATGCAAGTAATTGGAACCAAAATTTAAATAGATCTATATGTAAATGGGAATTTGGGATGTGATTTTGAAATGAGAAGAGAAAGATTTAAATTGAATAGGGTTTGATTTGAACTTGAGACTTAGTTTCAATAATAGAATTGGATTGAATTGGGTCCAAGGTCAAATAGACACATAATGGTATGATTTCAAATAAGAAAGGTATGAATTTGAACACAAAGTACATAATAAAACAATTTTGACAGGAGAACTAGGTAGAGAAAAACCTCTTTGTGAAGGTGTACGTACATTATGACAAGTTTTTGATACCCTAACCAAACAATCAAGTAATTGATCATATGAAGCTATTTTAGTGATTGAAATTGGAATAATTCACATTGATTGAGTCTTTCAATATACTTTCCTTGAGATACAATTATAAAAATTAATATTATTTAAGTAATTAAATTTAGTTATTGGTGGTTGTTTAATTCAACCCTTGTCTCAAAATGTTTGTATGTAAATAATATCTTTGGGTGATATTAATTTTTTAACCCTATATCGATGGCTATTTTATCACTGATATGTCCATTATATAGTTTTTAGGGGATTTCTATATAGTCCTAATATAATTTTCAATATGTGGGCACAAAGAACATATCAATTAAATACCAATATTTAATGGGACATTTTCCAAATGATTTTATCCCTTTGTGATCACTTCAGTCATAAGATTTCAATGAAGTGTTATTGGAAAAATCAAGCTCCAAGGGACCTTTAGCTAAGATACTATTGATGTAACCTCAATTTGTATACCCCATCAAATAAATAGGTTGGTATGAATGATAGGTAGTGGCATCCTAGTAACCATGCCCTAAGGACTCACGAGAAGGTAGTGACACCATGATCACACAACCAAAATAAAAAATGAGAGGTATTGTCATTTTGATTCATAAGAATCCCACTAAGGGTAAGCAAAGATCATACTATGAAAATCTCTTGAGCTATAAATAAAAGATCACCTCCACATTTATGATCCACCCTACCAAGGGGGAGAACATACCTATGAATTAAGTACATAAGTACATAAGAAAACACTTTATGACACCAAATAAAAAGATGAATTCTTTTTAAAGAATTAAAGGAAATGTTAACAAGTAATATATATTTGAATAGATCATTGCACCCTTTTAGAATCTTTCAGAAAACTAAAGTAAGTAGTTTTTCTTAGTGGGTCTTTGTCAACTGAAGGAGGTTAATTTTATATATTTTTGACAACTCTCAATTTTTTGAGACACATAGATGAATTTATCGATTAGCAAGGTCAATTATCTATTTTTAAGAACATACATAGAACACAACAAAAATTATAAACATAAACAAAGTTGAATTAACTAATTATAAAGTCAATTTCATCAATTATCAGTGTTTTTATTAATAATAAAGAAATTTAACATAAAATAAATCATTGTTTTTATTAGAAGGAAATTAAATCTATAAATACTTGAAGTTAATTTTGTCAATTTATTGATCAATTTTGCTGATTTCTTGACAATTTCATCGATTTATTGATAATTTCACCAATTATGAGATGATTTCACCGAATATAAAAATTGCATAAAATAGACAAAAATAGAGAACATAGGAATTTTCACCAATTATGTGGGCATTTTTACCAATTATTAGGTTGACCTATCTAAAATAAAAGTCATTTTTATCAAAACAAAAAAAAAAATCCATTTAGCAGGAAATTTTTTATGTGATATCTGATTGTGATTTCACTAATTATAAGGGATTTCATTGATTTTGTGATACTTTCACTCATTTTTTAACAATTTCATTGATTTATTGACAATTTCATGTATTATGAGATAATTTTGCCAAATATAAAACATGCATAGAGTACATAATAGAGAATAAAACAAAGAATGCATGTGTTTCCTCCAGTTACATGTTATTTTATATAATTAGCATAAAAATAAATTATGGTGAGTTCACCAATACTTAGAGTCAATAAATGATGATAAATTTATTGAAAATAAGTCAAATTAATAAGATTTTTAGTAAATAAACATTGTTATAAAGGCTCAAAATAGAGTTTGGGTTATGGGAGTACCACCGTGCATGCCATATGTGTCATTAGGGTTTTGTAAATGGGTTTTAAACTTTGTTAAATGAGTAAACAATCAAAGACAATGTATTTATAACACCTCAAGTCCAATGCCTTGTGAGATAAGGTAAAGCTAAACAAAACTAAAATCAAGAGAAAGAACAAAACCTTTATTACCTTCCCCTTTCCAAGATCATTCACCTTATCAAAATTGGATATGTCTTGGATGTAATTTTGATAATTATTTATGAATGTTATTTGTTATATCATCTTGAAAATTTTGATGAATATTTTAATTGATATAAGTTTATGTATTAGTTATCATAAGAAATTGATAGGGCTTTGCTAGTGAATCTAAGCTGTAAAATTGCAAAGGCAAAGGGTATATTTATATAAATTTCAAATTAATGAGTACCCCTCATCTTAACTCTAATATTGATAATTACAAATGAATCCATAATAAGGCATATGGATTAGAACATGGATTTATTGCATGCTCCCCTCATCTTATCTAAGATGAATGGTGGAGAAAGGATCATCAGAATATCCTAATGGGGATTAATATTAACCATGCATATTGCATTTAAGATGGAGGGTGGATAATTGTCAAAATTTCTTTATAATATTCAATATGGGGAATTCATATTATTTTCAAGATGAATGGTTGAGAGTGATTCTTAGAATATCTCATAATATCTATTAATGTCACTTCACCTTATCTCCAAAATGAATGGTGGAGATAAATCCTTCACATTAATTCATTTGTTAGCTGATGAGCTCACTAAAGGATATTCCATAGGAACTCAATATTCTTTATCAAATGAAGATGACCTTTAGAAGGAGAAGGAAAAAGAATAATTAATAATTAAAAGGGAAATATAATTCCATTTTATTATAATTATAGTTTAAAAAATGATTAATTCAATTAGTTAAGAAATCAATCTAATTAATAAAATGTGGATAATTTGAGTAGAAGAATGATTTAGGATATGATTAGAGAAGGGGAAATATTTGAATTAAATAATTAAAGAAGGAGAATAAGTGATTTGATCAGAGTAGAAGAATTGATTAGAAAAAATGACTAGAATGATGATTGAATAGATTTAATATGGTGAATTATCCCACCTAAAGATGCCCCAAGATGAATTTGGACTTGTACATTAGATGAATATATGATTTTAGACAATTTTGTGTGTAATTATGGGAAGTCATTAATTTTAAAGTTTTAACACAAAAGTGATAAAAATGGAACACATACATATGGTACCCTACAATTTAGATGTTAAAATAGAACATATAACCTACATTACATGGCATCCTCCTCTGATGAGAAAATAATACTTAAAATATCGGATATATACAAGCTCTTGCTTCTTTTCCACCTCCAACCACCATGCCTATGCTTTCCTCCTTGAATATGACATATTTACCCTAATTTATTCCTCTTTCAACATTGATACACCTCTTGAAAGCTTCCATATATCATACAAAATATCATAAACAATCTAGAATGGTGGCACCCCTTAGAAAGAGGCTTTTTACTTAAACTAAAGCAGAGGCACTCGTAAAAATAGAAAATCAACCTTTGTTTAACCAATAAAAAACCATTTTTATTATCTTTTATCTCACCACATCCTATATATGGCTACACATTCATATAAAACCTCTCCAACAATGCCTTTTTGCTTTGTTTCACTCTTTGATATACAATCTTGACCAAGAATAAATTATTCTAGTTGGAATTCTCATAGTGCCCACTCCTTTCTTAATGATAATAAGAATAGTAGTCTTTGATATAATATTAGTATGCTATTGGATATAAAAGATTAGAATAGTAGCTTCTTAGTGCATAAATGTCTCAAATATATCCATGGTAATCAAATGGTCAAAATTCTAGGAATCCAATATTAAAATTTATTTTGCAACCAATGATATTTATTCCTCCTATAGAGAATTTGTTTGGAACATACATTAAGTAAAATGGTAATGAAATATTTTAAAAGAATATTCAATAATAGCTTATATAATCAGTTTGTCCATATATTTATGAGCATGATAGAGTTACATATGAGTATAATTAATTAATTTTAAAGATCATAGTACATTATTCTAAGCAAAAATTGGCAACTAAAAATAGGTCCTTACCTCCTAAGGCACCACATGTTATTCACAATGTTTCACCATAGGTACATATACTTAGATGTTCTCTCATTAGACATGAGGAATTAATTTTACAGGGGTATACAATTAGTGATTCAAATGGTTATATTAGAACATATGATTACTATTCAAATTCAGAAGCATTTATAACTTGAATTTGATTTTCACAAGACCTCAATCCTTCATATAATGTCATCTATTATGAATACATGCCTCCCATTATAAGCATAATTATTTAGCTACATTAATTTTCATTCATAAATAGTTTTTTTTTTTAACTTGGCATCTACTTCTTCTTTCCATTATCCAAGCATTCTTCTAGCCCTTGGCTATATTTTTCACTTTAGGTAATTTCCATATTCATTTTAAAACCAATTAGATCAATTGAAAAAAATTATTTTATGATACTTGAAATGATCATTCTTTATTAAAGTTCACTTACTTATTATGGTATGTCTTTCATGTTATTATTTACTTTGTAATTACATGATCACATCTATCTACTCCTACATTCTCCGTGAGAACACATAGTCTCTTTCCCATTGAGGGAATGTACATTCTTATCTATATATATCATTCATGATACATTTGTATTACTAATTTACATATAAATTGAGGGGCACATTGCCTGCCTTCTTCTCTACAACACTTTTCTTTAACACCTTATTAAGGATTATTCGAATCCCTCCCACTTATTATATATTCAAAGCCTTATTTATTTTTGTTTTATATTCTTATAAATTTCTAAATTTGGAAAAAAACATAATTAAATTTAAAATATGTAAAAATAAAAAAAAGTAATATATTTCAAAAATTAAAAGAAACATTTTCTTATAAAATTTAAAACTAGGACCTATAAGATTTTCAACAAGATTTTTTATCTTTATTCTTTACATATGTAGTTTATGTCATGTTAAGTAGATAACATATTTAAATTTTCATAAAAATAATGCTTTTCATGATGCACATGGTTGTGAAAATGGCATATTATTACATGTTTCTCCTATGTTGGGCATGAAACTTTTAGTAATGACATTCATACATGTGGTTGATGTAGGCTACTCTAACATGCTCTATGATTAATTCTTATTTTACTACATCATAATTTAGGTATTACATGATTATTATTTTTGGCCCTTGGTAATGTGTGTGTAACATATACATGATCTTTCAGGTATGAAATCATCATGTCATTTGCGTGTGCCCCTTGGCCTTGTGTTTTTATGTGACATTTACAAGTTCCTTGTATATGGAATTCGGGTCTTATGTGTGACATTATATGAAAATTGTGTGGCATTATATGATATTGATTTTATGTTCATTTACTTTTAATATTATTTCATGATTCATATCATGAATTAAATATATGTTTTACTCTTGTGACATGATACATATCATGAACATGCTTATTATGTTGTTCAATGCTATATCTATCTAACACATATTTCATATGCAATTCAATTATATATTTAATACTATGATGTAACACATTTCAAGTGTTACTATGATATTAAATTATTATCCTTAACATATTATACAATTATCTTTTGATATTAGTAACTTGTAAGTTATGTCTCTCATCTCAAAAAGTGGGCATCAAATGGGCTTGTCTTGAGAATTCAAGTCCGTGTGAGAAATAAATTTTTGATTTATGACACTATATTGTTTTCATAATTAAGACATGGTTTAAAATTTTAACATTATATGGGAATTTTACATGAATGTGCGCTCATTCATCTATTTATTTTAGTACATAGTTACATATACTTGACATATATGCATGGGAATGTGCAAAGTAGTTACAAGTTGAAATTTTCAAAAGTTACATGTTCAATTAGAATTATACATAAATTAAATATAGATATAGGTGGAAATAAATTCATTAATGTTTATGTTTCTACACAAAAATTTCAAATTATTTTTTTTCAAAGTTCAAAAAATTTAACAAGTAAAAAATCTTCAAAACAAATCTAGATCTATCTACAGTGGTATGATTTGTTTATTTTCAAAGGTGGAAAATATTAGAGTATGGATACAATCAAAATATATGGTTAAACTAGTTATATTTTAGTGAGACACTTTTGGTGGTTCTACTCCATTTTTTACATATTACTCTACACAATCAAATGAGAGTTGGAGCATACAATATTTAAAACTCAGTGGCTTTCACTAGTTTTTAAATTAAAACATGATCACTCTCAATTAACCATAGGTTTAACGTTTATATAACATGTTTAAATAATGGGGAAAAAAAACTTCTCCACTTTCAAGTTAATATGTAATTATATTTCACATTTCTTATGGTGAATTCTTTATGTCCTCTCTTTTTGAAATTTGAATTCTAAGTTTCAGATTTTCAATTTTAAAATACGAGTAATAACTATCTTTGATGGAATCATTGAAATTTTTAGATTAAGGCATCTTGAAAAATAAATATTCACATAAAAATAAAAATTGTGTCCCATCCTCCATAATAACATCTTAAAATCCTTATGGGATGAAATTAGTATAGTTTGAATGGCACATCATGTCATCACACATGTGAAATATTTATTTCAAGGGGTGTATTTTAAACATGATGATCTACCATTATAATCTTATGAGGTGGTGTAATTTTTATAGGGTGATAACAATGGTATTCTCAAGCACCATTCACATTGTGTAAACACACACTCTCTAGAACCATTTGCCTACTTGGCTCAACTCTATCATCACAAAATCAATGGAAGGAGATAGAGAAAAACTTGAGCATATCTCATGTATGGAATGAATGGGAACAAAAAGGTTTGGAAGAAGCTTAAACATGGGGGCATCATAGAGTTAATGGTGAGAATCACTAAACATGATGTTAATGTGGCCTAATATTTTATTGTTTCTTGGAATAAATGCAAGGTGGTAATTTAGGGGATAAAGATCATGCCATAAAGGACTTTAATGGGGAGGATATTGGCATGTCCTATGAGGGGACAAAGGCCTTCAATGAATAGACAAAGAAGGAGATATTTTAATGTTTTTTTTGCATGAATGAGTTTGTGAAGACCAAGAAGAATGGTTTCCCTTGAGTAGACCTTGACATTGGCCAAACAATTTTATTTAGGTAATGCATTACATTACTTGTAATGTCCCTTACTTAGGGCCTCTTTTTGTCTCTACACAACTCTGATATATAACAAATAAAGCTCTGATACCATTGTAATATCCCCTCCAAAATAGGAAATATAGCAACACAAAAAACTTTGAACAAGATATAACTTCGGTTGAATAAATTCAGAATGATCGCAATAATATAGTCTCTTAATAGCAAATTATGAATCTTATCACTTATCCTTCTGAACTATTACAATTGCAGTCCTTTTTCATGCATATAAATATGAAATACAGTCTTAAAAACCCTGGCTTATCAAAACTGGGAGTGAAAATTGAATTCTGGAAGGTCTCGACCCTTTTGTGTCGACACACAGTCGCCGTCGTCGGTCGATATCTCGCCGACGTCGGTCTCTGTCGATCGGATTTCTACCGACGTCGGTCTTCAGTTAACCGATGTCGGTCACTGAAAACCCTCTATCTACCGAGGTCGGTTCCTGCACTGATCTGTACGAACCTGTACGGATTCTGTACGGCCACAAATTAAGCACAACTTCCCTGTTTTCAACCCCTGATCTGAAATATATGTCTCTAGCACAGTAGATCTCTAGCTATATAATTTATTGAATCAAAACATAAAGCAATAAATACCTGGAATATCTATGATAACTTCTGTGTGAAATTATCTCTCAAACCTAAAATTTTGTGATAACCTCTGGATGAAGCTATCTCTCACTTTGGCAATATATCAACTGATATTCCACAGCCTCTTAATTGCACACACTGAAGAGGGAACGTTCTCCAATGCAAATGGAATCCTGGAACCCTAGGCTCAGTCTTCATAGAAGAAATTCTTCAAAATCAATAATCAATAATCAATGGCTAATCAATAATGGCCTCCATGTGAAACCCTTATACCCTCAAAAGATATGCTTGCCCTAATTAGGGTTTCTTAAATTAGCATTAGGGTTTCTAATTTAAAATTAGACCAAATAATTAATAATTAATTATTAATGAGACCAAATAATTAATATTTGATTAAATCAATCAAATATTAATATCTCCCTCAATATATGTCAGATCCTCAAACCGATCGAAGCAGGTGAATCAGGGAGTGATTCTGCACATGACCATACCAAAATAAAGGTGCTCCGCTGCATGTCAAATATCCATAAATAATAGGAGCATCAAGCAAACATGTCTGAAAGACCCTGAATGAAAACCAAATGTAGAAATTTTGCGAATCAAAGTCAAGCCAAGCTCCATTATGACCCTCTATCCATCCTATTAGCCTACGAAGGTCGTATAATAGGCTAATCATCAAGACTGTCAATGTCCATGAAAAAGGGGACATGACATTACCTTAGATGGTAAAAATACCATAATATTTTCTCATCTTTTTTTTTACTAAATGATTTCCTAGGATATAATATTATCCTACCATTCTACTTGCTTAAATCAATTGAATGCACTACCTTGGCTCATCAAGTAAACAAGTCCAACCTTATCCTACACCAGGGATTAACTCTACTACTTGTCAATCATGGCCAAACTCTATAAGGGAGGGAAGTGCCTCAAGTGGGATCCTCTATTAGGGAGGACTCTCAGGGGGACTCCCCAGTGTAGGAAACCACCTTAGGTTCCTACTAACCATCCTTGAGCATCCCCAGGCTAGTCTTTATAAAACCCATACCGATGACCTTCTTCTTAAGTTCTTCATACCCAAATCCAAATCAATCACCCTTGATGAGGGAACTTATGAGGAGGCTACCTAGAAGGGTAAATCTATTTGTTTGGAGGAGATGAAAAATAACAAGGAACAATTGAATAAATTCAATTATAAGGTTCAAGAGGTAGGGTTGACCCTACCCAATATTATACAAGAGTATAACACCCTTTATACGTAGGTTGAATCCATTATGTATTCCTTTGTCTAGTCATATAAGACTACTCATACCCCTATCAAATAATTATCTAATATCATGGAAACTCCCCACCTAGTTCTCCCAAATTGGTCCCCATAAAGAAGACTCCCCTATAGGGTCAAGGCTAGAAGAAGCCACATATGATTCTTCTAGGAGATGCATCAAAAGGACCTCTTCATAACATGTAGGTAAAGTCTCAAATTTCAAGTGGGATATCCCTAAGAAGTCTTTTGAGGAGGAACCACAGGAGGGTCCCCCTCCTAATCTTTTATATTACTATTTTTTCCTTGCTTTTTGTATGTTTTAGATAGTTTTTATTAATTTTATTGGTTGGCTTTGGATTGGCATGTTGATAATTTTGTATAATACTTTCATTGTTCTAGGTCCATGTAAAATCTATCTATTTACCCTATAAAAAAAAGTGTGTATGCACCCTTAAATTTTTCATATTGCATACTCTAGTAAATATATTCCTTGCATCACTTGAATAAAGGGTGGAAAAATATATGCAATCATATTTAATCATTAATTGATCAATACTGTTTAATCTTGACATATTTACATTACTTGGTGTATTCAAAATTTTATTAAATTAAAATCTATATAGGATCATTCACTATTCCATTTACTATCTCAAAATTACTAGAAACATCCTTTAGACATTCTTTTTCTTCTTACGAGGTCCTATCAGCTAAGTCTCAATAGCCTACCATATTAGGTAGATAAGAATGTAATTTGACCTTTTCCAATAGTATGGGCATATCCTCCTAAGTCCAATGGTAAATTTAAAAGCTTGATCCATTTAATATTAACCCTCCTAAATTTTTAGCAAAGTTAGTTAATATTAATATTCAAAATATTCCTTTATATAATCACATCATATTCATTCAGTACAAAACTAGCAATCACTTATCAATTCTACTCACATTGAGAAATAAATAAATAAACATTATTATTCAAATTATAAATTATTATAATAGTCATAGGTTAGGTATTATTTTATTTTATTATAGATTAAGGGCGCTCATTGTCAAACATTCAATTCAATCTATCTAGTTACATTTTTAAAAAAAATATCAAGATTCACAAACACACTCTAGGAGGGAGAACTACATTAACCTTAAGCCCTTTAAATATATGTTGGTAGCACTCATATTATGATGGGTTTTTTAAACAACCCCGAAAAAAATTTGAAATTAGATTATCATAGTATATTTGAGACTACGTGTTGGACCAAATATTTCACTTGATGAAAAAGCAATACTCATATAGTGTACTCAAGTACGTGCAACCAAATCCAAAGGAGCTGATTTGAGATAATTAGTTAGGGGTAATTACTCATAAATAATTCCATGGGAAAGAACCATATAAGTACATAAGTACACAAATACGTCCTAATCACCATATGCGGTACTCATTATTCAACATAAGACCTTATATAGGTCTTTAACCATTGATAAATATCTCACTCCCATTATTAGGTTTTGGTTCTACTCAAAGATGGTTAAAAGGTTACTTTCAGACTAACTAGGAAAGATAACTTAACACACCCTAGGTTATCATTTGGTTACAACAGGTCTCTAGAATGAGAACAAGGTTTAATGCTCTTTTGAAATTTAGGTATAATGTCTAAAAAGATAATAATAAAAGTAGAAACCAATAATTGATTAAAACACATGTAGATTTATATGAGATTTCATAAGCACACATCAAAATTTCTTAATGTCTACAAGAGAGTATAATCATGGAAAGGAATGAAGGATGAAATATTATAGGCAATTGAGTGGGTGTTACCAGTCAAGGTTATTAGCTTCCTCTTTCACCTATGGTCATTTCACCATTGACTAAATATTTTAAGTTCACAAGTTGTCCCATTTATTAACATGAAAGCTGGTATCTAAAATATGAGAAATGATATGATTTACGATTAACTCTATCTTTACCAAATAGGATATAATGGGAAGCCAAAACTTAGAGTTATGAAAATATATCATATTGGCAAATAGCCAATGGATTTATAAATTTACAAGGATAAAGAGTTAATATAAAAAGGAAATGTATATCAACCAAGCATATATTTTCCTATCATTAATTTATTCAATAATCCGTTATATTTAAAGAGGGAGAAATATTCGGCCCATAAAACTCACTTATTTAATTTCTAGCCATAGGTTAACCAATACATTAAATATTATATCATGAAATAAACTTCTAGCCATACATATATTTATAACTAATATCAATAAACTTAAGAGACTAATTTCTTATCATTTCCTACAACATAAATTTTACTTAAATGATAAACCAACTTCATGTAACATAATTCATAAGTATGAGCATACATATATGAGTGATACAATTTTCAACATGAATGAGTATAAAATGAATATGAGTATCATAAGATTTATCTCATAAGATGAACATATAAAATTTATATTATCCATAATATCTCACTCAAACCAGGATTTCTAGCCTTACATTGAATGATTAGAACCTAAACAAAATTTTGTATAAGTGTTTATAACAACATAAACTGACTGAACATGCCATAAAACCTCAACATATATTCATTTCTAGCTAGTATAAATGAATTCAAAACACATATCTGACCTTCTCTTATTCATATAACATTAAGGATAAGAGAATAAAATACCAACATATTCTACTTAGTAATACAAATACATTATGATAACTATATTTCATCATAACATTCCAAAAAGACTAACCATCCATCTACAATTTGAGTAGTTCATTTTAGAATTTAACTCAACTTATGGCAAGAACTGGATAGCTATTCATTTGGATATAATTCAGAATTACATTTAACTCCAACAAGGAAGTAAGAAATGGAAACTAGGAAAAGTAATCTAACAAAAATAGATTAGTTTACCATTAATTTTGTGTACCTTTATATGTAGCTGTAAAAAGACTAATAAATTAAATGGTGATTCAAATCAAGGCTTCCCTCATATTTTATCAAAAAGTGTTAACTGAACATTGTTTCTATTATTTCATATTGAAGATAAAATCAAACTAGAAAGGAGGTTTCTATATAACTCATGTTATCTCAATAATTAAGCAACATATAAGAGAAAGACATAAGTGTATTCCAAAAGGAAACATGTTAGATAAGTTCATCAATGAATATCATGTTCAAAAATAAACTTCTTACCTCATAACCAACTAAAGTAGCATACTTATGTGTGCTTTAAAACCAGACAATTAGTAATATATTTGCATAGATAAGTCTCCACTCTTGTCAACCATATAATGCTCATGCCAAGAGACTATATAAAAATTATATAAAAATACACAAAGAGATTAATGGTACACTAATAATACATAAGATAAAATTATTATTTTGTTAACATAATAAATGTTAGAAATGTAATGAACTAGAAATATAACACAATAATTAATATCATCTAAATACCCAAAATAGGAACTAGGTGATTAAAACCATAATTCAATTTTGAAGATATAATAGAAAAATTGGCTTCTTACAATAAGTTAGGCATAATTAAACCCTCTTCTCTTCTTACAACATGATCCATTATCAAAGACTATATTAGCATATAATATTGCAATGTATAACTAAACTAATAACAATAATGTAATTAGTTTACAACTGTGCTCACTAAATATTCAACATGGAAACAATAATATAATTTATGCTATAGAAGTATATAAATTAATTATAAAAAATGTTACCAACTTTGTCATGCCTGTCTATGAGATTATCTAGGAGTGTGAGTAGTATGTAATCATGTCAAACAAACCCTCCCAACTAGCCCTATGAGCCCAACTATTAGTGGCCCTTACTACCCCATTTATCAACTAGAAGGTGGGTTCAACAAATAGGGTTAGGAATGGATTCTAATCAAGTCAAGTTTTTTAAGCAATTGGACAACTCAACATAATAATATAATGTAAAATAGGGAAGTGACTAATAAATAAATCATCCAAGGATGAGATAGAAATAACCTAGTAAATGACATTGCTATAAATTAAGAGTGGGGATAATCCACTATAAATTGATTTGAAGGTCATGGAATGGATTTATGAACTAAATCCAAGTCCATAACATTCATTATTACTATGCATGGAAAACCTCCAAACATATGGTCAACCTTTAATCATCCCATCCACTATCTATATTTCATACTTGTAAGTTCACAACTATAACTTAGCTATTTAAGACTAGTCAAAGGACTCTCATTTAAAAACCAATAGAGTTCAAATAATATCACATACAACAATATATCTAAGCATTATGCAAAGAAACAAAATGTCTAGAATAATGTAACTATCCATATATAATCACCCATTTACAAACAATAAACACATATGATCAATCAACACATTTTAATCATGACTTCCAACGATATATCATTTTTTCTCAAAATGATAAAATATGGTTTTAAGCTATAAAAAATGTTTGTAAAATAAATTTAAACCCAAGGAAAAATTAATATATTATTTTTTGGGATCATCATGAGGTCCCATAACCTCATCATGATCCCTGAATTTAAATCGAAGGTTAAAATGGTTTAATAAAAATAATAAACCTCATAAGCGATTAAATGAAAAATTCAAGTGTAGCTATAGGTTAACCAAATTCTCTAGGGATTCACCCAATAACAATATATATCTTTGACAAGTTTATAAGACATATAAAAATCTTCCATTCAGAATAATATTTTTAAATGAGGAAGAGTATACTATTGAAAATATAAAAATAGTTTTATCATTAAAACACAATCCTTAAATCGATTCAACCAAATCCTATAATAAAATAAAACCCCTTTTATTCAAATAATAAATAATATCCAAATTTATTTTCAACCCCCAATAATAAATAAAAACCCATATAATGTTCAGATGAAGATAACAAGGTATGTCACCCCTATATATATGCACAAATTTTAAAGGACTAAAACTTAGAAACATATTATATTCAAAATAGACATAGTTGTGAGAGGTGTGTTACCAGAGTGAAGGAAAAAAATACACTCATGGTCATAAGCAACCCCACAACATTTTATTATGGTCAACAACCCAATATAGATTTAAAAACAATAAAATAAACTCACACACACACACACACACACACACACACACACACACACACACACACACACACACACACACACACACACACACACACACACACACACACACACACACACACACACACACACACACACACACATGGACACAATGTTCATGCAACGTAAAATAACACACATAGACCCATTTAAAAGTTGTAGAGAAAACCCTCATAAAATAAATAAATTTTTCCAAACTATTATATATCAATTTTTTCTTAACAACCAAAATGATAGAGTCAAGATTTGCAAATTTATATTCAAAGGGTTAATATAGTTTTACTCCTGGGCATTGGATACCCAACCTAAGGTTTTATGACTTCATGACTACATATACAACATGCTATCTTTTTTAAATAATTTATTTTTAAAAGGAAATAACCATCATACTACATTTAAAAAGAAATACATACCTAAATAAACACAAGTGAAGTAATATACAAAATAATGCAATCAGGTTCCTTTTCCAGGTATGCTAAGTCACAGTAAAAAAATACTATAAACACCCTTCTTTCCTCTCTGAATAGTCCCAAACTATCCATTCAAATCCAAGGAAAAAATAAAAACCCTCGATTTTATTTTTTAATTCATTCTCCCCCATCTCTTCTTCCCATCTCCGTACTCTCCACCCACTATTGTCTCTTTTTTCCTCTCCATCCATCTCCCTCATACCCCATTGAATTTGACATTTCATGTGATGAGAGAGAAACTTCCATCCCCAATACCTTCAACCACCTCTCAAGGAACCAAACATGCCAAATAAAATAAATAAAATGGTCATAAATGATGAGTCTAGAAAATATGAAAATAAATAATAACAAAAATATAATATTTCAAAAATAACATAAGGTTTGAACTAACCAAATAAACAACATCAAATGACCAATGTAATATTCTAAGAAGGGGTCATGGGGATGGGTTTATATGAGTCCCCCTAGAGTGTCTAAGTCACCAAGCAAGGGTTCACTTAAGCATGGCCATGGTGGTGACTAGTTCATGTGTGAGAGAGAGAAGAGTTAGAGTGGGAAGTATAACAATGATAACATAGCCAACCAAACATCATGATAAGTATGAAACAAAATAAATTGTAGTAGGACTAAGGCAAAAAAATAAAATGTGATTACACAAATGAAGATGACATGACTATCCAATGGTATGAGACTAATTGAAACATATATATACCTTTCAGAACTCATCCAACTATTCAATAACTACTTCATCACCCCAAGTGACAACATTGCCATCTAGCCTAGCTCATATTGGGTGCTTGTAACCATCGAATATATATCATTAGAACCTAAAAAATAATAAATAAAATGATGAAAAATAGAAATAAAAACATTAATTACATCAACTAGTTCATATATCATCAAGTACAATAAATTAAAATATAATATGTCCATCAACATGTAGTCAACATGTCAATATATTAAAATCTATTAATATTGTACCATCTAAATAAAATTAATGTATTATTCACCTATACATGAAATAATGATAGTAATAATTAGGTAGTCATTTAAAAGTATCAAAAGGTGGGATCATAACATCGCCCCTCCCTTTAAAAGGGATTCATCTTGATGACTATTCAAATAGCCAGACATAATGCTACATGAAAATATGTACATCTTCCCAAGTAACACTTCTTTCTCTCAACAGGTCCAATTGAACCAAAATTTATTGTATGTTCCTATTTTACATCTTAACACTATGATGTTCTAGGATTCTCATTGGGCTCCATCCTTTCCTCTTCTGTGACCTATAGGTGTTTCTAATAAAAAATGTGAGAGGGATAAAGTATGTATTTTCTTAATAAAGAAACATGAAATACATCATGAATCCTTGATAGAGGAAGAGATAGCCAATAGGCACTAGGGTTAATCTTATCCACAATGTCGAAGGGATCAACAAAATGTGGAGCTAGCTTGGAATTTTTTCCAAATTTTATTGAAATTTTCTATGGTCTAACACATATAAATAATTTGTCACCCATGTTGAATTCATGTGGATTCCTCTTCTGGTCAGCATTACTCTTTTTTTGATTAGATGAAACTTTTATATTTTGGTGTTTGAGTTCCATCTATTTGTCATATTCCATCAATATATCAAGGCTAACAATAACACTATTTTACCTACTATCCCAACCAAGTGGGTTTTTGCAATTTTACCCATATAGAGATTCAAAAGGTACCATTTTTATCTCATAATGATAAGAGTTATTATAAAAAAAATTCAACCAAATGGAGATAAAATTCCCATTTTGTTTGCTGATCCATGACATTCATTCCTAGCATGTCCTCAACAACCTATTTGAGCCTTTTGGTTTGACCATACATTTTTGGGTGGTATGAGAAACTAAAATTTAACTGTGTTCCAAAAGATACAGTCAAATTTTGCTAGAACCTTGATGTAAATATCTTATCATGTTATAAAATAATTACTTCAAGTATGCCATATATTCTAACCATTTCTTTTATGAATGTTCCATAAACACGGAAGTGTCATTTGTTAGATTTCCAATAATAAAGTGTCCAACTTTGGTAGCCTTATCAATCACCATAAGTATGGTATCATGTTTGTTTCATTATTTAGGCATCCACATAATAAAATAAATTGACATTACAACCCACTTTACTCTTATAATATCATGAGGGTAAAATAACCCTATAAGATGGCAATGCTCAATTTTAACATGCTGGCATTCCAAACACCTTGCCATAAAAATAGTGACATTGTGCTTTATTCTAGGCCAAAAATAAAGTCCTTTCATCTCATGTATCATATTTTTGGCACCAAGATGAGCATAAAGAGGTGATGTATGCACTTATTTTAAGAAATAATTTCACAAGTCACTTGACTCAGGTATAAAAATTCTACTTTTGTGCCTTATAAGTCCATGTTATTCAACAGAGAAGTCATCAATTTTATTTACTAAAGGCTTATCAGCCAAACCTACTCTTACTTAATTTTAGAATTCATTAGAAAGCTATTATTTTAACACATCACTTCTAAAATTTATTTTTAGTACAAACAAGGTAGAAAGGCTTGTGCATCAACTAAGTACATAAGCAACATGAT
>JARHVA010000907.1:3390000-3402500 GCA_037957365.1 Torreya grandis | reverse complement strand
AAATAAAGATTATAATAAATAACAAGACACACAACTACTAGGGTGCCTCCAATACTAAATTGGAGTTAAGCCAAATGTCTGGATAAGTCGAATTTGTATGAGTAGAGTGAACACATGAGCCAAATAAGTACACAACAAATGAAATACATAATGCAATATTATTTCACAAAGAGATTGGAGTCAAAACCAAAATTGCATTAAACAAATATCATAAATGTGAGAAGTATAAATTGGAGAGTTTTGAGTAACTCCTCCACCAAACATGGACAATAGATCACCATAATAGAATAGTAACTCTTCCACAAAAAGTGGTCAAAATATCCAAAAGTATAATAGTAACTTCCATACATATAATAGTTGGTCAAGGGAGTTAATTCCTAGTCATCCAGTCAACCTGTACACCTAATCAATCTTCTCCATGAAATTAGGAAAACTCCAAGTGGGGGAAAAAAGCCCATAATAAATAAATATGGGAAAATAAATAACCCTTACTCCAATAATTAGTTTAACACTTTTTCATAATAAAATGATCATCAAAACCTAAAATGATTTTTGAAGCAATGGGCATCTTCCATGGTTAGAAAAAATTGGGTTTCTAAATTAATGGTGTATGATTATGATATCATCTATAATAAGGGAAACAAAAATATTTTCACTAATGAAATATACTACTAGTACGAAGAACAAGCATATATGTTTATCTTATCCATACCCATTTTATAATGCATGTATGGCATCCAATAATATTTAAATCAAGAAAGTCACACATAATAAATCATTTGACAATTGTCTATCAATCCAACTTGCAAACCCAACTATATTTTGGGCAGTAAATACTTATGATTCAAAGTCTACATTTTATGTATTTTGGGATCCATGTTCTTAGAATATGTTGTAAGAGTTACAAACCTCCCCTTCAATAGGTCATTTAAGTTTTCTAATAACCTATGCATGCATACTCTATAGTTTATTTTGGCCAAGAATAAAATAAGATATCGAGATATTTTTTAAGGAATGTGAAGTATGTCAACATCATAAGGGAGATACAGTGGTAGTTACTAGCTTAATAAAAAATCTACCCATTTTGAAATGCATTTTAATAGAAATATCTATAATTATTATTTAATGATAACCAAAATATGGTTTAAATTTAATCATTCAGATGTTAGTGGATCAACACTTTAAGTAATATCACTTATGTGCCTTGTCCCTTCATTACACTACTTGTATCATTACCAAAACATTATGTGATCAAATACCCCACATTCATGGAATCCTAGATTCTATTGTATCTGATCATGACCCAAATTCCATAATTCACTTCTAGCAGGTACATGTCAAGCACATAAGTGCCTATTTGAAAATAATTTTAAGCTACAACCCACATATAGATGGCTAAGTTAAACTTTATAAATAAATTAATGGAATCATATCTTCATTTTATTACCTTTGATTATCAACATAAATGGGTTCAATGGTTACCACTTTAAAAATGGTGGTACAATAGCACCTATCACACATCCATCAGGATGACTCCTTATAAAGTTGTTGATGGTCAATAACAGATGGATAAACATATTTTCAAATGCACCTTTTGATTTTGAGATATGGTTTAATTTGAGAAAAACCTTATAGGTAGTTTCTCTACGCATAAAATTATGTCATAAATTTTCACCCAAGATATATGGACCTTATAAGTTTCTTCAATAGATTGTTCCTATTGCATATAAGGTGTAAATTCTACCCTCTTTACATATCTATATATTTTTTATTGCATGTCCAAAAAATGTTCACAGCCATAATTTAATAACTCATATAGTACTTAGATCCATGCTTAAGGATCTCTCCTTCTTGAACCTAAAGCTAATTCTTAGAGGCACTCCTTTTAAGTTGTTAATCAAACCATCATTAAGGTTCTATTCTAGTGGCATGAAATGCAACAAGAAGATGCAATGTGGTAACCCCTCCTTCAACTCCAACAATAATTCCTGATCTTCATCTTTGATGGTAATTATTTTTAATGAGTAGGTCATGTTATGAACCATTAATCCTTAATATTTGTTTAAAGTTTTTTAATTTTTTTCATCTTTAATAAAAGCTACTGATTCATATGCTTTGTGAATTTTCCCTTGAGGTAATTATAATGATGTAACATGCATGGGAAGAATTATTTACATAGGATATAATTATTATAAATAATATCCTAGTGTAGTAGAAAGGTATCTAAAAAATATATTGTATTTACATTACTCAAAGGATGTTTCCCCCTTGAAGAGGCCAAAAATATTCTAATTCAATTTTGATTTAAATACTCTCCCAATAATTTTTGGATTTTTTTGTTTAAAGCTTCAAATTTTCACTATAGTTTAAGCATCTTTACTAATTTCATTAAAATTTAATGTTTAGGCATTATTATCACTTTGTTACATTGGTGGGTTACATTTTCTAGAATGTCAAGTTTACCAAAAACAAATTAATGTCATTTCCATGGAATTAAAGTTGTCAATGCACTTAAAATATCTCTGGTGTTTTCTTTAAAATTTGATGTTCAATCATTTTTTTCATATTTATACAATGATAAATTAAGTTGGATAGCCCATAAACTATAATAATAGATATTTTTCATATTTCCAGGGACTATTTTATCTTTATTATATGTGAAGGATCCTTGGTCTTGGTTATATTCTTTGTTTCTCTAGGACCACAATTGTTAGTGCATATTTCGTTCTTAATTTTTCAAGATAAGGATACATATATTTTATTGTAAACTATGTTGATATTATGAATTCATAATTAGTTCAAAATATGTCATTGAATTTAGTTTTATTTTTTCAAGCTAGAGGGTTTGATTTGTACTTTTAGGGAAGATAATATTAAAAATTTACATCTAGAATTGCATACTAAAAGTTTTACATGTAGAAATAAGATAGTGTGGAATATTTTGAAAACATGAGGTAACTCTTCTAATTTTCACCTTAATTCTCATATTTATGATATTATTAGTCCTACTCTAAATATTTACATTGAGCTTCTAACTCATTATTCGAGTAAAAGCAATTCATCTTATTTTGATTATTTGATCCATTTGATAGAAAATTGGTCCTGTAAATTAGTATATAGTGGCGATTTTGAGCATACAACCCATATATATTATTTATAAATTTAATTTTGTTCCCTATATGATAGGCAAAAACTATCACTATCTATTCCCTTGGTTTTTAATTTATAGTTTAAGTGACAAATATTTGATCCTTAAACTCCAATTACTTCCCAAGTTTCTACACCTCTAAATTATATCTCCCCTTGAAATCAATCTAGCCCTATCACAATGTTTATTCCACAAGGAATTTATAATACAAATGTTTATAATAACAAGAATGTGAATCATAATGTCAAGCATCCTCACCCTTTGCTTAGAGATTATAGTTTCATGAAAAGATTTCACTAGCATGCAAATATATCTAAATGAGGTACCTTATGATGTACAGAAGAGGTTGCATAAATTTCAAGGAAAGAATATAGTATTTGGGAAACAACACTTAAGAAAAATTACTAATACCACTAATGATTATGAAATTTAATATGAAGATCTTAAAATAAATTTATTTATTCATTTTATAGAATAATATGCTAGTGAATAATTTAGTTATTTTATTAACATTTGTATTGATTCATAGTCTAAAATTAAATGAACATTCAATCTCTACTATGGATATATAACTAAAGCAATAATGTTTATCAATCAATTTTAGAACATAAATACTAATATTAATGAGAGAGTCCATGATTTTTATTGTCTCTTTAATAATATTATTCTCATATATAAATAAATGTTGAGGCCTAATGAAGCCAGAAATTTTATTAAGTCTTGTGATTCATTTGATTCTAAAACTTTTTTCTATCTCATGGACAAAGAGCTAGTTAATTTGAGACATTTCTATGTCATGGCTATTAATATCAATAATAATAACGGGGACAAAGGGAAGCCTAAAAAGGTCAAATAAAGTTGATACATATGGATAATTAGTCATTATTTATGTCTTTGATCATAGATTAAAAATTAGATAAGCTCATGCGACCCTTTGAATATTTATCATATATAATGGTTCACAATGAGATAGTTTTTCTTCCCATGAAAAGTAATCAATACCTTTAATACTATCCATAAAATTAAAGAAAGGAATGACATGAGAAAATTAAAATGATATAGGAAAGAATACACTTCACCAAGAAAGAAGTCTTCACCAAAAAATAGCTTGTAAGGAAATTCTTAATCCTATTTCTATTAATTCTAACAAAATAGATAAAATAAGTAGATTACGATAGTGCATAGTTTTTTTTATACCTCATCACCATTTTTATGTTATTTCAATTGTAATGTATGTTGATGATGATATTGATAGTGATCAATAAACTTATGAATCCTACATGTTTTATTTTGGTGAAGGTAGAGATATCATGGCATAAAATATGAGAAATACATGTTTTATTTCAATGAGGACTTGATAAACATGATGCATTCATGTGGAATTTTTTTTGTGATTTTGAATACATGTGAGTAATAATGATAAAAAAATATGATAGTATAATCTCATTTGACATAAATATTCTTGTCCTTGGAAATGCTTAAAAGTATAAAGAACAAAGTGAATATAAGTTTGTAATAAGAAAGAGCAACAATAAATGAACATGAAAGTGAAATATTACAAGAGAAATTTTACTACAGAAATTATAGTAATACAAGATTTGAATATACTATTATTTTTTAAATACTAATATTTTATAAAATCATGTTACTTTAACACATTTGATTAGACATTTTTTAAAAAAAAATATCTTAAAGGTAAGACACTACTCTTAACTAACATCATTAAAAGTTGTTCATCTTCAAAAAATTGACTTAGAAATAAAAGACAGATTTGAGGATACCTTTGTTGTTTAAAATATAAATGTTTTGTCATAACATTATAATATAAGACAATCACTAGTGAGAACCTTAAATTCATTATTCCAAGTTTAAATTATATTAATCTATCTTGTGATACTCTTATGGATAAGTATATTTTATTCAATATGGACTTAATACTAAGCTACTTGAATATCAAATTCCCTATATTTGAAAATTTCATAATTTCTAAGCATGGTGATAGGGATTTCACTTATCTTGGCATCCAACAACTTATTTTTTCACCCACTCCTACTACTGATGTTAAAGAATAAAAGTAAGAGTGGGATGAAGTTCCTAAAATATAATTTGGGACATAATTAATATATAGATAGCTTGATGTGGAGATATTTTACATAACCTTGATATTTAATGGTTTTTTTATTATAAAATTGTATGCTAGATTCAATGGTATTATGCAATAATATGACCTTGGATATAGTGAAGAAGATAAATGCACATCATATGCCAAGTCTTATGTTATAGACTCATGTAAAGTCCTAGTAGTAGGGTGTGTAATAAATTTGGTGGTCTAGCATGATACTTATTTAAAAAAATCATTATAATGGATGTTTTAGTGGTTAATTGCCTTTTCAGGTGAGTAATAGTATTGTCATAGAAGTAGAATTTATATGGATACACCTTATCCTATTATCCCATTATAAGGATAATAATTAATATTTTTAGAGTGGATTGAATGTTTCATTTCATATATGATCCCTAAAGGGCATTAAATGAAGTTTTTATGTTGATGTTGACAAAGGAATGTTTTTAAGGATTACTAAATCTATTAAAAATACAAATGATACCATCCATTTTATATAATTTAATGAATCAAGTTTATATTATTTTTTGAGTATGATTTTTGATGGAATTTATTCTAAATAAGATGTATAGGTAGGCATGTTATTATGTTATACAAAGGGATCACTCTTCAAATTTGTTTATAGGATGTATTTTTAATGTACCAAGATTATGGAAAGACATGCAGCTCTATTGTTGGGTCTTAATGTGTAAAAAAATTTCCATATTAAAAATATCATTTTAAATGGATACTTATAATTGATTATGAAATATGAGAGGAAATTATATTAAACCAGAGATGAAATGCTCAAACAATCTATAAATGCAGTTTTGAGCTCACTACAATTTTTTATTCATTTACCATTATTCATATTGAAATGTTACATAATTACATGGTAGACCAAATGGTTTTATATGATTCACTCTATCAGAAGTATTTATTTGAACTTTTTTTATCATATGATGTGGAAGTATTAATAAGATGCTATATACCTAAAAGTATTAATTATTGGTAGGTATTTGAAAATGATAATAAAATCCTTATGTTCGTGAATTCTATACATGAATTCAATGATCAAATAATTTAATTTTAGAATTACATTATGTAACATGAGGGAAGAGAAAATATCTTGGATCAAGAAGTGATCCAATTTAAAACTAAGATGATCCCAAGGTGCCTAATGACTCTTGAAAGAAATTTTGAATTTTAATTGGATTAAATAGAAAAATGTCCTATCTACACAATATTTATATGTTAATTTGGGTACAATTATTACACCTATGCCAATATTTGCTGAATATTACTTTAATAATGTTAGATGGAAAACATTCATTATAATGATAAGAAAATATAGAGAATTCCTTGTAATGGTCACATGAGGGTCAAAAGTCTATATGGAATAGATATTTTGACATATAATCCATTTGTAACCCAACACAGAGGCTTTTAAATGAAAACAAAGGCATATCAATCCCACCTTAGAATAAAAATTAAAACTAAATTACGAAATTCAAAGGAGGGTGGAATTATTTGTTTTGTGAGGTACTTATATTGAGTTGAATACCTTGTCTCGAATAGGAAGATCAATGTTGATGTCAAGATTTACATGTATTTTCATAATTTAGACAAAATATATTTGAATTAATATCATCTAATATAAAATATGGACCACTTTATAAAAATAATTATTTTATTATAATTGATGTCAATGCTATATGGATTCTCTAAAGATAACCATATGGTTGTTAAGGAAATTGAAAAACATAAAACAACATCCAAAACACCTTGGAATAAATATGTACTTGTGATAACTCTATTTTACCTCATGAATGGTGGGGAATCCTTTCAAAGAGCCATGGATTATGAATTTTTAGGTTCAATAAATAAAATCATCATGGTTTATCTAGATGATATTAATGTATTTTTCAAATTAGAGAACAAAAAACTTGTAGCACCCTAAGAGATCTTCCCAAAAATGTATGGAATAAGGAATTTATCTCAACCCCATGAAATTGATTTTTGGATTGAAGAGTGTAAATTTATTTTCCCATATTGTGTCAAAATAGAGATTAATGGTTTATATAGAAATATATATATGAATTTGTCAAAAAAAACCTGAATACCATTTTTGGAGTGTAGAACATGGATTATATATATATATATATATATAATCCATGTTCTACACTCCAAAAATGGTATTCAGTTATTTTTTTGACAAAGTCATGTTGTCAGGTATTTAATTTATAACTTTACAAAGATTAAACTCACCATTATAAAATTATTAAACAATGACTATATTACTAAATGGACTATTGATGGTAATCAATCATTTATAATCATCAACAAGGTTCTTAAAAAACATCTTGTGTTGGAAACCCTTAACTACAACAAGTAATTTCATATATTTTATTGTTATTCACCTCATAAAATGGTTTTTCCCATGTTGAAAAAGAATTTATAATGAAATGATAAACCTATTGCATTATAAAGGATTATAAATTCATGATTTAAAATACACCATCATGGGAAAACATGATTTTACACTTGTCAAGGTTGTGAAAGCATTCAAGACATACACCCTCATTTCTTCAGTGAAATAATTTATTCCACAAACTATGGTGAAATAAATTTTGATCCATATTTATACTTTAGATAAAATATGTGAATGGGCTAATATTTTTAAAGAGTTTGACCTTGAAGTACACACTACTAAGCTTGTGAGGGGGTAGTGATCATCCAGATTAATGGATAAATCCTACCTTGATGCTCCATATGTGAAGACATTAGAAAGATAGATCTTTTTTTAAAAGGTTGAATTATCTATATCATCTTGGTATAAATACATCATTTATTCTCTAATAAATTTGAGTTAATAGATCATGCCGAAGAAATCTCAATTTAACTTCTTGAAAGTAATTTATAAATCAAAAGGGATTAACTTATAGGTACTTGAAGACATTCTCATGAGGTGTATAAAATAATAAGAGGCACTATATTTGGTCAAATAATTTTATATGTAATTGTGTGAAAGCATTTACTCAATGAAAGTGACAACTAAAAAAGTATTATAGTGGGTTATTGGTGGCCTTTAGTTTTTAAATATGGGACCCTATTTTATTATTATCATTCGAGGAATATCCCACAATTAATCAAAAATTATATTATTATACTTACACTACTAAATATTAAGGTTACATGTGTCCATGCGGCCAATGTTCCAAATAAACCAACTGTATATATGGTGACTACAATAATATTTATTCGATCCATACTTTCTCATGGATGTCAATTTTTAGATCTCCCTCTTGCATTGTCTCAAATAATATAACTACATATTGGACCTAATGTAAATCCTTACTAACTCATATTATCAAAAATATATTAAAATATTAGAACCCACTTGTGAATACATATTTCTTGCACATACGCCAAACTCATCATGGTACATTTATGGTATGAAGAGATTAAAAGAACATATCAATCAAGTGATTGTTATCACAACCATAAACATATATCACTTTTCAATATGATAGTATGACATAATCAAAGGATAAAAAATAAATATGATGCCAATCACATATAATAGCTTAATTATTAGGCCCTTTCCTGACTAATACTTAACCATGTGCCTAAGACAAGGTGAGGCTAGATAGGGTGCTACATGCTTCCCCACTTAAGGAAACTTCTTATATGGTTTTTTACTTTGATAAAAAACAAGTTATGAGTTGCATCCATCTATAGTACAATATCAGTGGCATTAAAATATTGATCATGTTGATTTAACATCTAATAAAGTTTTTGATAATAGTGAAATCAATAAATGTAACTCTCAAATGGGTTAACATTTTCACATATTTACTCATTTCAAAGAAATATGAAAAATGTCTCACCAATGGAATATAAACCGTTAAAAATGCATTTTTAGTTCATATCCATGAGTTAGTTACAGTTATCACTAGATGTAACTCTTCATGCATAAAATGAAATGTTATAAATATCAATAGTAAACCTATCTTGACATATCAATCATGGATGCAAGGCATGTATATCATCAAAAAATACATCTATAATATTAATCAAATAATCAAAGATATATTTTAAGAGAAAACATAAAGCCACCATAAAACATTCAAATATTTTAAGAGTGTAAGAATAAAATAGGCTTAGAAAATCCACAAATGATTTAGATCCAAATTTTATATCATGGCATGCAAACATATTATTATTAATAAATAATATTTCATAGGTTTGATATAATAATCACTAAATGGATTTTTTTTTTTAAATAACAGTATTCCAATGATTTATCCCCATTTAAACTATGTATCAATCTAGTCATGGTTATAATAGATGTGAACATGCTTTTAGACACAAATATCTATTATTATTATTATTATTATTATTATTGTTGTTGTTGTTGTTGTTGTTGTTGTTGTTATTATTATTATTATTATTATTATTATTATTATTATTATTATTATTATTATTATTATTATTATTATTATTATTATTATTATTATTATTATTTGCCATCTAATCTAGCTAGGGAAAGTAATGAGAATGAAAAAAAAACACAATGAGAATATTAATATTATAATTAAGACAATCTAAACACTATTATAAAATGCATTATTTCATGATGGAAAGTTTCCAAATTTAACAATATTGAGTTATCATTTAATAAAACCATATCCTTCAACAATATGTAAAGGCATGAAATGAATTCATACAAAAAAAGGTGAAATATAACCATCATATATCAAACATATATTGTATATGTAAATTTCATTAAAAACCCATACATCAATTGTCTAGTATTTCATAAATGAAATAGCATAGAACAAACATCCACATGGGGGTAATTACATTAATTAGTAATTTTATTCATGTCTTCTAATATATTATATTGATTGGTTCAATCAACCACACTTCTTAGCTTTTCATTTAGGAATATGTTATAATGAATGATTCATCAATTAATTATTTTTAAATCATATATAATATTAATACATGTAATATCCACCCAAATAATTATCATGAGAAATAAATTCATGGGAAAATGGCTCATCAAGAATAAGTAAATAATAAAGAGTAGCTGCCTCATACTGAATATTAGTATAGACATTCACAATCAAGAAAAATCTCAACCAATAATGGAATACTAGAATCATACACACAATAACATAATCAAAATAACATACATCATGGTGGAAACCATTTTCATTCATAACACATCAATGAATACACATTCATGTAGCTATAGAATATTATTTTAAAAATCAACCTTAACATCTTTTAGGGCAAGTTTAAAAATCACACAAGTAATTTCCTTCCAAGTAATAGATAATTTTTTTTAAATAAAAGTTTCACATTATTTTAGTATTATATCAAAATAGGCATTTTTGACACATGAATTTACTCATGTCTAAGAGGTTTTACCTTAAGTTGTGTTAATGTAAGATAATAATATATTTTGTTAATTAATCATCAATTTTATTTTATGTTATCTACAAATAAATTTTTCTATAATTGCTTATATAAAAAAATATATGATCCATAAATTATCCCCAAAACCATCATAATATAATGTTTTCTCAACTAAATCAGACTCAATTACTAAACCAAACATTCCACAATTGGTGTCCACACCAAAGGGTTAACTTATGTGGGAACTTGGTCTCATATTGTGTGGTAATTTACAATATTAGTGTCATATAAGAGTAGACATATAAATTATGGATTGTAATTCAGTCTTAGGACTCATTGGATAACTCAAATAATCATGTAATAATTTTTTCTATTCTAGGTTCATCTTATTGTCATATAAATTATGTTTAGTCACATTTTCAAATGCAGTGAGTTAGGGGGAGTGGGAGGGGAATCTTACAAAACATAAAATTTAAAAAATCTATGAAATTTAATAAAATCTCACATATGATTATATTCATAGATTTAAATAGAGGTAGAAAATGGTAATAAAATAATACTTTTCACTCACATGTTCCACAAGGTAATCTGATCATGGCAAGCACATTAACTCATCAAAGTCTTTAAACAGTAATAAATGGATACTAACACATGTATCACATGGATAAGGATAGAGTTTAAACTTACTAATAATAGTAAAAGTTTCACAATTGAACTATATATAATGGTGGTTCATAAATCCTAGGAAAGTTTGATATTGCTTTGATTTGAATTTACACACCTTCATGTCCATATAGATTATAATTATAGTTTTTATCCTACCACCTAAAAAAGAAGAAGATTTAGTTGGTTATTAAATTGCATGTTTCAACATGGTGAATCCATCATAATAATATCACATAAATTTAATACCATGGTGTTAAGCGTTGGAAAGGTAATTAATTTAACACACACATCTACCCTTTTTCATGAAAACGTTTCCACCATGTAGACACACATATTCACCCAACCCACCATGCATTATTTTTTGTACGTATGCATCATAAAAATGTGATAAAAATATCAAATATTTAAGTAGAAAATATCTCACATCCATCACATTAATACTACTTCATATCAAAACTATACATAGGTAGTTCATCATCAAGGTGAATATTTTCATTTATGCCCTAAGAGTTTCCATATTTTACCTTCCCAAGTGAGTTTCAACAATAAAATTCATTATTCCATTGACACATGAGGTCATATCATTAATTTTATAGATGAAATACAAAAGTAATTAATTTTATCCTTTCAAAAAGTGCCACACACTCATGGATGCATCTAAAAAGGGTTCCCATAAACTCATCTCATACATTTTTCACATCTTACAATGTGTATGAATTAAACTAATACCGAGATTTAATCACTTGGGAGAATTAGGTTGAAGAATTATTAAGTTCACATGCCCCAAATTATATTTAAGACCATTACTTATAGGTAAATTCCCCATTATAAGCCATTTCATATGGATTTTTGTAGATAATTTTTAGGGAGCTAATTAAGATGTGAATTTCACAAATTTAATTTATCGCCACTATTATCTTTAGGCTATATAATATTCAACCTCATATTAATTGAATTTTTAATTCAAACCATATTATAAAATATGAATTTTAGCATGTTTACAAATTGGGAAAAGAAATAATTTAGATAAGTAAAATTTTGAAACTCAACTTTCAAAGCATATTCAGTCAACAACATTATTAAAGTGGAAAATTGGATTCCGATGAAATTAATCCAATTTCACTCTCATGAAATTTTAATTTTCTCATGCTAAATTTT
>JARHVA010000907.1:3335000-3385000 GCA_037957365.1 Torreya grandis | reverse complement strand
AAGAACACGTTTCACTTCAGCCTCCACAGAACATAGTAAGACTTAAAAATTGATTAAAAAATTCAAATTTTAGTTTAATATACCTATTATAATATATCCTTATATCCCAAATTCCATTTATCTCATTTCAAACTTTGAACCACACAATTAGGCTTTCTTACTGCTAAAAAGTCTGTGTTACAAATCTGATGCATACAACCAAATTTAAAAAATAAAACAAAAATCAAACAATATTTATAAAATATAAATTACATTATTTTCATTATAATTCATCAAATATGTTTATATATCTCAAATTGATCAACTTCATAAGCCCACTTAGAACTATACACAAGCCTTAAGAACCTAGTCAAATTCTTTTGAATTTTCACATATTAATAAGAGTTTATAATGAATAAAAATATATTAAAATAAAATTATTATACCTTTAAAACAAATTAAATATAATTTTATTCATAAAATCTATGCAAAAATACTTAAAATAATATTCTCACTCACACATAAAAAATTGCCTGGAGCTCCAGAAACATAGTCAAGAGAATCAAGGTTTAGAACACCTGTGTGAAAATTTTTATGAATTAAAAAAGGGTTTAAAAGGTAATTAATCATACTTATAACATATTTTAATACATATTTTACAATATTTAATATCAATATTGGTCTTACAAACCAATCTCACATCTTCACCCTGCACTGACTTCACTATGTTATATAGGTCACTTTGAGTACAACCTTTTGATTATGTAAGAGAACCATAAACACTTATAAACCAAGGGGATATGAGTTATATGTATTTAAAAATTACCCCATTAATTTTTATCCATCCATAATCCTTTGAAACCAATCCCTAATCTCATTCTCATTATTGTTTAGTTTTCTCATTATCTTGCTCATTAGGCCTGTTTAATAATAGGTCAACTTATATGACCAGTTTATCACATTTTAGGTCTTAAAAATTATAATAAAATTACATGAGTATAATAATAAACTCTCACACATATTATTTCATCCATTTTCATGCTTTGACATGCTCAACTTTGCCTTCTACATCAAAATTCTAAGAAATAAGGGGTTTCTTGTAGCTTCTACTCACTGTCATAACAAACCAAAACCACCTCAAGAAACCTAGAAGAGTTCTTTAAATGTTATAAACATTAAAAATAGGTCAAAAAACAATTATAATCTATAATTTATAATATATTTTCTATCATGTCATTATGATGGTTTCAAGAAGGTTTTGATTGGTTTCCCTTCTTAGCAATCATTCATAAAGGATTGCCACTAAAATCCAAAACCAATGATATGAAATTAAAGATAGGTAACTTCAAAAAACTACATGATATTATTATTATTTCATGAAAAGTCTTGATGTTCCAATGAGCAAAATAAAATCCTTCTCAGGTTTGTAACACCCCATTCTATGCACACAACAGATCTCAACACCAATTTTCATGTTTTCTTCTTCAATATATGACCTATAATAATTTGAAAAAACTTCATACAATCAATAATATTTATTTAAATTATATAAATATATCTGACACATTAGGAAATTAACTTGACCCCTCATTAGGCCACATTAGGTCTCTTTGTACACTAAGCATTGAACAACCAGTCATACTAAGACCATGATCACACATTGTAACTTATTGCATTGATAAAATTACATCATCCACATATCTAATTAAATCATAAAATTCTCACACATACCAAACATCATCTCCCAAGTCTCATATGGCTCAACACATCATGCTACCACGCTTATGCCTTATCACTAGGTCTCTCAAGTATATAGCTTATGAACTCAATGTCAAGAACAACAATGAAAACACAAAATGACATAAATGACACTTTGATTTTATAAATGACAACTTAATTCATACCATATAACACATTATTAAAAATATCCCCCTTTTTCATTGATGGCAACCACTCATTGATGGTACCTATTTAGAGAGGCTTATCTTACTGGGATACATCTCCCTAGTGTAGATTAATCTCCCCATTTGTAATATCCCCTACCAATAGAGATATATGAAAGACACAAAACTATGATACCAAAGACCAAAGCTCTGATACCACTGTAATATCCCTTACTAATAGGGAATATCGAAAGACACAAAACTCTGATACCAAAGACCAGAGCTCTGATACCACTGTAATATCCCCTTCTAAATAGGAAATATAGCAACACAAAAAATCTGAACCAAGATATAATCGTTGTTGAATAAATTCAGAAAGATCACAATAATATAGTCTCTTAATAACAAATTACAGATTGTATCACTAGTCCTTCTAAATTATTACAATTACAGTCCTCTAATATGCATATAAATATGAAATACAGTCTTGAAAACCCTGGCTTTGCAAATCTGGAAGTGCAAATTGAGTTCTGGAAAGTCTCGGCCCTTATGTGTCAACACACAGTCGCCGTCGTCGGTCGATATCTCGCCGACGTCGGTCTCTGCCGGTCGGATTTCTGCCGACGTCGGTCTTCAGTCGACCGATGTCGGTCACTGAAACCCTCTGTCTGCCGAGGTCGGTTCCTGCACTGATCTGTACGAACCCGTACGAATTCTGTACGGCCGCAAGTTAAGCACAACTTCCCTGTTTTCAACCCCTGATCTGAAGATATATGTCTCTAGCACAGTAGATCTCTAGCTGTATAATTTATTGAATCAAAACATAAAGCAATAAATACCTGGAATATCTATGATAACTTCTGTGTGAAGTTATCTCTCAAACCTGAAATTCTGTAATAACTTCTGGATGAAGCTATCTCTCACTTTGGCAATAGATCAGCTGATATTCCACAGCCTCTTAATTGCACACACTGAAGAGGGAACGTTCTCCAATGCAAATGGAATCCTTGAACCCTAGGCTCAGTCTTCACAGAAGAAATTCTCAAAATCAATATCAATATTCAATAGCATACTTCAATAATGGCCTCCATGTGAAACCCTTATACCCTCAAAAGATATGCTTGCCCTAATTAGGGTTTTCTTAAATTAGCATTAGGGTTTCTAATTTAGAATTAGAGCAAATAATTAATAATTAATAATTAATTATTAATGAGACCAAATAATTAATATTTGATTAAATCAATCAAATATTAATATCTCCCTCAATATACGTCGGATCCTCAAACCGATCGAAGCAGGTGAATCAGGGAGTGATTCCGCATATGACCATACCAAAATAAAGGCGCTCCACTGCATATCAAATATCCCTAAAAAGTAGGAGCTCAGGCCAAATGTGTCTGAAAGAGCCCGAATGAAAATCAAATGTAGAAATCCTGTGAATCAAAGTCAATCCAAGCTCCATTATGACCCTCTATCCATCCTATTAGCCTACGAAGGTCGTATAATAGGCCAATCATCACATCTGTCAATGTCCATGAAAAAGGGGACATGACAATCCGCCCCTCCGAAAATTGCTTGTCCCCAAGCAATCTCAGAACAATGAACTACTCGATCCGCCTGGATCCCAAGGAAAAAGTTGTGTAACAACCATCATGTCACCAATCAATCCATGTGAATAAACCATCAACATCAACAGTATCAACAGTATCAAAATCAGCAACTAAAAAATTGCACTCGATACCCAAACAACTATCTGAAGATCAACTGTAGGTGCCGGTAGAAGAAACCACTCTGAGGGACTCAAGCCAACTAAAATATCAACTCTGTCAAAATTCAAGTCCCTATCTGACTGATACTCACATCCAATTGGACCGTGGATATGAAAATTATTGGTATCTGAATCACTGACACCAAAACTAATCTCTAGATGCAAAGAAAAATAAGGAGCATAACTCACCGTATGATGCTGGTAAGAACCCCCAAACTCTGCTATTGGCACACTATTGCCAAACTGGGACTCAATGGATGGCTCCAATCTCGGCTCAACAAACCTCACCTCAACATTCCTGTAAGGTAACATAGTAGAAAGGGTTCGTAAAATCTCCTCACCCCATCTGCTAATAGCACTAGAACCTCGGACAAGAACACCTTCTGTCATCTTATGTGAGTCCAGATGAACACCTGCACTATCCAGCAAATACTCCATGAATGGTTCAGTGCAGTAGAAATTATATGTCGAAGCATCAACATACTCCCCCACATACTCCAACTGATCTCTCTGTAAAGGAGGCACAACCAACTGTACCACACTATCATCCGTGTGAGAATAATCAATCTGGAGACATGACTCCACTGGTATCTCAAACTCATCAGAATCAGCAAGATCTAAATCCCGTATATGTGTATCAGCCTCAGCAATATGCTCCTCAGCAACAACTGCAGGAATGTACTCATCACCAACCACCTCAATATACAAATGATCAACGCCAAAGCTCATATCAACAGATGGAGTATCAACAACTATAGCATCACTGTCTAACTCTTCCATGCAGAAAGAAACAACCGGTGAAACTAAGTCCTCAAAATTGTCCACTGCATTCTCCTAAGTATCATCTGCAATAATAGGATCCTGGGACTCTGCTACAATCTCTGCCATAGTTGAGAGATCAGCAACCCTCAGTGCACTAATATCTGAGCACCCCTGTACACTCTGAGTGCAAGCATCAAACTCATCCTCATCTTCACTATCTCCTATCTCATAATCATAATAATCATGGGACATGCTACTCTCTCGTCGAAGTGATCTGTAGTGCTCTCTCCTATGCTTAACAAAGCGATCAAAAGGCAACAACTTCTGAATTCGAGGTGGTACTAACTCCCACTCCTCATTCGCTGTCATATACCGTGCGGGTTTGTTTTTGGATGTAGGATATGAAAGAGATTCATTCAACCTCTTCAAACTTAGTTTCAACTTCCTCATATCATAGTCCCATCGACTCTGAGTATATGAAGTCATCATGATACTTTCCCCAAGCTACCCAACAGGATGGCAAGACATTAGCTCTGATGTGCCCAATAGGATGGCAGGAATTTAGCTCTGATACCACTGTAATATCCCCTACCAATAGAGATATATGAAAGACACAAAACTATGATACCAAAGACCAAAGCTCTGATACCACTGTAATATCCCTTACTAATAGGGAATATCGAAAGACACAAAACTCTGATACCAAAGACCAGAGCTCTGATACCACTGTAATATCCCCTTCTAAACAGGGAATATAGCAACACAAAAAATCTGAACCAAGATATAATCGTTGTTGAATAAATTCAGAAAGATCACAATAATATAGTCTCTTAATAACAAATTACAGATTGTATCACTAGTCCTTCTAAATTATTACAATTGCAGTCCTCTAATATGCATATAAATATGAAATACAGTCTTGAAAACCCTGGCTTTGCAAATCTGGAAGTGCAAATTGAGTTCTGGAAAGTCTCGGCCCTTATGTGTCAACACACAGTCACCGTCGTTGGTTGATATCTTGCCGACGTCGGTCTCTGCCGGTCAGATTTCTGCCGATGTCGGTCTTCAGTCGACCGATGTCGGTCACTGAAACCCTCTGTCTGCCGAGGTCGGTTCCTGCACTGATCTGTACGAACCCGTACGGATTCTGTACGGCCGCAAGTTAAGCACAACTTCCCTGTTTTCAACCCCTGATCTGAAGATATATGTCTCTAGCACAGTAGATCTCTAGCTGTATAATTTATTGAATCAAAACATAAAGCAATAAATACCTGGAATATCTGTGATAACTTCTGTGTGAAGTTATCTCTCAAACCTGAAATTCTGTAATAACTTCTGGATGAAGCTATCTCTCACTTTGGCAATAGATCAGCTGATATTCCACAGCCTCTTAATTGCACACACTGAAGAGGGAACGTTCTCCAATGCAAATGGAATCCTTGAACCCTAGGCTCAGTCTTCACAGAAGAAATTCTCAAAATCAATATCAATATTCAATAGCATACTTCAATAATGGCCTCCATGTGAAACCCTTATACCCTCAAAAGATATGCTTGCCCTAATTAGGGTTTTCTTAAATTAGCATTAGGGTTTCTAATTTAGAATTAGAGCAAATAATTAATAATTAATAATTAATTATTAATGAGACCAAATAATTAATATTTGATTAAATCAATCAAATATTAATATCTCCCTCAATATACGTCGGATCCTCAAACCGATCGAAGCAGGTGAATCAGGGAGTGATTCCGCATATGACCATACCAAAATAAAGGCGCTCCACTGCATATCAAATATCCCTAAAAAGTAGGAGCTCAGGCCAAATGTGTCTGAAAGAGCCCGAATGAAAATCAAATGTAGAAATCCTGTGAATCAAAGTCAATCCAAGCTCCATTATGACCCTCTATCCATCCTATTAGCCTACGAAGGTCGTATAATAGGCCAATCATCACATCTGTCAATGTCCATGAAAAAGGGGACATGACACCATTTGACATTAATGACAAATTACAACCTGAAATAAAAATCCTAATCATCTCTCCCTAATAATTTTGACTTACTTAGTGAGTTTTAATAATGATAATCACACATAATACCTATCTTAGATGTCCAAAAGTAGCCTTTAGAAGAGGCTTAGTCAATATATCTAGAATTTGATACTTGTTAGACATAAATTTAAGCTTAATGCTTTGTTCACCTACTTGTTCTCTTAACAAATGATACTTGATAGGGATTTTTTTGGTCCTTGAATGCATGACATGATTCTTTGAAACACTTATGACATTAGTATTATCACAAAAAATAGGAATAAGACCATTAAAGTCCACCTTGTAGTTTCTCAAGGTTTGTTTCATCCACAACAATTGAGTACATCATTAAGCTACTTTAATGTACCCAGATTCACAAGTAGATAAATGCAATGATGATTTTTTATTTCTTAACCATGAGACTTGACACTTACCTAAGAAGAAGGCTCCTCCACTAGTGCTCTTTTCTTCATCTAGACTCCCAACCCAATCTGCATCTATATATGCTACTAGATAATACTTCTTGCTTCTTGGGTACCATAAATTGTAGTCCATAATTCCTTTGAGATACCTAAGTATCATTTCAATACTTGTAGATGAATTATCTTAGGATCTACTTGAAATATTCCCACCAAACCTACTACTTGCATGGTGTTAGGTCTAGAGGTAGTAATTTATAATAAATTCCCAATCATGGATCTATATTTTATCTGATTGACCCATAAGGATTCATCCTCCTTGCTTATGTTGCATCTTGTAACCATATATGTACTTATATCCTTACAATATTATAATTAAAACTTATTTAACATTTCATTTAAATACTTGACAAATGAAATGAATAAACCCTTTTTATATTGAATAATTTGAAGTCCAAGAAAGGATAGTTCTCCAAGCATAGAAATTTAAAATTATGACTTCATCACTTCTTCAAATGCCTTTGTCATTTTATCATTAGTTCTAACAAATATTATATCATCCACATAGACTACCACTATCAATTGATGATCATTTTTAGTTTTAATATATAGGTTACTATCTGCCACTCCTCTCTTCAACCCTTGGTCCAAAAGTTACTTGTCTAGTCTAGAATTCCAAGCTCTAAGGGATTATTTTAGACCATAAAGGACCTTATTTAAACTATATACATAGGCCTTATTATCAGTCAATAGGAAACCCTTAGGCTATTCAATGTAAACTTCTTCTAAGTTCCCATTTAGGAAAGTTGACTTGACATCTGTTTGGTATATCTTAAAGAATTTAAACCCTACATAAGCAATAAACATCCTAACGGATTCTAACCTTTCTATAGGATAAAACATTACCTCAAATTCCACTCTTTATATGTGAGCATATCCTTTGCATACAAGTTTGGCTTTATTTCTAGTGATCTCTCCATTCTTATTCAACTTGTTTCTAAACACCCATTTAACACCAATGATGTTTTTGTCTTTTGGCCAAGGTTTATAACTCCCAAGTTTCCTTCTTCTCATTTTTATTTAACTCATAATTCAATGAATATAACCAAAACTTATCTTCACTTCTACATAATTTTTAGGTTCAAATTTTGAAAGTAAGGCAATATTTTCTTGATTAGCATCACTCACCATTCTTCTCATTGTTTGTATACCTACACTTTTATTTCCAATGATGCCAAATTCAAGATGATCCTTTTGATCTTCCTAAAAGGACCTTTTAAGATCTCTCTCTCCTTATATTCTTCTTCATCCTCATCTGTCATTATTTCTCCATTTTTTTGACTAATAATATGATTTCTTTGTCTCATCAACCTTCACATTTGTGATCTCCACTATTTTCTTCACCCTTTTGTTATAGCATCTATAGGCATCACTTAATGATGAATATCCCAAAAAAATTCCTTCATTAGACCTTGAGTCAAACTTACCTAAGTCCTCATCATTTATCTTGATATAGAATTAACTCCCAAAAACCTTAAAATGTATAACATTTATAGGTCCACCATTCCATAACTCATATAGATTCTTATCACCATTGATCCTAATTTGTCCTTTTTTCAAAGTGTCAAATATAGTACTCATAGATTCTATCCAATAGACATTAGACAACTTAGACTCATTCAACATGGTCCTTGCCATTTCTTGAACTATTATATTTTTTTTTTCAACCACCCCATTTTGTTGAGGTGTTCTACCAGCTAGGAATTGTCTTTTTATTCCATTAACCTCAAAAAACACATCAAACTCATTCGAACAAAATTCTCCATCTTTTTCAAAACTAAGACACTTGATATTCATTTTCATCTCATTTATAACCAAAGTTTTGAAATTACGTAGAGCTTGTAATTTCTCCTTCAAGAAAGCTACCCAAGTCTTTATTGTGAATTCGTATATAAAAAACATGAAGTAGCTATCAGATTGAATAATTTGAATCTTTCTAGGAACACATAGATCAGTATGAATTAGTTTTAAGGGTATAGTAGTAGAATATTCCTTATAATTGAATCTTCTCCTAGTTTACTTACCATATTGATATTTTTTTCAAAAAGCATCTATAGGTTTAGAAATTTTGGGCATATTCTTCATAGATCCCTTAGATATAATCCTAATTAGATTTTCAAAGTTCATATGACCTAACTTACTATTCCATAGCCAACTTTCATCTACCTTGATCATTAATTACTTCTCTTTTATGATCTCATTTAGTACATATAGATTTTTATCATTCCTCTAGGATTTGGCAATCAACCTTCCTAATATTTATCTCCTTATCTCACAACCTTTATCATGAAATGTTAGGGTATGTCATAGGGTACACATTTGACTTACACTAAACAAGTTATGTTTAAATCCATCTACATATAAAACATTTTCTATCTTGGTCTTCCCACTTTCTAAGATCAAATCACCTTTGCCAACTATTTTAGCAGATGTGTTATCTCCAAACCTTACTGAACCTATGGAATTATTATTTAAAGTGATGAATTCAATTTTATATCCTATCATGTGACTTTAATAGCCATTATATATGTATGACTTCAAATCTTCATTTTGAGTATGAAAATCAATTTTGGATATCATAAATTTTTCTCCTTTAGATTCCTTATTATCTTTCAATTTACTTATAGCATCTACTTTTTTCATCCATTATTTAGTGTCATGACTCTTTTTCCTTATAGTTCTTGTCTTACACTCTCTTATAATGTGTCCTCTTTAGTTATATTTATAACATAGGATTCTACTTCTCCATCTTCATTTAACAACTCTATGTCCAAATTTACCACAAGAGAAACAACAATCAATGACAAAATCCATGTACTATGGTTGTTAAGCTCTATTGTGTTTTGATAACCATATGATGATACATCACTACCTTTGATATAATTTGATGTAGAAAAACCCTTCTTGGAATTTTTATGATTGACAGCTTCTACATAGGTCTTGATTCTACCAACTTCATCACTTCTTGACTAATCAATGTATTTTATAACTTGACTCTCCCTAAACTCCTTTTGTTCTTCTCTAAAGCCAAGACCTGTCATATTATAAAAGGATTTTTAACTATCCAAAATATTATTTAGATTTATAGTACTCTCTTAAAACTTCTGATTATTCCTTATCTTGATTACATCATGCTCAACTTGTGCCTCTAAATTTTTTACTTTCATTCTATGATGTGCATTCTATGATGTGTGTATTATTTTGTATGATCATTCTCTTTTGGACAACATTCACAAGTTGTTTCAATGACTATGTATAGATCCTCATTACAATCATATAAGACACTTTCAATACCATAATACATAACTATGATCGAAATTTATCCCTTAGACTGTTATGTCTCCACAAGGGACTAGGATCTGATACCAATAAATGGTTTACAATATTCAATATCAATATTGGTCTTATAGACCAATCTCACGTATTCACCCTACATAGACTTCATTGTGTTAGATAGGTCACTTTGAGATCACTAATAAAACAAGCTATATTATTTATATTTATTGAAAAATTACCCATGCATTTGGATCCATCTCTAATCTTCTACAACCAATCCTTAATCTCAACGTCATTCTTGCCTAGTTTTCTCATTGTCTTGCTCATTAGGCCTATTTAATGATAGGTCAATTTACATGAATGGTTTAGCACATTTTAGTTCTAAAACATTCTCAAAAGATTACATGATAAAAAATAATAAGTATAACACATAATCCTCCATCCATTTTCATGCTTTGACATGGTCAACCCTGTATACTACATTAAAATTCTAAAAAATAAGGGTTTTCCTATAGTTTCCACTCACTGTAATGAAAAAAAAAACCACATAGAGAAACCTAGAAGAGTCCTTTAATTTTTAGAAACATCAAAATAGGTTAAAAAAATCATTTTGATCCATATCCAACAAGATCTTTCCTATCCGGTCATTATGAGGGTTTTAAGAGGGTTTTGACTGGTTTCCTTTCTTAGCAATAATTCATAAAGGATTTACCTTAAAATACAAAAAAAATGCCAATAATTTAAATATATTGACCTTAACAAACTTAAATTATCTAATCAATATCTCATGCAAAGGTTTCACGTGATAATGAGCACAATAAATTCCTTCTCAGGTCTGTAACACCCTATTTTGTGCACATAAAAGATCTCAACACCAATTTTCATGATTTATTATTTAGGATATGACCTTAATATTTTTTAACACACTTAACACAAAATATATCATCCATTTAAATTTTATAAATATCTATTTCACCTTGGGAAATGAATTTGACCCTTCATTAGGCCACACTAGGTCTCCTTGCACACTAGGCCTTGAACTACCAATCATACTAAAACCGTGATCACAATTTGAAACTTATTTTATTGATTAAAATAACTCATCCAAATGTAAAATTAAATAATAAAATTATCACACACCACCAACCATCATCTCACAAATCTCATATGGCTCAACACATCATGCTACCAGGCTTATGTCTTCTCATTAGGTCTCTGAATTACATGGCTTATAAAGTCAACATCAAGAACAAAAAATGACAACATATAATGAAATTAGTGAAAATTTAATTACATCAATTAAAAATTTATTCATACTTTATAACTCATTCTCAACATTAAATAGTAATATTACAAGATAAACAAGTAATCAATCATGCACACACAAGAACACTCAAAATAAAATAAAAAGACAATGGTCTAAGGAGACCTCAAGCATAGGAAAATTTCAAATTCTGCACAATTTAAGGGATATTACCTTTTAAAATTCAATTAACTAATAAATGACATAATTAAATGTCAACATAAAACAACATATGACATATGCAAATGCCATAATAGGTGAACATAGGAATGAAAGCCACAATCAATGGGGTTTATTCAAATGCTCTACCAAAAATTACAATGCAAGACAAGACACTCAATAAAGTGCATAAATATAAATTAGGTAACATAATAAACCAAAATAAACATTTCATAATATATTTTGGATATATTATGTTAGCAAAAAACATAAGTACATAACATATCACATATACTGTGAAAGATATAAGCATGGATATAGGCATGTGTAAATATATAAGCTCAAACATGATAATAGAAAATGATAATAGGATACAAATTTGATTTATCATGATCAAATAAATGTATCCTTAAAATTTTAAAATTCTATTTGTAAAGGGAAGGCCCAACATCCAAAAGTGCATAGATCATTTTCTTGAGTATGCTTGTATCACACTCAAAATATGAAAGAAACACATGTGTATATAGAGATAGATTATATGTTATATGACAACATGTAAGTAAAAAATAATATACAAATAGATCCAATAAATTATGTAAATGAGGAATAATTTTGGATTTTTGAAAAAAATATTTTATTTGGTATTTTCAAAATATTTAAAACCTCTTTAGTCTGACAAGTCTTAAAGTTCAAGATCCAAGGTGCTCTTCAATGATCTTAGTTGAAAAAAACTGTTTATATTGATTTATTAACAATTATTATATGTTTTTTGTTAACCCTATAACAAAAACTATATTTTATTCTTGTCCTTATATACATCTTGTGGGATATAAATTTATTTATTATCATGCTAGAAAGTAAGATATTGGCATATGACACTGATAATTTCTTACATATTGATTAACCAATGTTGGCCAATATGCAAAGTAAAATTTGATTTTAGTTTCATTACCCATCTGGTAAGGTCTACCACCTTTGGTGCACATTCCATGGGTATCATGATGTACTCCACCAATGTTGGAAAAGATCGAGAATATCGTAATTCATATAAATTATCTCCTGTTTATTATAGTGTGGTGATACTAAAAGTTGTGTTTGGAGTATTTATATCCACCTTGATATGTTGGTAATGAACCCTATCATGTATTAATAAATGGTTAAGGATTTATGAATTGGAATTTTTAAAGAATGGTTAGCTTCTGGAGAATAAAAACTATCATGTCTTTTCAATTTTTTGAGCATAATTTGTATGTGCCCTTCATTATTTTATTTTTAAATTTGGTTTGTCAATACCTCACAATGATTTTTATGATGGATAATGAATTGATGATAGTTGAAATATGTTAATACTTATTTAGGATAAATTATTATTCCTAATTCATGCCTACTAGGAGGTAAAGATATCATCATATGTTCAAGTAACATAAAAATTATTGTATCAGTAGTATATTAGTTTATTGTGATGTGTAGAATTAGTTGTGGATTCTTATGAGAGATGTACACATTATTTACATGATGTATCTACATTTTACCCTTGTATGTTAACTTAATTATGAAAACAAGAGGGATGTATGGAATAACAAGCATTTACATGTTTGTATGTTGGTTTTTTTGTGCCTTTATACTGATTTGGTTATGTATCCTTTATTGTTGAATTTAGATTATATATACCAGGAATTTTAGGTGTGAATAGGGTATATGAAATATGGTCAAGTGGATTAAAATTAATTTTTAACAATGTCTCATTTTTCATATCATTAAATACATCATCATGACTTTCACAGTAATCTAAAATAAAGCCATGTTTTTTTTAATCAATATTGACTAATAAGGGAAGATCAATTGTTTAGTTTTATTTTAGTTTTGGTATCATTGGTTCCTTTGTAAATTATTCTTGCTCTTGATGTTTATCTATGTGCATATTAGTGTGTGTTGATTATTTGCATATGGAGATAAATGATCCACTTTACTTGACTCACCTTTTTAAAAATTATGTATATTCTCAAGTGGAATACATTGTTCAGGTGGCACAATGATAGGAATGCCTTATATATCAAATTGTATCATTTTATAAAATTTTAAAGGTTCATCATCATCAGGTATTAAAAATAAGGTCCCATTGTGTAAAAATTTTATACATCAATGTAGTGTATATGGGATAGCCTCCATTATATGTATCTAAAGTCTACCCAAAAGAAAATTATAATTTAATGACATGGACATTACTTTAATAATAGTTGGAATTGTTTTTGGTCCCACTATAACATCCAATTTTGTTTAGCCAATGTAAGGGCTATGTGAATAATATAGTACATGGTTAATAATATAGAAATGAATAAGTACAAGGATGATAAATAGATATATAGAAGGCCAATTAATTCTCAAAATGGGATAAATAAAGTTTTGATTTTATAATAGTGAGATATGTTAAAACTGGAAAGTAAATCTATTGATTGATATTTCAATAAATTAGAAATAAGAGTACTTAGTTGGTTTATTATGCACATGTAGGTTTGATATCATGTAATTATACTAGATCTAGATGCTGGATAAATTGTCATATTTTATAAAATTGCATCATGTGGCCTCAGATGCTTGTGTCTTATTTGGATGGTTCCATTACCATTAATATATGACTTAGACATAGGTGTATAATATGTCATTTTTAAAATATCATAGTGACACCACTTGGAGACTAATAGGTTTTGTATCACCTTTATTATTATGTTTTCATATCATGAACACATGTTATCTCTCTTTGTCAAATTATCAAACCCTATTATTTCACCCTTAGAATGACTATAGAGAAAATGGATTAGTGGGAATATAGTGTCAAACTACACCAAATACCACTTATATCAATGGGAACTACCTACATATCCAATATTTTTAAGAAGGTGTTAATCTTATTTATTTCTCACCTATGTGTTAGATTTTATGTATGAAGATGCAACGTGTGATAAGAAGGTACATAGAGTGACCATGCATCCATGGGCTATTCAAATATCATATATTTCACAAGGAGATTCAACATCATATAGGAGATGAATGAGCAAGTTATCGATCCAGTGACCACTAAACTATTCCCACTTATAGTATTCCTTGTGGCCTCTCATTACATATTAATGTTTCATGTTAGCTATAGCCATATTTATTTATGAATTATACCATATAGAAACATTTGTCATCATTGTAAAGATATTTTATTTTTTATTAAGGGGCTTCCACGTACTCAAAATCACCCAAGGTATGATCTTGGCTATAACCACTTGACTCTTTGTGTCAGGTATCTAGAGGTATTTTTACCTTGATAGATGGATATAATTAATCATAATCCTCAAAATTTAGACTAAATTTTTTTTGATGTAAGGATAATTTGGATCAACCATGTGTTAATATCATGTGGTCTCTTCCTCATAGACTAGTGTGTCACATTTAAATATGGGCATATTCATTTATCTAAATACATTTTTTCCCACTCAAGTATAAAACCACTTTATCATAATAATAGACACGTTATGTTATAACATTTTATGTGGAATTAATTACTAAATAAAACCATTAATTGTACCTATGAAAATTTATTTCTTGTCACACATATACATGGACACCATCATTGGTCCATGGTAGAACCTAATTTAATAAGATACAACTTGTAGTCCCTTAGGTTCATGTTTTTAAGCCAATAATATTTTCCCCTCATGATATGAATTTAATATTAGAGGTATTTACACATGTAATGATAATTATTGGGATGCAATTTCATCTTATGTTACATGTTAAGGTCTTTCACTAAGTTATATACAAACATGGTCCCTTTAGTCATGAAAAATAATTCATGTTACAAACCTAGGTCATGGAGTGAAAAAATTAAAAGGGTTCACATATTTGAGTCATTAAATATATCATATAAGTCAACATGTTTATGGTCTTAGTGACTTATAAAGTGGTCACAAGGAATAACTCTAAATAGGTCTTTATGTTACTCTAAGTGATATGATATCTACAACATGGTAGGAAGAAGATAACTTACAATTTGAAAAACACTAAAGGCAGTAATTTATTTAGTCCATATAATATAAAAATAACTTTTAAAATAAGATGGCCCATTAAAGGTTAACACCAAAAAGGCCTTATTTTCAACCAGAAGCAAGTATATCAATCCATGATCTACATCATGCTAGAGAGATCTAACCATTCACACAACTTCATCACATTGACATAGGATCATAAAGTGGGAAATATCAATTTATTATTATGATTAAAATCCATTGGGTGATGCCACAAGGTGTTTAATATGTGGCACAATCATGGGTAGGACTTCAATAGTAACCTTAAAAAAAACTAAATCAAACTCATGTGTCTACATATTAATTTAAAACTAATAATTATTTTATTAATTTGTGGTGACCTAATACTAAAAAATTATTCCCACATTTTATCTCTTTCAATTAAGAGGGAGGTCCATGAATAGAATCCAAGTGACTTCTCCTAAATCCCTTCACATTGAGAGAGTTATTTCAAGCTTATATAATGGTGGCACTTATCTCTAGTCCAAACCTAGATGATTATGGACTCATTGAGGTCTAAAAGTTAAGAATGATCACTACTTTGCTCCATAGTAATGATAGTTTTTGATATGGCATGATCCAATCCACTTGTCCACTGAGATCCAAATTCTATCTTTTATAACCAATTTAAATTCATAAGATATAGACATTGAATTAAATATGGGTAAATTGTGATTTAAGATAAGGATTATTAATACAAATTATGTCTATAAATAAGAGATTTTCACCCTTAAAACCACTAAAAATGGATACAAAAGATGTCAAATATTTTTAAATAACTCTTATATGCAAGTTAATAATTATTATAACCAACACTAGTATTTAATTTTAAAGTGATTTATGTGTATGGATCTAGAAATAGCTGAAAGAACCTAAATACTAAGAAATCATGATGGTGGTAATCCATCAAAAATAATTTTAAGCTTTCATATCCATCATACAAGAAAACACATATCTCTAGATATGGAAGTTCACTATGATCTACAAGATATATTCTCATTGATCTTATTAGAGCACATTGTCAAGTCTATGTGGCTCATATTTTATGGTAAGTGGTTTGGCCTTAAGAGGTTTATCCTTTATTACAAGTTACCATATTGATAAAAGTCCCCTCATGGATGTGTTAAATGATTCATAGTAATCAAAAATTTCCTTTAAGAAAATATCAAAGGATTTAATAGGAGGTCTAAAAAACACAATTCATATCCTTAAGAATATATCTAACATAAGTAGGTGTAAACAAAAATTCTTATCTTTTCTAGACATATATAATTAGGAACTTTATACTCTTATAGGGATAATGATGCTTTAGTATATAATAGTCTCAAAGATCATACTACTAACCTAATAGTATAACTTGTTTGTGTACTTAAGATTGGATGAAATCAATGATCCTCAGCTTAGGATTTAACATAAATACCATATTAATTATTCATTTCAAGTTCAAATCCTCAAATGATTAGTCATTCCATTATGATATATACTTAAGATGGTAGTCTAGGATTAAGGTAAGCCATTTATTTCAATTATAATTTCTCATTAGAAATGAGTTATCTTATTTAAGTGGCATAAGTTATATCAAAAATATACTATAATTAAGGGAATAATCCATTTACTAATGGATTAGAAACTTCAACCTTCAATTCCAAGTTTATTTACCACAATAAGTTTATCAATTTTAAAGAAAGATATAACATAGAAATGAACTCCCATTTGTTCACATTTATTACCTTATTATGATTAAGTCTATTATTCAATATGAATAATACATATTCTAATCATAACATCTTACTTCATTGAGTAAGGGATTCTCAAGGATTATTTGCATTCCTATTAATTGCATAAACACTTACACTAATAAATAAGTAGGGAAAAAACAAAAATAGAGGCTTCCAACATTATAATAAGGAACAAAAAAAAGAGGCTTCCAAAATTATAATGTTTTACAATATAATGAATCCTATCTTTAATCATCCCATTTTTATTTGTAATTATAAATCATCCATGTATTTAAATGAAATAAGCATATCACACTAGATCTATCATATTTCCACTATCAATTTTCCATATTTAATGATCCATTAACACATTTATAATTTTAAAAGGAACTTAAGAGAATACTTAAGTTTATAATGTATGCACCTATTTTTATAATTTAACTTGGTTGGTTAATTCACTGATATTTACATTTTATAAATGGATATTAGGTGATGAAACTATTCTATTCCATGTTCCAATCAACCATACTCACAATGTTTTCACATGGTCCATATGGTGATAATAATTAATCATTTATTTTTTATTCCCATTGAAATTTTTATATCACTATAAATATTATCAACCTTATTCAATGTTGTTTGACTATTCTATTTATCTGTGCATCTCACTAATTGAGTTAGAATCATTGTACTAATGTTATGATTAACTGAGCAATAGATGTGATTCTACACATGTATTTTCCTTCCTCAATTTTTGAATATATAATTATATCACAACTCTCAATTTCACAACATGAAACTCATAAAAAATGGAGGTCAATACTATTCTAAGAATCCTTGATAATTTGATTAATTGAACCTTTTGAATAGCTAAATAATAGTAACATGTTAAATCCTCAATGAAAAAACTCCCTTATTACATAAGCTAATTTGTATATATAATTTCATCCCTTCATTAAAAAATTATATTGGTAATTAATTATTGAATGACTTCTTACCATTTTTTTAAGTCACTTTAAATTTAAGCAATGTTAATCCCCATGATGTTCTTTATTGAATATTTCTTGTGGACCCTTATTTATCTACTTCATGTACTTATTGGTAGGACATAGTGGACTGTGGTTGCTTATCATGGTATCATTAATTTTGCTATTTTTAGTCCACTAGAATATACTAAATGCTTTCAAACCACTGTGACTTATAGTCTGTCATTTACTACAAGATATTTATCCACTATAGTTTACATTGAACATATATATTTTTAATTTTTCCTTATAAAATTTTATTATGAGGTCTTGATTTTCCTTTGTTTACTATTGATGATTTATATAACATCTATTATATTTAGCTTATGGTTAACTTAATCTTATTTCCTTCTTATCATTTGAATCAAGACTATGGTTTATTATTATCATGTGAAAAATAACCCACACCTAGACATAATGTATTTGATTGTATTTTTGCCACATAAGCCTAAGGTGCCACATAAATCAAATATATATAGGGTGATTAAAATAATACATTAGGGATCTATTCAAGCTTGTGGATGTCCATTTCTATGGCTCCCACTTGTTTTACATTGAATTAGATAACTAATAAATGGATTTACTGCAAAAACATACCAACTCATCTCATATTTAGTATATACAAATATTATAACCCATTCAAAAACTTATATTTCATACACCTACACCATATTCATCATGGTTAAAATTTGAAGAGTTATAAAAAAATATTTTATTCAAATGCATGTTATCATAACCATAAGCATATATCTCTTTTCATAACGGTCCAATATGAAATATTCAAAGGCTACATGAAAGAAACACGATCTCAATCACATATAATAAATTAATTATATGGACCAAGGATAATTAATATTTAACCATGGGCTAAGCCAAGTTGAGGCTTGGCAGGGTGTCACACCATATGGCAAGGATCATGTAGTTTCGAATATCATGGTGGCTTTAATTAAAACTCCACTCTATGAACTTATATGTAGTCTATCAATCTATGATGCAAACTATGAGGAATACATTATTATTTTCCTTAGACGTGGTGATATTATTTCTAATGATATTTATGAGGTTGGATAATTTCATGGACACTTTGGGTTTTAAGCCTCTTGAAATTACATATAAAATTTTGTGTAAGTCATCCAATTTATATGTGAAATGTATTAGATAATGTGACAACCCATGAAATTAATTATGATCACTTAGGTTAAATTATGAATATAATATTAATAAGGTGTCATGATTATGTTTACGTGTGGGGGGGGGGGGTTCAAATTTAGTGTGAGTAAACATAAGTTCAAAGGTGGAAACTCCATTTAAAAGGCATTTAAGAGAGACCTCATTTTTTTATGAGCCACATAAAATTATTAATGTCAACAATATTAATAAAGTGTGAATTTAAATATAGTTTATATTTTATGTTAATAAACTCTAGGACCTCATCTTAAATGAGTATCTGAAGTATTATGTCTTAAATAGGAAAGTTTATAGGAATTTCATAGGTTTTTAAATGTTTTGAATATGATGGTGATTATTTATATAGCTTTCAAGAATCTTGGGTGAAGTTGTTTCTTGAGATCATAACCATAATCCCAAGATCATAACTTGGCATGTAATTGGTGAATTAAATCATAATTTATATATCCATATTACTCTGAAATGACTAAGTGTGGATTATTATTTTATGTTTTTTTAATTTAAAACTGAGACACATTCATGGATGCATGCATTTGACTATGAATATTTGGTTAGTCACTTTTATGTGAGTTAATTTTTTAAAATGGTATGTGTTGGATTATAACCAAAGGGTAATATAATAGGTCTTAATATAATTAAAATCATGACCCTAAAAACATTTATAGAGTTTTTAGAAGAAGGAACAACTTTCATGGTCTAGATATGTATTAGGTTGGAAATGATAATCACAAACAACTCATACATTCATATAAAACATAAAGAATAAAAAACATCAGTAAAAATGGGTTAAATAAGGCTTAACCATAATGTACATTCCAAAAAATGAGTTTTCCTCTCAAATACTTAAAAATAAACATGAAAACTTCATTTTATAGGAAAAACCAAGGGAATGTTTGAAGATTTCCCAAAATGCAATCCAATAAGAGTGATAAGATAGAGCTATGATAAATTGAAATCATGATACTAGAGACCTATAATAAAAGTTTTGAGAAAAAATGACATTCCTTAAAATTCCTTCTCTAAAACCATCAATTAAATAATTTAGAGTCCAAGGTATAAATTTTGTCCCCTAAAGGATTAAAAAGAATATAAGAATCTGTCTCAGTTTGAGAATAACTTAATAAAAGTTTGGAAATATTTAAAAATGTCAACCATCATGGGAATGATAAATAAGGGATATGATATAAATAAAATCATGGAAATCTCTAGACTTCTAAATAAGTTTTCCATAAGTAGAACTTCATTTATTGGTTCAAATATGTATTAGATAGGGACAAATAACCATGAACACCCTGTATACACATAATATTTTCAAAATTTAAAAATTAATGATGTTTTATATCTTGTAAGAAATCATCAAGTCTCAATCTCTCTGAGTGCACATCTTAAATGGTTCACCAAGAAAGGGGTAGCAGACCATTAGTGCTTCACAATATTGTTGTCCCTTATTACTACTTGTTATCTATATACCCATCTCCTAAAAACATTCCCGTAAGATTTTACTCCTATTTTTTACCCTCCTCTAGTCATTTAACACATTAATTTTCCCTTCCCTAACCTAAAATGATTTTTGATGGTTTATGTTACACTGTCAACCCCGTAGACCTTGTACTCTAAGTGTCAAAACTTATTAGGGTCCAGGTCGGCCCCTAGTAGACCTAGACTATGATTTAATTTATTTTTGTCAATAATGATACTAGATCAATTGGTTCAACCTTATTATCCTAAAATTTTAGAAAGGACTAGGGCTAGATCTGCCTATATACACATCCATTTCATCATTTCTAAAAGAAGAGAAGAAGAATACATATATATTATGCATATGTTTATCCACCATTCTACTTGAGGAGTCATGTATTAGGGTTTCATACTTTCTTTGTAGATACATATGTTGTCTTATGGAGATGTCTTTTAGATGTATTGATAGGTTGTGTAGCCCAGAGCTGATTTATCTTTGTTATACTTACATACCAAAACAACCTCTTATGATTCACCTTGGCCAAGGGAGATATTAAGGATTTATGGATTCATTTTTAAAGGTAAGCATTCCTAAATTTTCTCCTCCTTTGTAAGAGTAGATATATATGCATTTGTACTTATCTCCCATACATTAGGATTCTATATAAATGTACATGAGTATATGTAATCTATCCATGTTTACTACCCCCACTTTGTGCCACAATATTTCTTGATCACTAGATTAGATTTTGCTTTACTTATTAGTTTAGTGAATATGCAAACATAGTACGTAGTTAGGGTTATTACATAATTTTGCTTGATCAAAGGATTTTGAACCCTATCTAGTGATATTAATATGGTAAGAGATCCCTTAACTAGGTCTAAAGGATCCATCTTGGTCATGACCCTAAATATATAATGTATTCACAATCAAAAGTGTAAGTAGGATTTATCCTTCTATGAGCTAGTATTGATTTATAGATCTACTATGTTTCCCATTCCATACATTTTGGTAAACCTGGCATGAATACAACCCTTGTAGGTTTTCTTTCACACCATCATTTTTATCATCTTATTATATATTTTTTATTTGCATTATTGTATCAAACTAATTAGTATAGTTTTAACTCTCTGTGTCTAATTTTAACACACAATCATTTTTAAAACAAATTTGTTTTATTTGTGCAGGTACTCATTAGATATAGGTTACTGGATCAAATAGGTCAACATAGTACTCATTTTCAATTATAGATAAGTGTATAGAGTAAAACATGTCAAATTTATCATCTTATTATCTCTGATAAGATACAGGTCAAAAAAAACTATTAAATAACTTTACTTTGTCATCTTATTATTCTTCAAAACATATGGATTTTTAGAACTTGGTTGAACCAGTCAACTCAATTTTCAAAATTTAAAAGTATTAATTCAGGCACTTCAGCATATAATTTACAATCATAGCCATATTCAATCCCACCAAAGTTTCTCTATTTCCTCTCTCTATCATTTTAGTACATATTATAGTTTTATTTTTCACAAGTTAGAAGTTTTCAAAACTATAATCATATAACCAACTAGGTTGACTTGGTCGATTTAGTTCTGTAGTCTATCCTTTGTCTGAGAGACATAGTTGAATTTTTTGAATCTATTATTAAAGACCTTAATTATAAAGAATAGTAGTGACCCAATTGAATCTATTTTATACTATTTGTATATAGTGTTGCCTAAAATGACTATGTACTATTATCAAATTAAGGAATTAACAAATATTTACTAGTAATTAATTTACATTTCCTTTTTTAGTTGTTTTCATGCTTAGAGTAACTCATATAGTCTAAATAAGTAATATTTTGAATTATTATTTAGATACATTATTTTAATCTTTCTCATGCACTAAAAAATCACATAACATTCAAAATGCATTCAAACACTTATCTTCCCAAGGACTACCTACTTGGATTTCATCACCAAGGTGGAAGGTAAATGGATTTTTTGTCCAAGTATAAATTTATGGTTAATGGTGTATTTTGGAAAATCACCTGACACCCATATTACTATAGGATTGTGAAGTGAGGGGGAAACCCCCAATACCAAACTAGTACCATTGCCAACAAAGATCCCTTTCAGCCAAAACATCCTTAAACCATCCATATATTGCTTTTCTAGTTCTTTATTTTATCCAACTCTCCTATCACATTTAAATAAACACTTTTTAAAAATATAATAACACATAGGATGACCACTAGGTTAAAATTTTCTTTCTAGTTGATTGCTTGATCTTTGATCATTGCATGTTGTATTGAAAAAAGTTGCATTAGATAGCATTGGTTCAAGGTTTTGTGTTGTGTGTCCCAACTAGATCAATTACATTGATCCAATTATTTGTGTTTCCTTTTATTCTTGCTTCAATTCTATTGCAAAAATGTTTTCCTATTTCATCACACTATCGTTTTGGTCAATACAGTCTCTTAAAAACTATATTTTAACCTATCAAAAATACATAATCAACCTATCTGAATGTGTATCCTTATTAGTCAATTTTATCTCCTAGTATGCAATATAGATTTGACCTATATGAATTTGTATTCTACTCTACTAGTTAGGTTATAAAGCATAGTCAACCTGCATGACTTTGTATCCTTATCAGATTAATTTATCCCCTATTTACAATAAAATATCAACCTATATAACTATGTGATCTTCCTTCCTTGATGGGTTATAAAACATAATTGACTTGCATGACTCTATATCCTTTTTACTCACTTTGTCTTTGCATAATATTCATCCTCCTTAACATTTCTCTCTCATCATAAACTTCCTATTTGAGGACAACACTGAGCTGAATGCAATAGATATTATGAGGCTTACCAACCCCAATAGTTTTCACATAAAAATCTTATGACTCCTACTCTATATGAAATTAATGTGCATGTGGTCACTCACACTACCAACTATTAGACCCCTCCTAATGCATCTTCAATTTGCAATCCTCTTTTCTTCATAAAAGATCAGCCTAATTTAGAGTATACTCTAGAAATTATTTTCTTTATTAATGAATTTCCTCCACATCAAGGAAATGATCCTTCTACTATTTATCACCTTATGATAATTGTTCAAATACTAAAAAATAAGTCCTAAAAAATAAATAATGGTTTTTAGAAAAATTATAAAAATATGTATGCATTACATATTTATATATATAGTCTAAAACATATTTGTTGATTAGTTTCAATGACCTAAACTCAATATATTTGGAGAAGAAGATGAAAGTGTATGTGGCCTATTTATGCCAAAAAATGGGACAAACTATTATGCTTTGAACCACTATTTATCACCTTATAATAAGTAGTCAAATAGAGGAACCCCATTCACCTTCCCCCATATTCTCACATGGATTTGGGGGTAATAGCTTCTTTTCCTCTCAACCTATTCCTTCTCTTTTGGCCTCTTTTCATAATATGACCTCTTATTCTTTGATTTCCTCCACCTCTATGACAAGTATCTATATGACCAAGGTAGGTCTAACATTTAGTGGGTCTTTTTCAAGACTTTCTCTTCTCAATTCTTCCACTAGTTTATCATTTTCTACCCATGGTAATCATGCCTCTAGTGATTTTTATTCTAATCCCTCTACTAGGGCATCTTTTGTCACTGAAACAAGTCATGCTACTAGTGCCTCCTTTTCTAATAATTTATCTTAAGTTACTAATAACACACATTCCACCATTCATAGTGTTACCCAAGCCACTAATACCAATGCTAATGCTTCACATACTACAAATAACACCACTCAAACCCTTCAGATTTTGTTGTAAACTCTTGACCAAATGAATGCTTTCCAATCTAGTAATTCTAACCAAATTATGCAAATGAAAAATCATCTTATCCATCTCCAAAATCACCCTCAATAAGTTCTATGGAGAGTGAACAACTAAAATGACCTCCTGCCTCCCCTTTAAGATTCCCATCAGAATCTTATCCCTTAACCCCTTCTTATTAAAAAAACAAATCAAACCCTTTCAAAATTAACCTCTTACACCTCAAATTATTAACATAGATATATTAGGCATCACCCCTACCATTAGATATAACATGTCAACCCATCATACCCCACACTTAAAAACATTTGGAAATCTATACAAATACTGGGTCAAGTTAAACACTTTTACCGCTACCAAGACTAGCAAAAAATCTCTCTAGAGATACTTTAGATTGGTATAAAATACTCAAATCTCATTCCATCACTAGTTTGGAGATTTAGTTAATGCTATGGTATATTATTTTTAAACTAGTGACCTCCCTAAAAATACCTTGGCTCATTTTATTTATTTCAATCAAATTGAGATAGAAATAGAACAAGATTTCATCAAATGGTGGAAGACCTTGTCTAACAAGTGTGAAAACAACATGGAAAATGATAATATCTTTCATATATTAAGCAATGCTCTTTATCATAAGTTTTAATATTGAGTTTGGACTCTTTCTCCATGAACTTTAGCAGATGCCATTGACTAAGCCGAGTGCCAAAATTTCCTCATGCATTAATTTGCACCATCTCAACCTTTTATGATCACTCATATGCTTGTAAAAAATAAAAATTATAATTCTAATAATGATGGTGTCACTGATTCTTATGATACTATTCATAATATTCAAGTTATTATTCCTAACTAGGATCCAAAATAAGCTTCCCCTCCCAACCACATCCCTAATCCTCATTTCTCTTAAATCAGTACAATTAATGTTCATAAACCTTTATCCTTAGTGGATTTATAAAAGCATATACTAAGGCCTCTTCCAAGAGAGATTAATCCCACTCATTCCATGAAATTTTAGTATGATCCAAATAAATTCTGTTGGTTTCATTCAAGTTGGGATCATTCTCATGAGACTTGTAGGCAATTACATAACTTAGCTATGGATTTCCTCCTTGGTCCTAGTTTTGACCATGATTCTATCATTAATAAAAATAAGAAATCCTACTATATTTTCTTTAAATATCATGAAACATAAAATATAACTCAAGTTTTAGAACTAAGATAATGTTCATTTGGATGTCTATAAAGACCTTATTCCAAATCACTAAGACAAAAATGATAAGCCTACTCCTGCAGATAACATTGATAGTATTATAGACACAAATATTAAAGAGAGTGGTCAACATTTCTAATATATGAAGGGTATTTAGATTCAGTTATTCTTGTCCCACTCATACTCACCAATCATCTCAAACTTTTTGTGTTATCCTATATTTTTCCCCAACTCACTTAACAAAGTTGGGGCAAGAATAACTTATTTCTTTTGATGAACCAATTCTAACACCTCCATTAAATAACACTTTTGATACCATTTCTATAATTTCTCCAACCTTTCTACCCATTTTCAATGCTACAAAACCTCTTACTACCATTGTTCTTAATCTCCCTCAAACCAAACCTGCATCAACTACCTCATCCTCTCATAATAGTCAAACCACCTTCTCCCCCAATTAAACCTCCTACATCATATCAACATAAATTTACATGGAATTCTACTCCTTCTAAAGAAATCCTTTGATAATCTGTACCTCTTTCCAATAGTCCACTTATTGGTTAGCATAAATGGTAGCTTATGAAATAACTTACTAGTATCCCATATCAAATCCCATTTCTCAAATTTATGCAGATTTATCTACATCATCATAATCATCTTATGCAACTCCTTTTCTAAATGAACATCCCTTGTCCTCCCATAGTAGGCTATGCATATACCTTATATATATATATATATATATATATTATAACATAGAGTTTTACAATAGTGAAAATAAATGTCTTTACATGTTGAAAAAATAATGGACACTTTTTTCTCCCTTAAATTCCAAATTGCTTCTATGATTCCCAAAGAGATTTTTCTTCATGTGGATGATCCTCCCCTCTTTATCAGTGTCCAAATCAGTGATATCCAAGTGAAGTGTTCCTTGATTGACGAGTATTCCAGTACTTATGTTGCCTCTCTCAACTTTAATAAAACCCTTGTATATTCTGAATGAAATCTTAAACCTACACACATATGTCAAGGCACTAGAACCTCAGGTGTCTTATTTTTGGTGCTATTGTCCAAGTGCATTTTTACATCTAATGATCAAATTTTCCCAAATCCTTATCATTTTCCCTATTAGCCTAATACAAGTTCATTTAACCCACAATAATTAATTACCTTATAAAATTCCATTCAAATTCCATTTAGAGGGGTTGACACTCATTTACATGAAAGAAGCAAGGATACAAGCAAGTACACTCAAGCACTCTTCCCTATTCTTTACATATATCCTTCTAATATCATTTCAAGCCTATTTAAGCACTCATACTATTCACTAGTCATATAAAGTACATCTATTTTCAAATATAATTACATACATCACACATAATTACACCAAGAACTTCAATGGGAGAACTACATTAGCTTGATCCCTCTTTGGAGTATTGGTATATAGGCAATGTGCCAACACATGAGGTGTGAAGTGCATCTAGCATATCCTTTACAAAATAACCCCTTCTCTTTCTTTCCCAACTTTCCATTCAAGCTCAAGCACAAAGATATCCTAAGGGTTTTTAAGACTAAATCAGACACATAATGAGGTCTATAGGCTTCTAAGCCTCAAAAATTCATAGATAGGGTAACACATGCATGTCGAATAGAACCCAAAAAGTTTTTAACCTTAGGACAATATTTCTAGAATATGACTAAAACACTAGACAATACGGTGCCCACTTTCAACATTCCAATCCAACCCAAAAATGAATTTTAGAAACCTATTCCAACCTATTTTTTAGACCTGGTCCTTCAATATCAGGCCCTATCTCAGTCCATATCAAACAGAATAAGCTAAGTTCTATTTTCTCTTACTTCCTGCTATATTTAGAAAAGGCAAAAATACTATCTATTTAAATAAATTAGTAGGTTAATTAAAGAATATTATTCACTAATTTTCATTTCATAGACCCATTTATTATTTAGGAATTTAACATTTAATTTCCTAAAACAATAAAATAATTGAACTCGACTTACTTCAAATTTTTCACACAAAAACCCTAAAAATCTTAGGGATAATTATTTCTAATTTCATACCATAATTTCTTGATTTTTCTTGGATTTAAAAATCATAAATCTAACAATTAATTACAAAAATATCACATATTTTATTCAAACCCTAGTTTGGACATACTAGGTCCTTTTTGCATATAAACACTTTTCAAACATTAGGAAAATATATTACTAATTTTATATTTTTTTAATAGTTTTTCTAAATTTTTTCAAGCAAAATTCTACAAATTTTCTCTAATATTTTCAAATTATTGCACTATTTTTGAAAAAAATCATTCAAAACCCTAGTTACATCAACTAAACTCCTAGTTATTTTCTAGTACTTTTCACATCATTTTCTACATTTTTAGCTGCATATCAAACTTATAAAATCAATTTCAAAATTAAAAATTCATAGTATTTTTCACAAGTAATTTAAAAAAATATTTAGTTTCATATACTAGCACCTCTTTGATTCTTACGGTATCACCTTACATGTTTTGAAGCTCTATATCCTTGCTATGCATATTCTAGTTCCTTATTTAGATTATATTAGCTTAATCTTTTCTATTATTATCCAAGTTGTTTTCCTTATGACACCTAAGTTCCTTTCATCTCTTCCCTCGAGACAAAGTATAAGACTTAGTGGAAATCCTCATAGATTCACTTAGATTCCTTCAACTCAACCATATACCATGGATAAACAATGAAATAAAATTCATTTTATAGATTCTATATATCTACATTATACAAATTTCTATGAGGATAACTTTGATCATGAGCAGTATGAAAATACCAATGATGATGTACACACTAATACTTCTACTCTACCACATTGGACTACTGATCCACTTACACCTATTGTTGATAGCGAAGTAGTCCTAAACAAAGATTTTGTTTCAAAAAATTTTAGAGAAAGAATTAAGGAATAACCTAAATATCATAGCCTAATTTTGTAATCTATCGTAGAAATTAAAAAGGCTAAGTAAGTTGAGTCTTCCAATCATTCAGAGTAGCCAATTGTAAATGACACTATGGGGGAAACTATGTCTCAACCACTCCCAATAGTAGCCCAACCTTATTCTATGCCACCAGCTATAACTAATACATCCATATATCTTGATGTGGTAGCCCTTATGCCAGAGATCTAATCTCTTCAATCCAAGGTGTAACATCTTGAGCAAGGTGTTTCTAGACCTACATAGGCATTGTTTTATTTTTCTCTATTGTATACACCATTGGCACATAAAATTTCTTCTACACCCTTGCCACAAGGCTTTGTTCAACCCAATGCCACACTATATGATGGTAAGGGTGATCCAAAGAAAAATTTGAGATATTTTCACATAGCATGCTTGGACTATGTACCCAATGACTGACTACTTACCATGTTATTTACATGAAGTCTAAAGGATTTTGCTTTACAATGGTTTTATAATCTATTGAATCAGTCAGTCATAGCCTTCATTCCTTTAGTAGACATATTCATAGCACATTTAAATATAAACATTGGTGACAAGGTTTCATATGCATAAATGTCATAGTAGAAATAAAGGTCAAATGAGCCGCTCATAGATTATATTCTTAGGTACAAGACTATTCTAGATAAACCAACTAGCCCCATAGCTAGTCAAGATCAACATGAAATCTTCAAAAAGAGCCTTCTACCAGCATTGTCTAAATCTATTAAGTTCAAAATATTCTCTTCCTTCACCAAATTGTGTCATACACTCAAGGGAAGAGAAATCAAGCTAATTTTAATGGGCAAACTTAAGTATTCAAGTATCTTAGACAAAACCAACAAGAATAATGGAAAAGTCCCATACAAGGTCAAAATCAATGACAACAAGAATCAAAATCAACCAACAGTTAATGTGGCTTCAAAGCCCCCTTAGCGTGTGGTTTTATGAGCACCTCCTCGTCATACATTTACCAATCTACTAGTTTCTCCAGCTAGGGATTTATAGTAGCTATTGGAATGTAACATCATTAATCTCCCTCCTATCTAGGAAGTAGATCCAATAAAACCTCTTCCATAGGAATATGATCATGTCTTTTGTGATTTTCATAGGGCCCCAGGCCACACCATAAATAAATGTATCAATTTGTGACATAAGATATTAGATTTGATATATGATAGTCTACTTGATCTAGGAAATTTAGTTGAGATTTCAAAGACAAATCAAACATAAGATAAAGCTTTGAAAATATTTTTAGATCTATTTCCACAATATTAAAAACAAGAAAAAGAGGACACATTAGGTGTTCATCATGCATACCATACACATCCTCCACCAACTACATACTAGGCATCTTCAATGGGGGCACATCCTTTGATAGGTATGATAGGTGTGTATGAATCTAACATTCTAGCCAGGCCTTCGATATGTTTTCCATATTAGGAGATTATGGAGGATAATATAAGCTATAATACACTTTTTATTAGATCACATATTCATAATCAACCTATTCATAATGTACTCATTGATAATGGTTCCAATCTTAAAATGTGCACCTTCACACTACTTTAGCATTTGGGTTATTCAGAGTAGAATATCACTTAGATAGACATAGTTATTAATGGTTTCAATGAGCATATTAAAATTTCATCGGGAAAGATATTACTTCTACTTTAGGTTGGTCCTATATATGTGGCCACCCTATTCACTATAGTTCCTAGTGCAAGAGTTTTTGACATATTACTTGGTTGACCATATATTCTAAAATTAAGAGTATTACCTTCTATATTTTATATATACATGAGGTTCATTCATGATAATCAAGTTATCATAGTTGATAGAGTTCTTTATGAGTCACCACTCCCCACTTTAGATCCATCTACTAGTTTATAGTCACTAGCTCCAGTTCATTCATTTTTTTCAGTTTCTCCTCCAGTTTTAGTATAACTTTCACTTCAGATCTAGCCATAGTTATGACATCCATCACCAATATACAGGGTTCATACACCCCCATAACTTCAATATTCTAGACAACTTATAGAAACAATATTCACACCTAGAGTAGTTGCATTAAGGTCTCATACAACTACATAGAGAGCACTTGTTCAGGGAGCCCCTTTTACTTCTAGATGGGTCCTTAAGAGCCCTATAGTTGTATCCACTTCTCAAAGTTATGGGTGACCCCACATTAAACCTCCACTTCATATATTTTAGAGTAGTTACAATGTACTCAACTTTCAACATCACAATCTTAGGCATACACTCGTGCCTCATGATCACACATGATTCAATTGTTTGATATAATACCCCATTATAGGGAGTTTCATCTGAGACTCATTAGTTACTATCATTTCTTCAAAAAAATTATTTTACATAGCTTATATCAAAATAAATAAAAATAAAAATACCAAAAACATTTAAAACATATAAAAAATACCAAAAACATTTTGATTGTATGCATCATCTATGCTTTATATTACTACTGTCATGCTAGGACTTACGTTTATTGTTTCATGCTATTGTATGCTGATTTTATACATTACCATGCTTTAATTGATCTTATTTGAGTGTGTGTAGTAATAACCAACTACATGATTCATTCATTCTACCCATTGAGGGGGCACTCCTACTTCTATATTTGAGATATACATCGATATACATACACAATGGGGGCATCTTCTACATGAATACACCATCCAAGTTATGTCATTCCTACACTACACGCTCTAAGTTATTATGATTATTTACATTAATTCATAGTTTACACAAAATATTATATCAATATTTCATTAGTATCTAGCACTTGTGTATCTCTTAACATATACCTAGTCTTGTACTGCACACATTTTGCATACTTTCACATTTGCTTTGATTAGTTAGATGTGCTTGTCTCTTTCTGGATATTACATGCTTTCTCTACTTACTTATCGTAGTTTGTGTGATTGCATTTCCAATTCCATTTTGACTCCTAATTATGCCTTATAACATTTGCCAATGTCCTTTGCTTCTATTTATGTGTGTGCCTTAGGAAATTTTCCAATGTCCTTTTATTGTAATCTTATATGTGCATGTGCCCCTTGTGCCAACTTTTCTTGTTTCATTTGTACAGATATGTGGCATTTAAACATGCCTTCAATGATTTTTTTCTAGTTTGAGTGACATGTGCCCATATCCCTTATTTTCATGGCCCCTTGGCCACCCTTGGGTGCTTCTTACATATTGTTTTTTTTACTTTCTTGCTTTTTAATGTGTGTAGTGCTATGATACATATCATTCATTTCCCTTGATTTCTTGGATGCCATGATGGACTTCATGTTCCATCTCTCTAACTAACAACTAATATGTAATATTTCTAGTTCAGTACTTTGTACATGATTTCACATTATTATATATATCTAGGCATACCCCTATAAATCTAACAATATATCAATACAAACATTGCTATATCTTGAAACATATTGTCAAATATAAAGTGCTATATCATATATCTATATACATTAACACACTTCTAGGAATATTTTATTCTGAGGCTAGTCATTACAGATTCATTCATCCCTACCCTCAAAAGAGGGTGAAACAAACATGGGTTTTTTCATAGAGACAAAATCTCCTAATCATCAAAAAAGTAGCATTCAAACCACTTAGTACAAAACCTAGAGGTCAAACTGGTCATAACATAGTAGGAAAATAGTGACAGTTCAATATTAGCAATCAATTTTCACACAAGATAATAGCACTAAAAATAGATAGTAACACCCTTGAACATAGGGGTTCCCACATTTTGGATCTCCTATCCAAGTAGAAAAACACTCAAATTATCAATAAATAGGCAAAATTTTTAGTTCAAGGATAGTTTTTACATTTCGAAATCAGTCAGATTCAGTAGTTTTAGTACAATTTTCTTAGATATATGGGGTTATCATGCACGACATGATGGTTATCACTTTCAATTTAGATTAGGTAGTTGACATAACTTCCAAATTATAATCCATTTTCCAAACACCAGTGATTAGGGGCAATGTGCACAACACATTTATATTTTTTAGTTTTTAGTTTAGTTATTCCACGCATTCTTAAGAGTTGTATGCCTTACTCCATCTATAGGTGGTTGGCATCACTTTTGAGTTGAAATTTCATACAGTTTTAAGTTTATGAGTACTCGAGTTCCTAATTTTTCATTCATATAAGCCTAGTACATAAATTTTGGAGTGGCTTTCATACAATCCTAACCTCCATCTTTCAAAATGGCCAAGAGTGGCCTAGTTTCCATCATACATTCAGGTTATCCACACCACATTATCAAATTTATATCACATCCATGGGATCTATGAGCCATTTCATATGACATCTATTCTATACTAGTATCACTTCATAGATTCACTTCATGAGGCAATGATGAAGCTAAAGGGTCATCCTTTATATTCTTGAGCCACCTATTTAGAGCGATTGGACACATAGTCAAGACATCGATTAACACATGAATGATTTGTTAACTTTACTTAATTGGTGAAAATGGAGCCAAAGGGATGGCCTTTACATTCTTAAGCCACATTTTTAGGAATTGAGCACTCATCTCCATTCGTGATATTACTCTTGATTCAACACATAATCAACACAATATAACACAATCTAACATCGCAATAGGTTTTGTATTAGTTCATATACCAAGTGAGGTGTATTCATTATTTTCTCTTCCTCTAACTTAGATTTTGTATGTAATTCTTACTAGATATAGCATATCTAGTAAGAATTGATCTACTTTATGTTTTCATTTGTATATTCAGACTTTCTAGCATGCTCTCTCTATGCACATCCAAGATCACACAACTTCATAAGCTTTTCCATTATAGGTAAGTTCAGGTATGCTTTCTTTTTTTCCTTTATCATAGTATTTTGATTTTCTACATCACTAGAATAAATTAGGGGAAAATGTAATCATATAAAATGTGAAATTGGATGACTTAGGCATGGCTAATGACACCCAATCTATAGGTCCTCTTTCTTTCTCACACAACCCTTCTAGTCTATTCTTTCACTAATTCCTAGTCATCTGTAGCCTTTCGAACTTAGCTATTTTAGACCAAGCAACCCTTTCAAGCCCAAATCTATCCCCCTAGGTCTCATCCCCTTAAGAAAATAATGCCAAAATTGGGCAGGAGTGATAGAACCTAGGGTATCTTATTTTCACTGCTATTGTCCAAGTGTATTTTTACCTCTAACGGTTAGATTCTCTTGAATCCTTATTTTTTTCCCTATCAGGATAATACAAGTTCATTTAACCCATGATCATTAATTACTCTATAAAAGGCCATTGAAATTATATTTAGAGGGGTTGGCACTCATTTACAAGAAAGAAGCAAGAATACAAGTACACTCAAGCACTCTTCCATATTCTCTACATAAAACCTTTGAAGAGAATTTCAAGAACTCATACTAGTCCCTAGTCATCTAAAGTACATCTATTTTTGTATATGCTTGCATACATCACACATAATTACACCAATCAATTAAATGGTAGAATTTCATTAGCTTGATCTCTCTTTAGAGTATTGGTATGTAGGTAATGTGCCCACACATAGGGTGTGAAGTGCATCCAACATATCTTTTACACACTAACCCCTTCCATCTCTTTCCCAAGTTTCCATTCAAGTTCAAGCACAAAGACTTCCTAAGGGTTTTGAATACTAAATCAGACACATAGCAAGCTTTGTAAGATTTTAGGCCTAAAAAAATCATAGATAGGTTAATACAGGCCTACTAAATAAAACCTAGAAAGCTTTCAACATCAAGACAATAGCGTTAGAATAAGACTACAATGCCAAACATTAGGTTGTCCACTTTTTTCACTCCTATCAAACCTAGAAACAAAGTTCAAAAGGCTATTCTAGTCTATTTTCTAGTCTTACTCCTCTAGTATCAGTCCCTATCTCAGTCTAGATCAACTAGAATAAGCTAAGTTCTATTTTCTCTTACTTCCTACTATATTTAGAATAGCCAAAAATACTATCTATTTACCAAAATTATTAGGTTAATTAAAGCATAATATTCACTAATTTACATTTCTCATACCCATTTATTATTTAGGAATTTAACATCTGATTTCCTAAAATAATAAAACAGGAACTAATGTGGTACCCATCACATTGATCATTTCCTAATCCTTCAGCAACATCTCAAGGATCACCTCATGATCATTCATGTGGCTAATATCCTTCCTCCCATAGGTCATCCTTGTAATAAGGCTCCCCCTTTTTTCCTCATGGATCCTCCCCTTGTGATCCATTTTCTATCTATAGTTTCTCCACCCATGTCTCCTTCATTTGTAGATCTTTATTCACCTATAGTCCCTTGTCTATTGGTGACTCATTCACCAATGGCCACTTCTCCACCAATGACCCCTTCATATCCCATAGATCCCAATCTTATTCCTTCTCCTAAGTATCTCATGCATGATAGTCCTCATGAGAATGATCCTTTCAGAATGACTATATTTTCTATCAAGGAGATTCGATGAGAAGTATTTTCTCAGATTTCTATGAGATGGATGAGACCCTCACTACAATTAGAGTTCATCTTCATAGAGAATTATTAGATGTTATGAATAATATTTGTGGATAAATCTACCATTATTTATAAATACAACATGGTAGTATTTCATTTATTTATTCGTTTTTGGATAGGATGTGTGATCCAAATTTATTTTTATCTATCTTATATCATTTGACATTGTGTAAAATTATTATTTATCTTACATGGTTATTAATGTCATTCACTAAATGTTGGCTATAGTGTCATTTTATTTCTTATGTTATCTTATGGATTCTTTTCATGATTACATACTTTTTCTCTATATGTTCATTTATCTTTTATGGATGTCTTATTCTTTACTCATTATTTATTTACCACCTTATCTCTATAACATGGATAATCATGCTTATACAAACCTTGCTCCCCTTGGTCATTCCTTCATTACTATGTAATCAGTTAGAAAACAAATCATCTCATTATAAATACCCTTTTACTGGTCCATCTTGGATCTTGCTCTATTCCCATTATTTCCTTTCACAAACTAAGCATACCCATGGTTGAAACTTTAGATAACATGCATGTTCATATGTAATCCTAAGTGTTTTAGTCAGTCATGTATTTTTATACTTAGCTTCCTTTAGTCAAAGCCTAAATCTCATTTGTGTATATCACTTTGTCTCTCATGATTAGTCATTCCATGTCCACATGGAGGAGGAATCTTAAAAGACATAAAAATTCAAAATCCACATAATTATAACAAAAGGAAATGATACACAAGGAAACATTTAAAATTATAAAAGGAAAATAAAACTAAAAGTCATGCTTCAAAGCATTTTTTTTTTTCTAATCAAAGCTCAAACTCCACAATTGGCCTCATGATATAGTTGAGATCTTTTTGGATACTTTAGGCTAGTGGATTGGGAAAGGAGAACAATTTCTTTTATAGTGCTACCTACTTTCTCATTCCAATACCTAATCTTTGTATTAGATTCACGACTATGTAAGAGGTCCTAAGGAATGAGAAACATGTTCTGGGAAGGTAGGTGGATTTTAATTTTCTTTTTCAAAATAACCAACATTAATTTATCTTATTATTTCACTTATTTTCATATAAAGCTTTTTGATTATTGTGAATGGGTATCTTTTGTATCTTGATGGTCAATAGCCACTTAGTGTCTTTTTATGTCCTTATTGTGCCTCATGTTTCTTAAGGTCATCTCATAGACACCTACACTGTGATTTTTACATTATCTTTTTCATTTCCTACAATCCTAATATTTCCCCTTGAAAAATATTGCTTTATTCACTAATCACTCCCCATGGGGATCCCATTTATGATTTGTAGTGTAAGACCTTGGATAGGACCAAGCCTTCCTCACAAATTAGCAAATTAACAAATTACCAACTTATCATTTCAAACATCCCCTTTAACATATTTTCTCATAGTTTCTACTTCATCGATATTCCCTTTGTGACTTGCAGAGTAAGACCATGGATAAGACCTAACCTTCCTCACAAAATTTCCCAATACCAAGTCATAATGGAATTACATGTGTTAAATTTGAGATAAATTGTGATTGATTGTAAGTTACACATCATTGACATCTTCCCATATTGATATGTTATGTTTTATGCTTACTTCATTGATATTTCAATTTTACCTTATTATTTTTTGATTGCATGTAAGGATACAATCATTTTTTTTTTGAGTTTTTCATACTTCCCAACTTGAACTAGTGTGATTAATTTAAGTTTATTTTTATAATTTTTTTTCTCTTTTATACTTTCCCATGCGATTTAGTATGATTGATTGAATTTATTGTTTTGTTTTTATACCATTTTCCTTTCATGTGCTTTCCATTTTATTTTCATACTTTCTAACATGATATAGTTTGATTTTACTTGTTTTAATTTGGTGCCAATCTTTTTCCAGGTTTATATTTTTTTTCTATCCTTTTTACCATATTTGGTTTATTATATTTAGTCATATTTTTTGTTATTACACATTTTCCATCATGATATAGTATGTATTACATTTTTTTTTTGATTAATTATACTTTTACAAGTCCTTTTTACCTATTTTTTAAACCATACATGTGTATCACATCATGCTAAGAAAAAAACACTCTGCATATATTTCCCATAGCATATATTAAAAAAATCAAAATACATGTGCTATAATGAAATATAAAAAACTAAAACCAAATACAACTCATGGAATCCAATCCAACTGTCAAAATAATACACACACACACACACACACACACACACACACACACACACACACACACACACACACACACACACACACACACACACACACACACACACACACACACACACACACACACACACACACACACACACACAATGTGTTGTATACAATACAATGGTACAAAATAAAAAAATACATAGTTACAGCTCTATGTATGGAATTCATCATCAGTATTACATGTTATAGCTATGTTTCCCATATATGCCTTAATCTATCACCTTTGTGTAGTGCATTTAATGAGGTAGTCTAAAATATCAATCTTGCTACTTATTCTTGTAGGTTTACCACATAGGCCTATACCTATCCATGCTAGACCATAATAGCCATGTGTTTGGCTCTCTCTTGAGATAGGACATGTTAGGCTTATACCTCTCCTAATCCCACCCTTCCCAATGGTTGTAGTCCATATTTGGATGTCTGTAACTACCTTATAGCCTTCCCCACCATTTTAAACTAGCTTGTATGAGCTAGGACAGATGGTACTATAAGATAATATAGTGTGGTGGGGTCATATGGTGCCAACACCCTATCCAAAATGTCATGGTGTGTATCGATGACTAGGGATCCCCATCTGACATCCTCTATCATAGGATCTACAAAATCAAAATGAGATAAATATTAGATCACATATGCATCTCAAAATATGTCTACCTACTACAATCACATGCAAATAGTATTTTATGTCAAAAATAAAAATTATAACATTTATTACTAGTCTTAGTGTCACCACCCACCATCTCACTATATAATCATCTATCAAGCATGATATCTCCATCTACTCATACCATGAACACCTTATATATCACTCACCTCCCTATAAATGTAAAGATATGAGTTAACAATCATGCACATCATGAACCTCTCCTTAGAGGTGTCTCTATCAACTAGCTCTATCCTTGGCTAACTTATAGGATATCCTATATGACCACCCTCATCTGTGCTCACTCTCACTAATAATGCCTCAGTTTATGGTATGTTTGAGGTGGTCATTGCTCCTACTACTATAGTGTCTATTGGGGTAACTACTACACCCTACATCGACATCCATTCCCTTTCCTCATCCAACTGCTAGATGTCATGCTCGACCAATCCTAGTCTCACATGTCACAACCTGATCATTGGTATTTTGAATGGTTATCCTCTTCTTCATCTTTGCTTTAGCTTTATAGCATGTCATGCCCAAAAATAAAGTACTAAAATAAAATACATTATGTGGGGATGTTAAAACTACCCTAGAAAGTGTGCCAATAACTATGGCCCTACCCAATAGGTATAGTGGCATGTGATTTGCACTTGAACCAAACCTATTGCCATGATCACCCAACTAGGCCAAATAGTAGTAATATGTGTGTATGGATATCAAATGATCTCCCCTTATGTGATAATCTACACTGATGACATGTGGAGCACACCCTATTCTACTCGATCCGTCCCCCATATAGTCACTTAAGGTAACCTATCCTCGATCACATTGGGTAACCAAATTGAATGATATATAGGGAACCTCTCATATATCCATGTATTAAGAAAAACCACTAGTACCATGGTCTTCTAATCTTTAAATAGAATCTCATAAATATCATACATGAGATGGACCTAGATGACAAGCCCAAAATCATATAGTGGTCCCTAATCTAAAATGGACTGGCATAAGACTCACATATAATAGTACCTTATCGTCTGACTTGTGACACAATACTCATGTTATCACAATATGATCACAACCTTACATATGTTTGGAATCTACATGATATACACATCAAGTAAGCTAACACATAAACCCAAGTATATTTTATTTGATTATGTTACCCATCTAACTAGGGCCCATCTCTCCTCTAGATCATTTAGTGTCCCTATGATCACCAATGTCCCTCCTATCGATAGTACAAGAAATACATGGACATCCTCTAGTGTTATACCCATATATATGGTTTCCATATCCAAAACCCATTGAAAAACATTGTTAAACCATTTTTGTGCTTATAATAACATGATAAAGAGATCAATACTTAGTGGGATGCACCTCATCTCCATGATACCTCCCAAATCAATACAATTAGTCTCATTCTATCCATGTCTTTCAAATTATTTAGTAAATCTAGTAGCAATGATGCATCGATCAATTTCTAATATCTTTGGTGTCTCTACAAAATATAAAACAAAAAAGGATGTAATAGATCTCCATGTCATTTATAATCATAGTACATTCTTAAAAATTTCACAAAACTCAGATGGTTTGATTTAGTTTGTCCAATTTTTACATAATTGAGTTTAGTAAATATTAAATCAACCATATCATTCATCTATAATACTAAATTGGCCATGTCAAATTTATACTATATAGACCACTTTAGAAACAACTAATTGATCCCATTGATATGTAATCAGCCCCATCCCTTATCCAACTAAATTGGTCTACTGTTATGTAATCATCTTATTATGTCTCTTGCCTTTTGTAGTTTAAGTTGTATTGGTTGACTCTAATAATCCACAATGACAAATTTTTGATCAATTACCACAAATTCATTGAGAATTTATTGGTCTAACTCATTCCTACCCAATACCCAATTTTACCTCTAGTTTTTTTAAAAATTTCCAAGGGTTCATTTCAATGCCTAGATTTTATCTACTAGTCAATTTTATATAAATCACTCAATTTCAAATAAAAATATTTAAAAATTTGATTTATTGGTCTAACTCATTCCTACCCAATACCCAATTTTACCTCTAGTTTTTTTAAAAATTTCCAAGGGTTCATTTCAATGCCTAGATTTTATCTACTAGTCAATTTTATATAAATCACTCAATTTCATATAAAAATATTTAAAAATTTGAAATTTTAAATATTTTTATTTGAAATTGAGCGATTTATATAAAATTGACCTAGATTTTATCTACTAGTCAATTTTATATAAATCATTCAATTTCAAATAAAAATATTTAAAAATTTGAAATTTTTAGTTTTTTTACCTATGTTACACTTTATAAGGCCACTATGTATCCTCCCTATCTTAGCTGTCATCTCCTCACAATCTTTACTTGATAGCCTCTCACTAGGTCTCTTGGAGCTCTATTTTCTCATAATAGTACAAATACCAAATGAATTATGTTTTAGCCTATTTATATTTGATATTAAAAATTATTTACATTTCAAATGTTTACTATCATATTTCCTTTTTTATCATATCTTTATCTCTGCTATCTTTTTTCCAAATCATAAAATATTGTGGAATGTTGACATCATAGAGAATCTATTCAACTATTATATGTATCTATTACAATTTTATTTATTTATTTTTTATTAATCTCTATAGGTTTTCCTAATGTTACTTACATTAGAAAACTTAAAATTTCTTTCATCTCCTTATTTATCTACAACATTAAGGTAAGTAAAGGTATGTGTTTTTTAGTTTTGTCATTTCATTTATCTTATTTTCTCCTTACTGTACTTTATTTAGATTCAATGTTGTGTGTTTCTATGTTCTTTTCTTGAAGCACCATCTTGTGTTATACCTATAAGACTTGTGATGACCTTATAGTGGGGAATATGTATACACATAATATTTTCAAAGTTTATTAGTTAATGACACTTTCTATTTTATAGGAACCTATCAAGTCTCAATCTTTCTAAGTGCATGCCTAAGGGGTGCATCGAGAAAGTGGTGGGTAGACCATTGGTTCTTCACAATATTTTTATTTCTTATTACCACTTGCTATCTACATACATATATCCTAATAATATTACCTTGAGATTTGTCTCCTATTTTTCACACTCATCTAGTCCTTTCTGACCTTCATTAGCCCTTCCCTAGCCTAATAACCTTTTCAATAGTTTATGTTACACTATCAACCACATAAACCTTATACTCTAATTTATAAAACTTATTAGGGTCTATTTTATCCCCTGAGTGACCTATATTGTGGCTTAATTTATTTTTGTTAATAACAATACTAGGTCGGTTGGGTTGACCTTATCTACCTAAAATTTTAGAAAGGTCTATGGTTTAATCTACCTATATAAACAAATCTAATTCATTATTTATAATAGAATATAATAAGAAGAGATATATATTGTGCATCTATTTATCCACTATTCTAATTTAGGATCATGGATTAGGGTTTCATACTTTCTTTAGAGATATGGATATTGTCTTATGGAGAAGTATTTTGGATGAATTGATAGGTTTGGTATTATAGAGTTGATTTATATTTGTCATCTTTATATACCACAACAACCTATTAAAAATCACCTTTTCCAATGGAGATATTAAGGCTCAATGGTTTCATATTCAAAGGCAAGGATTCCTAACTTTGTTTCTCCTTTGTACGAGTAGATAAATATGTATTTGTACTTCTCTCCCATGCATTAAGATTTTGTATAAATTAATGTGAGTATATGTCCTATATGCATGTTCACTCATTATGTTTACTACCCCCACTTTATACCACAAGCTTTGGTGAGAACTAAATTATATTTTTCTTTACTTGTTATTAGTTTAGTGAATATGAAAACATAAGACCTAGTTAGGGTTACTACATAGTTTTGCTTGACTAGAGGCTTTAGAACCCTCCATAGTAATATTATTATGGTAAGATATCCCATGGATAGGTCTATCAAATCCATCTTGGAATTGATGTTGAATATATAATGTATCCACAATCGAAAGTGTAATTAGGATTTATCTTCTCAAAGATATGATTGATTTATATATGTACTGTATATCCCATTGTATACACACTCCATGTAGTGTTTCTAAGAAAGCATGATTTGAATATGTTCTATTACTTTTTTAAACTTACAAGATAGATAATTATATTATAAATTATCTGGAGAGTTGGGATGGATCCCAAAACATAATATAGCATGAAAATGTTAATACAATGATATGGTGGAAACAAAATCATGAGCCTCTTAATTTTTGTTGAATTATTTAATAATAATAAACAAAATTACAAGAAACACCTTCTCTAAAACCATAAACTAGATAATGAAATGTTAAACATTCTAGTTTTGTTCCCCAAACACATAAAACTAAACTAAGGATTCTACCTAGTCTCTTAAGAATCTAGTGGAATTTTAGAGAGATTTAAAAATAAAATTATGACTCTACATACCTATATAGATGTTTCTGAGATGAAGAAATGAGTTTCATAGGCTGATTATGTATTAGATAGGCACAAAGAACTAGCACAACTCATATAGTTAATAAAAAAATAAAATAAAAATCCCAATATGTCCTATTACTTTGTTAAGCTTAAAAGCTACATAATTAAAAAGGAAGTGATCATAATATTTCCTATCTAAATCCAAATAAGTTCAATTTCAAAAAAAAAAAATCAACTAATATATATTTGTTTAAAACAAGCCAATGCTTCCATGTTGTCAAATAACATAATCCTATAAAAATAATGAAAACAAATCCATTTATTTTTGTTATCCATAAGACAGATCCTACATTGATCTAATGTTAGCCCCAGTTGGATCTTGTCTACATAGTTTCCTTAAAAATACCTTGTCTATATGTGTGTGTGTGTGTGTGTGTGTGTGTGTGTGTGTGTGTGTGTGTGTGTGTGTGTGTGTGTGTGTGTGTGTGTGTGTGTGTGTGTGTGTGTGTGTGTGTGTGTGTGTTAATATTGTAACTAAAATCATATAAAAAACATTATATATATATGAGTGTGTCATCTATGAGACCAATTTTGATATCACATGTATGTCAAGTTTGATTTAGGATTTTAATATATATATATATATATATATATATATATATATATATATATATATATATATATATATATATATATATATATATATATATATATATATATATGATCTAATGTTAGCCCTAGTTGGATCTTGTCTACATAGTTTCCCTAGAAACACCTTGTGTGTGTGTGTGTGTGTGTGTGTGTGTGTGTGTGTGTGTGTGTGTGTGTGTGTGTGTGTGTGTGTGTGTGTGTGTGTGTGTGTATAATCTAATGTTAGCCCCGAATGGATCTTGTCTACATAGTTTCCCTAGAAACACCTTGTTATATATATATATATATATATATATATATATATATATATATTAAAATCCTAAATCAAACTTGACATGCATGTGATATCAAAATTGGTCTCATAGATGACACACTCATATATATATAATGTTTTTTTATATGATTTTAGTTACACTATTAGTGTGTGTTAATGGAACATCAATTAAACCTTTGCATCCTAACATACACATTACAAATTATAGAAAATGATTAATGACATTTAATACATTAAATAAAATATTCATATAATATAGTTTTTCATGTGATAAAAGGTATTTGCATCATTTATTTGATTCATTGACCACTCACCCTTATTTATCTTCCACCTAATTGTCAACAAGCAAATTCATCACCCTAATCCTTATGCCTTGAAACATTGCTACACTAACATTTATCATGCATCATAAGAAGGTAAATTCAATTGTATTCATCTTTTAACATATAATATAGAATGTATTTTAGGTATGAAATGATTTTAGGAAATATAAAAGGTCATTAAGAAATTTTTTAACAGGAATCCAATGACTCGATGTCTTCAAACAAAATAATACTATTAAAATAATGAAAACAAAAATTTTTTGTGTTATTTAAAGGATAAATCCTACATTGATGTAATACTCACCTTCAGTAAAACCTATGCACGAAGTTCCCCATAAAATATATTTTCTAAAATCATGAAACAAATCTATAAATTTTCTTAGTATGAAATCCTCAATAAAACTTATTTTCATAATCCTGTACAACTTGCTCTAATGTATGATGAGATCATGTATATTATTTTTATGAATATGTTTTTTATTCCACCATTATTTATAGTTAGCAACACATCAATAGAACCTTTGAATCCTTATATACAAATCAAAATCCAATAAATAAAGATTAATAAAATCTAATGTAGTGAAATAAATATCCTCAAAACACACTTATTAAGATGGAAAAGTGTACCTACATCATTTATTCATTTGATTGACCACTTGAATTTGTGTATCTACCTCCTGGTCATCATAGATCCATCTCATCCCTAATTCCTTCCCTCAAAGCTTCCAATGAGATTGCACGAGCACACACCATGCATCATAAACAAGGACATGAAATCATATTCATCTTCTAACATGTAACATGGAATATCAATTAGGTATAAAATCATAATTCCACTCCTTAAAAAATCATCTAACATAAACGGTCATTAATAAAGTTCTATTTACAAGAATCCAATGATTCCATGCCTTGAAAAATCACAATACAATAAATAAAATGAAAACAAAACCCATTCCTTATGATATAAAAAGGATAGGTCCCACCTTTGATATAATTCTAATCCTGACTTAAACTCATCTATAGAGTTTCCCACAAAACACCTTTTTAAAAAACATAAAACATGTCTAAATTTTTCTTCAGTTTAATATCCTCAATCAAACATGCTCTCAACACGATATCAAACATTGTCTCATAGATGATGAAATAATATATAGATTATATGTTTTAAATATGTTATAAATTCCCCAATTAGTATGGGCTAATAACACATCAAGAGAACCTCTACATTCTTACATTAATGATATATTCAAACAAAAAGGTTATTTTTTTATAACACATCAAAATAAATATACATATAATAAAATTATTGCCATAGAAAATTATACCCACATCATTAATTCAATTGATTGAACACTAAACTTTTTGTAACAAGATATTTAAACTAAGAACTAGAAACAATCTTTATACTGAACACTTGAATGTGATTAAAAAATAGTTTGTTTATTTATTTAAAAATTAACTTAAGGATTCCTCCCATGATTTTGCATTGGAAAAACACTAATTTGTGAATCTTATTCCAAAAAATATCGATGATAATCTAAATTTTGACTTAATGAGGTATTTCATAGAGGAATAAATCATGATTGCACTGTGGAGCATGGATAATGATAGATCCCCATATCCTAATGCATCCCCTCAGTGTTTTTTCAAACACTTTAGGTTAATTGTAAAAAATGGTATTATTAAAGCTACCACTGAATCCATATCCTTGAGAAAAATTATGATGGAATTTTAATTGTAATTTTATTTCTTTGATCCTAAATAAAGCTAACATTGATTCCTTAGACAAGTTTAGACCAATAAACCTATGTAACACCATCTATAAAATTATTTAAAAATATTTGGATAATCATCTCCAAATCATTCATACTCTTCTTATTTCAAAACAAAAAGGTGGTGTTGTCCAAATTAGACAAATTTCACATGGTGTTGTTATCATGAGTTAATTAAGTTGGCTAAATTAAATAAGGAAATTATTATGATCATCAAACTTGATATAAAAAAATATTATGATATGGTCAATTATAAATTTATTTTAAAAATCCTTTAAAATTTTGGGTTCTCAAAGGCTTGGTGTGATTGGATTAAATCCTTTCTTTACTACTATATTTTGTGTTTTCATTAATGGTGTCCTAACTAGTTTTTCCATTTCTTGTAGAGGTGTCCTTCAAAGATTTCCTATCTAACCCTACCTTTTCATCATCATGGAAGAGGTCCTAGGTAGATGTTTCTAAAATTAAAAATATCTAAAAATTATTATCATTTTAAACATTACTAATAATATCATGTGGTCAATTTGTAGATGATACTATTATGGGAAATGTTGCTCAGAGTCAGGAAGCTAAAATGTTAAAAAACACACTTGATTGGTATTATTGAGCTCTAAGAGAGTAGGCTAACCTATTGAAGTACAAAATTTTCTTCATCCACACTACATACTATAGACAAAATAATATCAATAAAATTATATGATTTCCTCTAGGTTCTCTTCCTAGCCAATACTTAGGGATCTCCCTCTTTAATAGTTGGTAAAAAAAAAAAGAATTATAGGAGAATATGACCATAAAATTTCAAAATAAATTGGATTATTAGAAAGGCAAATGGTTATATTGGATATGAAATTAAAACTAATTCAATTCATGCTCTAATAAATAATGATGTTTATGATGACATTGTCATAATCCCTAATGAGCATTAAATATGGATTAAATAATATTATAAAAATGTGGAATGGTATCTTTTATTTATTATCTAGGGTAAAAAATTAAGGTTTTATAGTGCCCTATAACCCTTTAAAAAATAAAAAATATTTAATGTCTAATGACATGCCAACAAAAACATCTCAAGTAAAACCAAATACTAAATAGGAAATTAAGCCATAACATGCTATAAGGAACAACCCTACATACAACCAAACTCTAGAAAGAAATAGAAAACCTTCAAGAAAAATATTATCTAAACAAAAAACCAAAGAACCAAAGTAAAAAATTCCTTCCTAATCTTAGGGGCAAATTATAAATCTTTGGAACCATCCTTGATCATGCATCAAAATCTACCAACCTTCAATGACTAGTGGTCTTCTACGAAGATCAAACGAATAATAGGAACCACCCGACTAAAAATAATGGATTTTTTGAAATTTTTTTTGGCAAGGGTATAAAAATCAAATTTCTAAGGGTAGATAACATTACATATCTCATCTTTTAAGGGATACTCTAGAGTGGAGGGACATGCTAGAAGGATTCTAAAACATGTATTTTCTACCTTTTTCTATTTTTCACTTCAGTACATTCTCCCTTTTCATTTTTAGGTTGAAATTATGTACACTCCCCCTTGCCTTCCACCATTTTTAGTAGAGGGGTATTTAAATATCAATCAATTTATATGGATCAGGTTTGTCAACCAATAACTCATCTAGATCCACCCTTAAGGTTTTAGTCCCTTATGCCACCCCACAAGGGGTGGTTATTTAGAGGAAGTCATAACCAAATATAATACCTCCATATCTTTATCAATTATATTAGGTGGTTTAGAATTTGTATTTTTTTTCCAAAATTATCTTATCTAACTTTCTCTCTTGTTATTCAGCCTTTCTAGCTTCCTCTTTTGAATCACTATCAAAAAAGTCAGGCCCCCATACTATCAAAAGATCAGATGAGTAATTCTTCCACCAAGTTATAACCTTTATATTATTGATTTTATTGCATTAAAAATTCAAATATTTTATATTGAAACACCTATGACACCTGAAGGGGAAAAATTCATAGTCCATAGGTTAGGTCCACACACAATCTTCTATAATCATGTCAATATATTCTAGAAGATCAGTAGAGGTATATAAAGTGACCAAGATTATATAAAAAGTGGTGTGAGAGATTGAAGTATTGGAATTATCAAATTTTTATAAGATACCCATTGATTTTACAATCTTATGAAAACCTGGGTAGAAAAAAAGTGGAAGGAAAGATGAGGTATGCAGACCCAAATGGGTTAGGTGGAGAGGATTTAGTGAGTGGGATGAAACTAGAAAACCAAGGTTTTGTTAATAGTTTGTGCTGATATAAGCTCCCCTATTTATATTTGATTAGGTATTTATCTTAAACAAGATTAAAAACTACAATAAAAAATCCATTTATACTAGGATATAGATCCACATTACCTTTCAAGAGAGGCTTTGACTACTTAGATATACAAGTATTTAGATTTGGGAGATCTAGATAGAAGTTGTCAAACTAGTAGATCATTCATCTATGTAGATAGTATATTCTATTAGATCACATGGAGAATAAAGATTAATTATTTAATATTAAAGAGGGTTTTTATGGGGATGGGTTATGTGGATTCATCCTTTACATAGGGGAAGCATAGGGATCAAGAAAAGGGATAGTTATGAGGGTTACAAGAACTAATGAGAACAATTGTGTGAATAGAACTAGATGAAGGAGGAAGATGGAGACAATGTGTTCAATTTCTAAAAACTCATAGGGTAGGATAAATTGATCAATAGTTGTTGGATCCATTGTGGTGGAAAGGAAGCTTTGAATCTAATACAATTGCATTAATGAAATGGGATTAGGTATGCTTGCCAAAATTAAAAGGAGGATATGGAATCATAATTGTTTTCATGAGTAACAAAGCTTTGGGATAAAAAAATTCTATAGAGTATCTATAATTATGAATAAAATACTTGGATTATCTTGATCCAAAAAATGTATGTGGATAATGTAAGTACTAATGTCCATATTTTTACTACATAGAATTGAATGTATGAGTTTCATATCTAAAATTTCCTTGGAAATGTAGAGAACTCACATGTTAATCCTTATATCATAAAACAAAAAATGGAAGTTTTATTAACCTATGAAAGGATTATTAGTATAGTGAGGCTACTCTTTGCAATCATCCTTATATCAATATTTTACTTGATTACTTTTCAAACCTACAAGGACACCTAGTTTGTAATTATTTGGTTAAAAATAAAAATGTATGAGGCCCTCAGAGAAGATGGAAAATTTCAATTATTTTAACATTTGAACATTCCTATTATCTTATAATTTATTTATTACCCCTGATCTCTAACCATATAAATAGCTATTTAGAGATTGATGGATTAAAATGGAATGGAGATATTTTAGGAAATTTGTCAATGAAACAAGGTTATAATAAGTTAATATCAAATTTTAACTCCCCTATATGGCCACTAGAATATTTTTCTATTACTTTATAGATAACTAAAGCTAACATAAATATGTGGTTCATCATGAAGAATACATAACTTTTATGGGATTTTATTTAAAAGATTGGTTCTCAAGGGTGTTATTGGTATAACTTATGTAATAACATTTTTTGAAACCCAGCACCACATCCTCATTAAATTTTTTCCTATAATGTTTAATGTTGTATTTTATATAAGATGAATAAATTTTGTGTTGAATAAAGTTTTATTTAGGAATAAATAGATAGAGGAGAAAGTGGACCAAGTTAGTAGCACCTAGGCTATGGCCTCATCTTTGATCATTTAGAATTTATGGTTTACAAAACTTTCCTTGTCTAAATAAGTCCTTAATCTTAAACTTAAGGATCCTTATATAGGTTTTTAAAGTTAAATATTTGCCTCCTAAAAATTAAATCATTGGTAATGATGATCATATTCTCTTAAAATAAAATATATTGAAAAAAAATCAACCTCCCTCAAAACTTCAAGAGGTCAATGGATTATTTGGA
>JARHVA010000907.1:3317500-3330000 GCA_037957365.1 Torreya grandis | reverse complement strand
ATTAAGATATAATAGAAAAATAAATATTAATTATGTCTAATATAGTAAAACAAATATCTACATATTAGACTTGCCATTGTAGTGAAAAGTATATGTGTCATTGATTGAATTAAATGACTAATCACCCTTTTGTATTTGCCAACTAGTCACCACTAGACCAACACATCCCTAAAATAACACTTAGTCCATGTAACATGTACATGCTATTGGGCATCATGCATCTGTAAGGGAATGTGATAATATTCACGTTCATCATCTAATATAGATCGTTGATCAATAAGGTAAAAAAAAATATTATTGTGATATGTGCACATTGATTGGCATAATTATATCTCATAAACAAAAAAAATTAAAAAAATAAATTTAAATAATTAACAAAATGCATACCCATAGGTAAATGAATACAAGAACCCTAAAGTCAGACATCCATAAAATTAGTCCTTTATTGTACAATTGAAAAAGTGGTTAAATTATAATATATAACTACTATATGGAGTGAACATATATGTATCTAAAAAAATTATTCAGTAGCTACTACAACTTAATTTATTTTTATGTGCCTTAATTGAAGTATAAGTAAAGATGTGTGCACTAATAATCAAACTATCGATGTAAGTACCTTCCAAGTTGGGAAAAAGTATTATCATTATGATTATTTATATGTTGAAGTAAAAACACACACACACTCTCTCTCTCTATATGTATATATATTTGTATTTATATGTTAAATTAAAATAGTAAAAAAAAGTCATCATATCAAACATGTGATGTATTTAAAGGGTTGTAGTCTAATTGGTGGGGATGATGGTTTCTTATATCCATCCACCAAGGTACAAATCCATGTAGATACCTGACATGGAGAGTCAAGTGGTGAAGGCTAGGATTGTGCTTAGATGATTTTAACAACATGGATGACCCTTAATCATGGCTACTTAGCCAAAGGAGCTCATTGATTCAGATGTATGCATACTCAACATTGGAAATCTGATTTATGTTTATTTCCATATGGGAAGAGATTTTGACAATCTATGTAATTTAGTGCTTCTACGTGATTCCTTTGATCATATCAAAACAAAACATGTGATGTGAGGTCAATAGATTCCAAAGATAAGTTTAGTGTAGTCATAATAGATATGATTATGTAATGAAAGTATGATATAATTTTGGTGGGTTCATTCACTAAAATGCTTATCCTAGGATATTTTTGTCTTTCCCTTGTAATTCATGTGAAAATTAGAATGAAAAGTCAATTTTGGGAAATAAATAAATAAATTGATTGGTCATCCCTTTTCAACCCAATGAGATAAAAATACATATTAGAGATGTTCCATCATGTTAAAACTTGAAATTTGTAGTACCTTGCCTTGACCTTGTAGACATATAGTAACTATAATATTTGTCACTTTTTAGTGCTTCTTGCAAGATTATTATCAACAACCTTCCTCTTACTTTTTGATATTTACTCCCTCTCATTACTTTATTTTAGAAAACTAATTTTATTCAAATATATCCTCATCAACATTATTTATGTCTTAAAGGGGTGGAATGGGTTAGAAAATATCATCAAAAGGCTTTATTCATCAATAATTAGTTTGAAAAACCCTATGATAGAATTGAACTATGTTTTATCTTAGTCATTCCTTATGATCTTGTCTTTGGGACTAAGTTTACAAACATGGTTAAAATGTTTTTTTAGGATTTGGACCCACAAATCATTACTAATGGTATCCAATTTGAGAATTTGACCTTTTTCATACTATTATTCAAGGTTTCCATAGAACCCCTTATTTATAGCCCTAAAGGATTTCACTAATTTAATTAGGATATCTATTGCAACCCAAGAGCCCTAAAAGGGCTTGATGTCTTAGATATAAAAATTGAATGACATGTTTTGTGCACCAAATGGATCAATCATAACTTAGAAGGAAATGAAGCATGGAAATTTATACTCGAGAACTACATCAAACAAGGCTCCTCTATGGGAAAAGGAGCCTATAATGTTTAAATATTGAAACTACTTTTATCACTTAGGTCCTTATTTCCATCCCTGATATGTTTTTCCTAAGAGTATTTAGAAGGAATGATAGCTTACAAAAATACATCTATGCTGGGATAGAAATGGCGTGAAGTTGGGTTCTCTCTTATTTCTCACTCCCTATGGTGGTATCTCATTTTAAATTTTAATAAAGTTCCATTCTCTCTTGTGCCCTCGATCAATAGAGTTAATACATTAAAAAATGGAACTAGATTCATTTTTGACATCTTTTACAAGAAAAATAGAGATGGTTCCTTGGAAGGTTTTCCTAATTCAGTTTAGTTTCTAATATAGTGACCAAGATTGTATCTTAAAAATTTAAAACTCTATACCTAAGTACATGTTAACAAAATTGGTGTCCAATATCCCTCTGAATTATAGATTCATTGGAAATGTCTTATTGATAAGCCATTCCTCTAGTACCAACCCTAGTTAGGTAATTAATTAATTTCCCCTTGGCACTTTACAGTTGATGCACTACATGCTAAATGGAAAATGAAATAGACATATCTAATTTGGAAAAGAATATTTGAGATTGTGTGGAATACCATTATTGATCTCAAATAAGCACACTCCCTCTAGTGTATCCTACATCACATGATTTCAATTGGCACCTAGTTATTTCACATGGAAATGACTCACCTTTTGATCATTTTTCAACCATCATATATCTCTAAAGCATTTTTATTTATTTTACAAGCATGCCCAATCAGCCTAGATATGGATTCAAACCATTTTCAGACAATTCCATCCATAAATGTTTACCTAGAATATAATGATTTTAGGGATCCTAGTTATGATTATATAAAACATCACATAGATTTTGGGTATTTTTTGGAGCTCTGATTCTATTTGAGTTATGGAAAAATAAGAATGATGTTATTTTTTTGCACGCTTCCTTTGATGAATATTTCCCTACTTCTAATGGGGCTAATGTTATATGTAATGAAATTTTTAAAATACATGTCAAAATGGAAAAAGTATGTCTAGAGGTGGAACCCTCCAAAATTTACTAAATCATTAAAGGAATGACTCATGTTCTATTAGTCAGGTCCCTCCTTAATCTATTAGCCATCAGTTACCCCCATGGGACCATGGATTTGAATAACATGGGAAAACCTGATCATAGAGTAGACACTATAATGGATCCCATCATCATCGCTTTCCAACACTCCCTATGAGTCCCCCTAATATTTTTGGTGTAGGGTGATCATACCCCTTGTAAGGGATATATGATCAGCTGTCACTTTTTATTTCTCTATACAGGTAGCTGATCCTGAGGACAAAGATAAAATAAAAGGTAATTATGGTTAGGAGCCCATACTTGATACACTAAACCTTACTAATAGAGGTGGCTAGTTGGATAAACTAGATTAAATTCCACATATTCCACTACTTATTAATTCATTTTTTTAAACATCTTGTTTTTTTTGTTTTTATATGTCCCTTAACCATATTTTCAACTATTTTATTTGAAAAGTTTATTCAACTATTTTTTTTATGTTTTTCAATATTGGGCAATGTGACTACCATGAAGTGTGATTTGTCCATTCACTTTTTTTGTGAAAAGTTTTGTAAAATAGTATTCTATTAAGAAATGGAAATAAACATTTCAACCTCTCTCTTTTTATATGTATGAATGCATGCATGCATATATGCATGTGTCCATGTGTGTGTGTGTGTGTGTGTCTGTGTGCGTGTGTGTGTGTGTGTGTGTGCGTGTGTGCGTGTGTGTGCGTGTGCGTGTGCGTGTGCGTGTGCGTGTGCGTGCGTGTGCGTGTGTGTGTGTGTGTGTGTGTGTGTGTGTGTGTGTGTGTGTGTGTGTGTGTGTGTGTGTGTGTGTGTGTGTGTGTGTGTGTGTGTGTGTGTGTGTGTGTGTGTGTGTGTGTGTGTGTGTGTGTGTGTGTGTGTGTGTGTGTTGTGTGTGTGTTCTTTTCCTATATTGTGAAAAATAATGGATCATATTAAGTGTATTTAATATGAAATTATAAATATTATAACACAAATAAAAATATAATAGATCATATTATTAATATTAAATATGAATGTAACTAATTATTCTAATTAATTTAAAATATGGCACAATATTTTATTAAATATCATGCATCACCTACCTTTTAATTAATGAGATCTTACCCTCTAATATGATGTTTCTTCAAAATTATTATAATGATCATCATTTTAATTTATTAATGACAAGGCTCAACATATACTAATAGGCGTCCACATATGAGTCACTTTTAATTTCTCATCCATGATTGAATTATTATAATGTTTATTTATTTTAATAAAATATCTTAATTTTTTATTCGTAATAATATTTTTATAGTGATTTTTTTTTAATGTCTTCAATGTGAATAAAATGCTTAGTTTTTATAAGAGTACTCAACCATAATATATTGTTTTATCTAATCTTATAGAACTTAGATTAATTAACTTGAAAGTGTAGAATAGGATTGTAGAAGAAGTTAGTTCATGTATTTAAGACATAAAAAAAATGAAAAAGAGTAAATAAATAGCATGTTACGCCTAATACCTCAAGGGGTGTGGATTAATGGAGTCAAGAAACTTTAGACAATTAATCATAGACAATGCCTTCCCCAAGTGTCCCTCCTCCAATATTGGTCCATTAATCATGTTTGTGACATATTTGATTCTCCAAGTCTTTTTTAACACATTAGTACAAGCGTATTCATAAATATATCCTTACACCAATGGATTTGGATATTGATTTGTTAAATTTTAAAAATATGAATGAAACTATTTAGAGATAATTTTACATAGTTTTTATACACCTAAAATAGCTTAAATGTTATGGCCATGACCCATGTATTTATAGCTTTTCCAAAATGAAGAAACTAATTTTTGGCCCTCCATCTCAAGATCAATATGGGGGTTCACAAATCCATTTAAATTTATAGGGACACACAATAAATATTGACATCAATATTTATAATAATAGAGCATTAATAAGGCATGAGTAACCTTAATCCCCATATTTATTCTATTAATGGTTTGTGGATGACACCTATGATGATGTCATGACCCAAATATTTTGAAAATATTAGATATTCAATAAATTTTCATGTATTTATCACTTAAGATATTAATTTGATTTGGTTTTCTTAATGGTTTTACTTAGTCTTTAGTAATTTTTAGAAATTGCTCACTTGTTTAATAAAACTGGTCAAAAATATCAATTTACGTAGTCATAATTTGACTAAATTTGAATGAGAGGAAAGTGTAAATTATGTATAGGGTAATAATCCAATTAAGTTAGTATAGACATAAATTGTCACATGCATGTGATGTGTGAATATAGATAAGAGGATTTTAGTGGTCTATAATGTCATTTTTATTGGTCGTAATTTGACTTGAAGATAATTAAGAGAAGATAAAAATTACATAAAATGCATTACCCTAACTAGGGATACATGGATGTGAATTGGCCCATGTGCATGAAATGTGTAGCCAATTTAGAGCATTTTGGTGATTTTGGTCTAGTTTGTGAGCTATTGTGGAATGTCATTCAAACTTGCAATCTTAGCATGATAGTGATAGGAATTGGATACATCTATATTTTTACTCTATTTGAGAAGGTGTGGTGAGGAATTTGGTATAAGAAATGGATTTTCAAAGATAAAAATCATCTCTTAAGATGATCATAATTAGAATAAAAGTCTTTCATGCCTTCCATTTAATTATACATGAGTTGTAGAAAAATGGGGATACAAAAATGCATCAAACAACATTTGGGTGACCCATGAGACCCCCTCGAGGGGAGAATGGAGTTTTTTTTAAATTTTTATGGGTTGGCCCTCAATCATAGGAAAGGAACACTTAAATCAACAAAAGAGGTCTAAAAAAATTAATTAGAAGAAAATGGCTTGAAAATGGATAAACATTGATAAAAAGAGCCTCCCATGTAGAACCAAGGGTAATAGTAAGTACATGCAGGGGGAGATTGTATAATGATATGGATTTGGATGTGATTTTGTTTACCATGATTTTGTTATCTTCTATACTTATATGACAATGTTTGCAGATGTACATCCTTAATCAACATACAAAGTGTTCATTTATTCGTATTAATGATTGATTTATGACTATATACTAGATATTAATTTAAGAAGGTGCACATCCTAATCCAATATATAAATAGCCAAATATATTATGTTCATGGATAGATAACATTAATTAATATGTAAGATAAGAGATGCATGTCCTGAAGTAGTAAAGAGAGTCATGCTTGTTTCTAATGTTTAGCTCATGATTAGAGTATTATATCCTAGTTATGCAGTGGATATTCAAGAGGGTGCCTTCAGAGATGTATGTCTAGTGCCATATTATTTTTAAGACTAGATCACTTGGTGTTTAATATCTTGAATGAAATTATGAACAACTTATAATAATATTGGATTTTAAATATTGAATGGATTGTTTCAAACATGAATCTTGACAAATCAAAATAATTATCTAAATACCAAAACCTAATTTGAAAAAATTTAGATTTGAACTGAAAAAAAATAAAGAACCAAACTTAAATACAAAACATAACTAGCCTAATAACAAGATATGAATTATCAGGACTTAAGTGGAAATAAGGATATAAAAGAACAAACAAGCAATAAAACACTCTTAATCCACAAATAAAAACTCAAGCCTAAGTTGATAATATAATCAAATGGTTTTCAAAATGTATGTTGACACAACACATAACATAAATAAGCATGCAAACTTATAGATAAAACACACATAACACAATTTTAAAGAAGATAAAGAAACGAGACTCAATGGAAACAATAAATAATTATGCATGTGTATCCAAAGGAACTATACTAAGATTGTGAACATGATACCAAAGTAGGTGGAATGGAATAATAAGGGAGGGGTGGATGAGCTACCCACAAGTGCTCATGGTAAATGGGTGTTGCCTACATAGTCCAAAGGGACCTTAGGCTAATGTACTTATCTTGGGAATTGAGATAAGAGAAATGTGATGATAAGTAGAGAATAAATGATTAATAAAGCAAAAATAAGAATGGGATCAAAAAATGGAAATAATGTATAGGTCTAGAATTACTCCTAAAATTGTGAGAACATAAAGACATAAGGTACAATAACATGAAAACAATAGTACCTGAGCTGAATTGAGATGCCTCATACATCTAAACACTTTCTACATAGTCTGTGCAGACCTGAAGCCAATGTAGTTCTCCCAAAAATGGGAGTATAATAAAAGAATAAATATGATGGATAGAATAAAAGGGAAACCCATCTAGAAGATGACACAACTTTATAACTTTCATGGATATTTTAATCCCACTTTATCTAATTAAGAATATTTTTTGTATTTTGTCTAGTGTTTTTAATGTTTTTGGGTATTTTTGAATAAGGAAATCAATGTAATATGTTCAAAATGTAAACAAAACCATACAACAAAGGACCCTAGTCCTTAGGTAAAGGCATAAATAATAACTAAAATAGCTACAATAATGCTCCTACAACCCAGTAGCAGAATCTAAGGTCTGGGTAAACACCACACACAAAAAATAGAAATGACACATAATTGGGAAATAATAAGAAAAATATCAATTATAATAAGTCTAAAGGAACTATCAAATAAGTGAAACCATATTTCAACTTGTTTTGAGATACTAGCCTATAAAATATGTTATTAATGCTGATGTTAATGCAAATGCTAGTGTTTATTCTGATGTTGATGTTGATGATGATAAATCATAACTACCTCTAAAATATTCATTGAAAATGTTTGCATACATTTTAGTTTTTAATCATGATCATGATTGGTAATAGGATTAGAATGGCCTAGAAGAATCGGTAATAAAAAACATGAACGGTCCAAGGAAAATAAAATTATTGTTTTAATGGAATTAGAATGGTCCATGTGACAATTGAACCATCTAGGTAATAATAAAATAATCTAGGTAGGTGAGTATAAATTGTTGCAATAACAATATAGGAATGGTTTAGGTAATACTGTATAAACGATCCAACTAGTGATATGCAACGGGTGCCCCAAAATCGAGGGATCTTATAGACAATGAAATAAAATAAAATTCAACCATGGAAATTCTTGAGGTGTAATATGTTCATGGGTTCTTTGAGATATTTTCAATTTTGAGTAGAAATTTTATATGCCCTAGAACCATAATTAGTAGTTACCACAAATTGACCCAACCAATTGGCTTCAAATTTTCCTTTCATTATATGCTCAACATTGGTGTTTTTTTTTTAATTTTATTTTAAGACCAAGTCACCAAATTAAAACTATATAGATTGAACATGAATTTTATAAATATGGGATAGCTTATTTTGGTAATCTTGCAAATTTTTTGAGGTGTCCCGTTACATTTCATCTAGAAGCTCCAACTTGTACAATCTAAAAACTATGTATTCATAATCATCAATAATGTCCTGTAGTGAGATGGAAAATGAAGAAAACTAAATATTATTGAGAATAACGGCCTTTGAAACAAAGACATAAGAGTATGGCGTAGCTCTCATAGGGGTTCAATTACTAGTTCGGTAAGCACAGAGGGTAGGGAACAAATACAAATGCCAATCATGTCTGAAATCATTAGTAATCTTCATAAGGATTACAATAATGGTCTTATTATAGGACTTGGTTTGACAATTTACTTGTAGGTTATATGGTGTGGAACATTTATATTTTATCTTGAAATGGGTATAAAGGGATTTGATGTCTTTGTTCATAAAATAACCACCATTATCAGAGATGTTTTTGGAGAGAATGTCATAGTGGCATATAATATAAAAGTAAATAAACTTAGTTATCTTATATCTAGTTATATAAGTGAGGGTTATGGCCTCTATCCACTTAGTGAAATACTCCATAGAAGAAAGGATGTACGTGTGTCCATTAAAGGAAGTAGGTTTTATTTTCCTGATAAGGTTGAGTCATGGTGTAGTAAGCATCTAGAGTGGTAGTGAAGGTACATGTATTAAATTATTATGATTTTGACATGAAACACACATCTTGACATAATTGTAGGCATATGTTCCCATTTTTTGCCAATAATATCCTATGCATAAGAGTTTCTTAGCCAACACCATGCCACTAGTGTGGGCCCCACAAATTCTTTCATGAACTTATTTAAGTTACAACATAGATTCTCATGAAGATAAACAACAAAGTAGAATTCCATCATAACCACTATGATAAAATGTGTTTCTAAGTATGGTATAATGGGATGATCAATGAAGGAATAGTTTTGTTTACTTCTTTGAAAGGTTCAATAAAATGGTTTTATGTTGGAGATAAGTATGCAGTCTTGGTATCAAGGATGATTGGGACCAACAATATTATATACTCTCTAAATTTTTAAGTATATGAGCTTGATACAAAATATTTTCTATGAGGAACTGATTGTCTCTATCATCATTGGTAACTTGTATCATGGAACCAATGGTATCCATGGCATCTATTACTTGGTTATTGTCTATGAGGAACTGATTGTCTCTATCATCATTGGTAACTTGTATCATGGAACCAATGGTATCCATGGCATCTATTACTTGGTTATTGGCCCATGGTACTTGTTTGAATTGAATAAATTGAAAGTGCTATTTAAGATTGTCTATTATATGTTTGTAAGGTACATGTATTTTTGTCTTATTTGCTACTAGTCTATGACCTTATTATTGATTATTTAGAAATCTCCATATACTAGAATTTTTTATATCCCACTATATTACAAAATAAAGTCCTACAATAAGAGGTTCATACTCAGCCATGTTGTTATTATAAAGGAAGATAATGTGAAACACCTTGGGAATATAATCCCATTATAGTATGATTAGTAAAATATCAGCTCTACATCCATGGGAGGTGAATGAGCCATAAAATTATAGTTCCCACTATTTGGACTCAATAGTTACCCCATCTAGGGTTATGATTGATTCATCTAAAAAATCAAATGAATGAGGCTTGGTTTCGATCAATAGAGGTTTAGTGACCTGATCTACCAAGACTTACCCTTTGATGGACTTATGATTCTATTATTATTTAGTAACATAATCCATTTGGCCATGTGGCCTATGAGAGTGGTATTTTATAATAAGTACTTAAACAGATCAATCTTGGCTATCATAATGGTTTTCTTATTTTAGCATGTAGTGCCATAACTTTTAGGAATCAAACACATTCTAAGACACAATTTTTCCATAGGTGTATAGTTATGATAATGATTTACTAGTGCCCAACTAAGATAGTATATTGCATGAACTTTAAATTGTTCATCATGTTGGGCCAAAAGTGTCCCTAATCCATGTTTTATTGCTGAAATGTATAAATTCAATGGTTTTCCTGATGTAAGCAGAGTTGGTACTAGTAGATTAACCAAGTAGATCTTGAATTTAGTAAATGTTTGTTCACAATCTATATCCCAATGAAATGTAACACCTTTCTTCAAAATGTGTGTAATTGGATGACACTTACTAGCTAATTGTGATATGAAATAATGTACAGACTAAATTTTTCCCTATAAGTTACAGAGTTATTTCAAATTGGATGGAGAGTGAATTTAAAAAATATCCTTGACCTTAGCTGAATCTATCTTAATACCTATTTGTGACACAATGAACTTAATAAATTTTCCTAAAATAATGCCAAAGACACACTTTGTAGAATTGAGACACACCTTATATTTATAAATCCTCTTAAAAATTCTCCATAGAATATTAGGGTGGATTGAATGTGTTATTACTTTTGATAGGATGTCATCAATATAGTATTTAATGATATCATGTATCATGTCATTGATGGTGATTGTCATGGTACACTGATAGGTTGCACTTGCATTTTTCAAGACAAAGGGCATGACCTGATAGCAAAACTCCATGGAGTGGTGAATATGGTCTTATGTTAGTCCTTTGATGAAATATTAATCTATTTATACCTTGAAAATACATCCATGAGGGACAAAATTTCATATCCTCTTGTTGAATTGACTATCGTGTCATTATTAGGTAGTTGGAAATCATTTTTAGGGCATGCCTTATTAATGCCTATGAAATTAGTAGATAGATGAATGCCTAGTGGATTTGTATTGACTAGGACAATGTCAGAGATCCACTCATATTGATCAAATGGTCGCATGAACCCTATGTCAATTAGTTTTTATTACTCCTTTTTTACTTGGATGGATATGCATAGATGTATTTTATACAAATGATGTTTGACTAGTTTGGCATCCTGATGGACAACTAGGTGATGTACCACCAATCAAGGGCCATGACCAAGCATGTTGGAGTAGAACCATACTAATATATCAATAAATAATTTTATAATGGTAATAGTTAATTCACACTCCTCATTAGTGATGTATTCACCTAGATAAACGATGTTGTGATCATTTTATGTACCAATGTTGACCTTCTTAGTATTTTTTACCAATAATGTCAAGCCATTCTCAAGAATAGTCAACAAGAGAATGGATCCTATTCAACTAATTATTGATCATAATATTCACCCATATAGGAGGACTCTAAGTTAACTCTACTAGGGAATAGATAGTTATTGATTTTTGTTTTATTAGATAATAAAGGGTACTTGTAAATTATCTCAAAACCATGAAGAAATACCCTCTCTATTGGTTTTTTAGTTACACAACAAAGTCTAATCTATGAAATTGTAGTTAAATAAAAAATACAAAAATGAAAAATTATAAGAATGATTTCAAAATTACATGGATCATTTTTAAACTCACGTCACTAATTTTCCTACTTAGTTGGATGATTTCATAGTTCTATCTTACAATTTTGTAACTTACCTTGCTAATTTTTTAGTTTCTTTGGAAATTTTGTAGTTCTCTTTAGAAATTTCATAGTTTTCCAATGAATTTACAACTGTGAATTCATAATGATTTCTCTATTTTATTTTATGATTTCACAATTAATGATTTAAAATCAAAAATTTGTAGAAATCTATAAAATAAAATATAGAATTTAGAACATAATGATTTCATAAATACAGATAGTGATTTTGCAGTCAATCTTATCAAATTCATAATTTTGTAGAAACATAAAGAAAAACTAAAGACTGTAAAATGAATTCATAGTTACTGCTCATGATTTTGAAACGTAATTCTCCAAATTCATGAATTTGTAGGAGAATCCCAAAATAGAGATGATTTCATGATTTTATGTGATGATTTCATTGTTTTCTAAAATAATTTCATATAAGTTTATTTAGAATATGTCACTTCATAGGTAATGTTTTCAAAATTTGATAAGTTAGTAGATCAAGAATGAAAAACATTCAATATTTATCCAATTTTAACCAAAGTTAGCAAAAAACTAACAAAAGAACATGATAATAAGTGATTATAAGAAATATATAGATTGCAATTCCACCAGACTTACCAAAATGTATAATATGATTGCGCAGTAAGTTAGTTCATATGTTTAAGACATAAAAAAA
>JARHVA010000907.1:3155000-3312500 GCA_037957365.1 Torreya grandis | reverse complement strand
AGAAACATTTATGGCCAGTCTTGACCCAACCATTCCCTCCCTTCCCCATTTCCCCTAGTATGTTTCCATTAACATCCTCCTACGTTAGCATTGTTATCTTCCATAATACTTATTTAAAATCTCATATATGATGTTGCAAGTACCCCTACAACCCATGCACCATCATCATTTTCAAATTAGCAAGTATCCATAATAATTTTATAAAATGGAAGATTTCATGGTTATCTATGACATATGCATATTTTTGAAAGATCACAAGTGATGAAAAGATGAATGCTTCTTATTATTTCCTTATTTTGAACATAGGTATAATAGGCATAATGGGTTTGAATAAGTGTAGAATAGGTTTGAATGTAGGTAGAACTGATATCAATGCATGCAAAATGAGTTTGAAATAAGGTAGAATATATGTATAATGTAGGTAGAATGGAGCTAGAATAAGAAATATCTCATCTATAAGATTTTGAATAAATGTGGCCTTAAACATCTTTCATCATGAATCCCATAGACTAGAAAAGCAAAAGAAATGTCCCAATAGGCACAATACTCAAAATTTAATTAAAACAATAATCGAGATTGACTCTTCTTCAATGAATAAAATCATTACATAAAATTCCATAAATAAATATCAAATTAAAATTTGAGTTGACATACAAAATTAAAAAATCATTATAAATCAAAATCTACCTAAAGTGAAGTTACCCATGTTTATTTAACCATTTCTATTTTTAGTAATTTTTATTTTCATAGGAGTTTGACAACATGTATTTTTAGTAATTTTTTAATGCAATTTCATATGGGCCTAAAATATATATAATTATTATATACACACTAAATTGACACTCATGGTTTAATTTTTACTCAAATTCATGTCTAATTACAAAAATATCTAATTTCTAAGATTTTAAAATTCTTCAAAACAAATACTAAAATGCAATTTTAGACCCTTCAATGATCACTTATGGCACTAAAAATATATAATAAATGACCTTAACTAGATGGTTTTGTTTAATATCACATTATTGCCTTTGATTAGATTATTTTTTGACAAATGAGAGATCAAATGAACTTACAAATTAAAAAAATATGGCCTCTGCAAGATGGGTGTCTCCATGATTCTCCTCTGGTTGAAAATAACTTAGCTCCTACAATTTGATCTAATTGTACTCCTCCCATTTATTATTTTAAATATTATTCAACTCCCGTTATATAATCCAAATGTTCTATACCTATTATAATCCTTTCCTTTGTACCAAATACCTATTATAGTTTCCCTATCTTATGTTCAATATTTTCTTATCTACAACCTATGTTATATTTTATTTGTTCTGTATTGGTACCTCTCCAAGAATGCCACAAAACCATGGTAATATAATTTTCCCTCAACTAAATGACACTCATTTTTTGAACCATGCACTACAGAACTGGTATCCAAACTAAAGGGTCAACTTATATGGTAACTTAGTCACATCGCATGTGGTAAATTATAATACGGTTGTTAATTAAGAAAAACCATGTAAAATATGGATTCTAATTCAGTTTGATGACTCAATGGATCAATAAAATAATCATGGAATAATTATATGTATTTGAGGCTCTTCTTTTCATTTAAATAATGTTTAGTCCCATTTTCATATGGGAATCAGGGAATATTACAAAACCAAAAAATTCCTAACACAATATTAACTTTGTGGAGTTTAAGAGTGGCAGTACATGGTAATGAAATAGTCCTTTACATTCACATTTTCCATAATGAAATTTAACCATGACAAACACATTAAATCACCCAAGCTTCCATCCAGTGTCAAATAGATGATAATGCATGTAGCACATGGATAATGAGGGAGTTGAAACTTCCTCACAATAATACAAGTTTCACAATAGAACCACATAAAATGGTTGTTCCCAAATCCTAGTGAATCTTTATACTAATTTGATTTGATTTTTCTACACCTTCATCTTACCATATATTATGATTATATAGTTGTTGTCCCACCACCTAACAGAACAAGGCCTTTCTACACCTTCATCTTACCATATATTAAGATTAAATATAAGGTAATTTTATATTTTCACATTGTGACTATTTGATAATAACATCACACAAACTGAACTCCATAGTGTCAATCAATGTAAATGTAATTAAATTAACACACACATTCAAATTTGTAACATAAATGTTTTCACCATGGTAAAGAACCCAATTCACCCAAACCCCCATGTATTTCATCGTGTACATTTCCATGATAAAAATGTGTAACCAATAGCACAAATATAAAGAGAAAATGTTTGACATTTGTCACATTAATACTACTTCATAGCAAAACTAAACATATGTATTTTATCATCAAGGTGAATATTTTCATTCCTCCCCTAATATTTTTTATAATTTACCTTCCCAAGAGGGTTTTTTCTATAGCTTTCATTCTTCCATTAACATTTGATGGCATATCATTCATTTTAGGGATAAAACCCAAAACTAATTCACTTTATCCATTCAATTTTTTCTGAGAATAAACATAAGATATATGGTGGACACTCCATTTAAAAGTGATAGTTAAGAGAGAATTCAACCCACATAGAATTATTAAAATCACAAATATTAATGAAGTGTGAATTTAAATATAATTACTATTATATGTTAATAAAATATAACATCTTAACTGAAATGAGTATTTCAAATATGATGTCTTAAATGGGAAATTTTATAGGTGTCCCATAGGTTTTCAAATGTTTTGAATCTAATAGTGGATATTGATTTAGCTTTAAAGCAAATTGGTTGATTTTTTTTCTTGAGATCCTATCAATAAACCCATGATCATAAGTTATCGTGTATATGGTGAATTAATTCTTAAAAAATCTATTCATATTAATCATACAAGATTAAGTATGGATTAATTTTTATGTTCATTTCATTTTAATTTGAGACACATTTGTGTATGCTAGCATTTGACTAGATGAAGTTTTGATCAATCAATTTTGTGTCCTTTTTTTTTATATAATTATATTAGTATACCCTAATTTTGATACAACATGGATTTAATATAATAAAAATCATGACCCTATAAAAATTTACCAAAAAAATTATAAGAAGAAACAAATTTTATGGGATAGGTATATAGTAGGTAGGCAAATAAAATCAATAGAAACTCACACATTGATCCAAAACATATAAAAGAAAAAAATTAATTAAAAAGGGGATGAAAAGGCTTCACCATAATCTGGATTCTAACATATGATTTTTTTCCCTCATATGCTTAAAAAAAATTGAAAAGAATTTATTGTCTGAGAGTAATCATGATAATATTTGAAGATATCTAAAAATTCTATCCAATAACAAAATGGTAGTATATGGCTATGATATAAATGAAATCATAATGCTAAAAACATGTACCAAAGTTTCTAAGAAGATATAATGACATTCCATAAAATTCCTTTTGAAAAACCATAGAAAAAAAAATCAAAGGGCAACATATGATTTTTGTCCCCAAAAGAATTAAAAATAAAAAAATAATATTACTCAGATTGAGATGAACTCATTGAAATTTTGGAGATATTTCAAAGTGTTTACCATCATGAGAATGATAAGTTGAGGTTATGATAAAAATAATATAATGTTAAGCTCTAGAGTTGTAAGTAACAATTTTAGAAGAAGGATTGTATTTCTTGGGTTTGGTATGTATTGGAAAGGGAAAAATAACCAAGAAAAACCCATATAATTATTCAAATAGAATGTGATTATAATATGTTCAATTACTTTTTTATTCTTACAATCTAGGCAATTGTAATGTAAATTTTGTAGAGGGTTTGGATAGATCCCAAAACATAGGATAAATGAGAATGATAGGACAAGGCTCTATTAGAAATAAAATCATGAACACCTTAAACTATAATGATGTATTTAAGAATAATAAATAACATTCCATGAAACACATTATATAATATTATAAAATAGATATTTCAAAGGCAAACATATCACTTTTGTTCCTCAAACACATAAATCTTAGCTAAGAACCCTTCTTAGTCTAAGAAGAACTAGTGACATTTTTTAGAGATTTAAAAATAAAATGATGACTTTGCATACCTATATAGATGTTTTTGATATGAATAAATTTATTTCCTTGGATGTTTATGTATTGGGTAGGTGTAAGGAAGTAGAATAACTCATATAGTCATTCAAAAAGGAAGAAAAAATGTGTTAATCCTAATATGTCCTATTACATTCTTAAGCTTACAAGCTACATAATTTAGAAGGATGTGATCCTAATATTTTATATTTAAATATAAAGATGTTAAATTACATAAATGATAAAAAGGAACTAATAAATATTTTTTACAACAATTCAATGATTCCATGTCTTCAAATAACATATTCCTATGAAAAAATGAAAAAAAAGACTAATATTTTTTTATTCAAAGGAAATAACCTACGTTGATATGATGTTAAGCTTGACCAGAACTTTTCTATATAGTTTCATAAAAAAAAATAGAATAGATTTATAAATTTCCTTTATGCGAAATACTCAATCAAAATTGATCTACATGTGATATCAAACTTGGTCTCATAGATAATGAGTTCATATATAGATTACATTTTTTTGCTTTGATGTTAATTTTAATAATATGTTTAATTTTTCTTCTAAGTTATGGGATTAGATGTGATCTTGGAGAGGTTTTTTTAAGTTGGAGTCCAAGGATTATGATGGTGGCCTTTTCCTTCTCTCTGAGTATTACCATGGTGGTTCTTCCTTTGTTCACTCCTCGACTGCACTCTAGGATGTTTTTGCTATTTTTACCTAGTGGTTTTCTTAGTGAAAATTTTGGGATTCTATCCTTTTATTATATATCTTGGTGTTTTCTAGTTAGTTTTGAATATGTGTGGCTTTAGGTCTTTTATTTTCAACTCCTTTTCTCATGGATACTTATTTTCTATTTATAAGTTTGATATACTTGTCAGATATTTTTTTACCATGAGGAAAAGGCCCCCTTTATATTACTATTCACTATCAAAAACATTTATCTATCTACCACATGGTCACTAAAAACCCAATGTGTCCTTTCCACCTACCCTAAATCCCCAATAAATAATTTCACCATTGTGCACCATGTGCTATAAGTATGGAAATACAGTCATAATCATCCTTTAACATCTAAATTATAATATCAATCAGAAAAAAAAGATCTTAGGAAAAATAAAAGGGCATTATCTGAGTTTTATTTACAAGAATCTAATGATTTCATGCCATAAAATAAAATAATACTATAAAATAATGACAACACAAACAATTCTCTTGATTTTATGCTAACCATGACTAGAGCTTGTCCATGAAATTTTTGAAAGAATGCCATCTCCAAAATTGTAAAATATATCTATAAATTTCCTTATTCTAAAATCTTAAATCAAACTTATTCTTAGTGCAATATCAAACATTCTATCACAATTGATGAACTTACTGTTGACCAAATTTTGACCTCAAGACAAAATTGGTCACCCCCTCTAAAATGAAACTTTCAGAGGGTTGTCATGTGGTATTGTCATGCCTTATATGGTCCCTAAATTTTTTCATAAAATATTATTATCATTATTTAATGTAAGCTTGGAGAAGTTAAGGTAATGTCTTGTTTTGGTCATATAGTGGTCTAGACATGTCATAGAGAGATAAAGATTGGTCAAATGGCATCATAGGTTAGGAGTCTCTAAAGGTCATTATATATTTTAATCATTTTTTCATAACATTTCATGATGTTTTAGAGTGTTTAAGGTTCATTCATGAACTTTGAGGTAGTGAAAATGAGGAAAAAGGTGTTTTTAATCTAAATATAACATATTTCAAATCTCCCCAAGCAAAAAATCCATAAAAAACACATTATAAATACCTTGGAGTAGTTACACAACTATCACAGCTTTCGACAAGTCAGATAAGGGTCAAAATCTTGAGTTTCAACACCAAAGAGAGGAATTTAAGAGACTTGTATGGAATTTTTGAAGTCATTTGTAGGTAAAAAAATTATATAGGTGTCCTTTGAGCTTCCATAGGTTAGAAATAAGTATGGGTAGAATTTTCAAGTTCAAAAGTTGCAAAAAACTCTCTCTGCTCCATCATTCCATTCAAAAGCTCTTAAAGGACATTTTAAATTACATGGTACAAGTCATATAAGAGGATTTATTATTAATAGTTTATGACCCATATGGGATTCTAATTCAGGGCATTGGTCACTGGATGGATCTCCTTAGATTTATGAAAAATTGATAAGGAGATAGACTACTTTTTGAAGATTGAAATCCCCATAGGCTAAGTTTTTTGCAATTCTAGTGTAAGTGTGAAATCTTTGGCAGCATGAAACCAATTGTGTGTGTGTGTGTGTGTGTGTGTGTGTGTGTGTGTGTGTGTGTGTGTGTGTGTGTGTGTGTGTGTGTGTGTGTGTGTGTGTGTGTGTGTGTGTGTGTGTGTGTGTGTGTGTGTGTGTGTGTGTGTGTGTGTGTGTGTGTGTGTGTGTGTGTGTGTGTGTGTGTGTGTGTGTGTGTGTGCGCGCGTGCGTGCGTGTGCGTGTGCGTGTGCGTGTGTGTGTGTGTGTGTGCGTGCGTGTGCGTGTGTGTGCATGCGTGTGTGTGTGTGCATGTGTGCACGTGTGCGTGCGCGCGTGTATGTGTGTGTGTGTGTGTGTGTGTGTGTGTGTGTGTGTGTGTGTGTGTGTGTGTGTGTGTGTGTGTGTGTGTGTGTGTGTGTGTGTGTGTGTGTGTGTGTGTGTGTGTGTGTGTGTGTGTGTGTGTGTGTGTGTGTGTGTGTGTGTGTGTGTGTGTGTGTGTGTGTGTGTGTGTGTGTGTGTGTGTGTGTGTGTGTGTGTGTGTGTGTGTGTGTGTGTGTATCAGATACACCTTCATTCACCATGTTGGTACATGTGGATAGTCTTTTGGCAAAGAGAGCTTATCTAGAGTGTTTTAGGGTTCTCCAAATAGTCTAATTTATTTAAATGATTCTTCATTATATTATACCATCCTCAAAATCCTTTCATGTCCCTTTGACAAACTAAAAAATCTATAATAGTGTCAAAATGGTCACATATTCATTCATCTTGTGGACTTTGTTCTAGTGTGCCTGCATAACAGGGTGATTTGAGTGGGTCAAAATATGTTTTACATAAAGCTTTAGAATTTTAATCTCATGATTAATGTGTTTATCAAGGGAAGACACAATATTTATAATCTAATATCTATGTTTTCACTTTTAAACTTATAAAACACAAGGGTTCAGATGTACAAGTTTACAAACATGTAGGTCAACAACTTCAAGAGAAATTTAATGGTGTTAATATTCAAAGTTCAATGTCTATGCGTGAAAATGTGGTGATGTTTCAAGTTCAAAAATGACATATAATAATAAATATTCACAAGGAATTTGAAGTCAAAGTGAGTTGATGACAAGATAATAAACCTAATTTTTCTACACAAGACTATGTGTGTGGATAGTGAACGGAAAATTTGTGAAATACTTTGAGAATGCTATATGGAGATTGAAATTAAATGAGTGGATATTTAAAATTATGATTATTCAATTATTTTTTGGTTAATTAACTATTTTAATAAGATCACATTCTATTAACTTAACATCCTAATCACCAAAATGACCACTTTCAGTTGTATGCATGTAGACAAAAGAGAAAGATGGCATATGTTATTGGATACAAGGTTAAAATTTCTATCAAAATGACTAATTGAATATTTTAAAATTTTTGAATAGGACCTAAAATATCTTTGGCCATTTATAGTATATCATAGTGTAGTGAGAAAGGCTAAACTCAAAACTACATGTTCAATTTTTTCTCCAATGGCCACCTACAGTCACTTTTAAAAGAAATTATCTTGAACAATGGGTTTATAGAGTTTAGAATTTCAAGACACTATGAGGTCGTAGAATCTAATAATGAAATATATCCATGGAGATGAATAATGAATAGAAATGGAATTCCTATAAGACCCTAAATACTCTCAAGCCTCTCTAATAGAGACCTTTAGATCTATCAAGTTAAAGAGGCTACTTTCATGGCTAAAATAGGAAGAGGTATAGTCTACTATCAAGAATGATGGCATAGAAAAATAAAAATAGATATTTCCTTAGAGATATGGAGGTAAAAAGTATGTATTCCCAATAATATTGAACTAAATAGGACTCTACCCTTGCCTACACAGTCAAAGAGATTTCTTTAGGCTTGCATGTAGTATCAAGGGAGAAAAAATTGTTTTTAATTGAGAAATGAAGTTAGATGTCTAAGAGAAGAAAATGATGAAGAGTTTAATATTTTTCATTGAGTAAATATAATATCATTTGGATTTCATATCAACTAAAAATTCTAAAACCATGCCTACTCAGCTAGTTACACATAGTCCCTGCATATATAGGCTTACTTAATCATCAAGGTAATGTTGTTAGTTTAGGATGATGGTGATGACATGATCTCTCAAAACTTTAGAATTATTATTAAAATGAGATAAACCTTGTTTAGTCATATATAGGCCTAATTGCATAGGCAAGCCTATATGAGAAGTCAGCTAAGAGGTGGTAAGGTGGGAGGAATTTGATATTTTAGATATCATCAAGAGATGGTTAAAAATATTTTAAAACATCCTATGAATTTATATACCTCATAATAGTGTAAAGTAGGTGAAAATATTTAGCTAGGGTATTCTAGGCAAGTTGGCTTAAGAACCCTAGGCCTGAGTGATTGAGGTGTTAAAGACCTAATGAAATAAAATGATTAAGATAAAAATTCAAATAAGTGGAGGTAGATAAAATGGACCTATGTAATTAGTTGTGAACCAAATACAAACTGAAGAAAGATTTCATAGACCTCATTTCTATCTCAACCTTCACAAATCCAACCTACGAGACCAAGAGGCTATTTTATTTTTCTTGGTATATTACAAAGATGCTTCATGGGACCTTGGGATATGATAGGAAGTTATATAACGTAGTTTAATTTCAATTTTATGAATTGGATGGAGGATTGGTGCCTTAATATGTATAGACAATATTTAAGAACATGAGGCACTTTCAAGCTACCTAGGAGAGTAAAAATGACCTTATGAGAGAGAAATGGATTTTTATGCCTCTAGATTATTGGATAAACTCTAAAATGACTTGAAACATGTATAAGACTCCCTTGAGAGTCACCCCATGGCATTGGATTGTACTTTCAAGTATAGAAATATAAAAAATATGCAAAAAAATACTATTTTATGTTATTTGGGAGGTTTTTACAAAGTTTTATAACTCAAACATTTACATGGATAATGGGGATGAGGTCATATAACTAAATCACATGTTTTTTTAGTGTTTATCATGTGTGAGAATTTTATAGTGTCATTTTTTATTCTCTAGGTAGGGATGCCTAATTGAGATCTAGTTAGGAGAGAGAAGCAACACAAAATTACACTTACACTCACTCTCAAGACATGAAATAAATCTTGAAGTTGAAAGGCCATACTAGGTCTTGTAATTTGTCGTATGGAACTATATTGAATAGGGGAAAATAAACTATTTTATGATATATGGGAGGTCTATACAAAGTATCAAAACTTAAGAATTGACATGGATAATGGGGAGGAGGTCATATAAATAAATCAAATGTTTATTTACAGTTTGTCATGTCTGAGAATATTATAGTGTCAATTTTTAGTCTCTAGGTAGGGAGGCCTAATTGAGAGCTTGTTAGGAGAGAGAAGCAACAAAAAAGTACAATTCCACTCACTCTCAAGACATGAAATTGAAATTGAAGTTGTATGGCCATAATATGTCCTATAGTGAATCTTTATAGTCTTAGTAACATTTATACAAATATCTATACAAGGTGGTTTTCATTATTTTAGGCCTATAAGGAATGACGCCTAATATGATCTTTTGGTAGAGAACCAATTCATGGGGCTACTTTCAGATTTCTAGATAGATTGGTGAAGGTTAAATATGATTTGAATTGATAATCCATGAATATATGATGAGAATTGGATTATTTTCATAATTCAATTTTATTTCTAATATTTTAAGTTGTTTATTACTTTTTTGGTCATTCGGGTAGTTTCACTAATTAGTTGGTTTTTTAACCAACTAATGTTTCTGTAAGATTTTTAGGCTTACCTTGTACATAAATAAATTTTGTTTTTATATTGAATATACTTTTATTATTGGTCCTCCATTATTCACTTTATGTTAATAGTGGTATCATAGCTTGGTAAATTGAAGAAGAGATTGAGAAGGAGTGAAATTTTTTATAGAGCCACATTTTGAAGAAATTGTGTGATGAAGATAAAGTCAGGTTTGAAAGTGCATAGTTTATGAATATCAATATGAAGGTACAAAATTTATCAATTCTAATTTCATTTTTTATGAAGACCACTTAAAACATAATTTGTACATTTATTCATCAAGAATTTGTACACTGATCCATTAAGGAAACTAGCAGAGCACTGGTTATTCTATACAACATAAGAGAATATCAAATCATGTTGTGTTGTTGATAAATTTAAAGACATTCTAATTTTATTTCAAAAATCATCATTTGCCTTAAGATATTCATTTAAATCAGAAACATAGAATTGACTTAGATAACTGCACATAAATTATTCTACCCAAAAGCTATTTTCCTATAAGGCAATCTCATGCGCTCTTTATTTAAAATCAAGAATAGTCAAGACATCCTTAGTGGAAGGACCATATTTTTGTAGATGAAATATCCCATCCAAATAATGATTAACCTGTCTCTAAGAAAAAGATAATTTAATATCCATTTCACCATAAAGATCATCTGATCACACACCCTGATAATTTGAAGAAGAGAAATAGCAGTCTAGTCTAGAAATTTTAAAAGGAGGAACAAAGTAGTAGCATCCAAACCAAAGTGCTTACTTATAAAAAGCATTGAAATCTGAAATAATGTCTCATTTACCTTCCAAACCTAGAAGCATGTGGTCTCCAGTAGAAAATACAAGATTTAACATGCAAAGTAAAAACATTTCATAAAAGATTTAATGTACAAATACTTTATTATTATTTCCAATTTGGAAAGCCATGAATATCTATAATATTTTTCTTATGTATTGTTAACTATGTTGATGGGGAGTTATCTATAGTTATTTTGTTAGTTAATTTCCATAATTTGGTGTATCTTTTGATCATAACATATATTTTTGATCTAAATTAAATTTTTAAAGGTGATATAAGGTGGTATTATTATCCATCTAAAAAACATATTGTATTTGGAAGCTATATGGAAGGTAAAGGAAAAACCTCAATGGTATTCCTCTTTTTTGACTTGATCATTCTTTTAGCACCATGGTTAAAATTGTAAGTTTCATCTCAGAAATTTATAGATCAACTCACAAAAATTATAAGGAGTGGAGCATGAAAATAGAAAATATGCTTGTTTTTAATGATTTGTCAGAAATAATAGAGAAAGAGATGACAACACCTACCAAACCCACAAAGTTGGTTGAATACCAAAAACATGATAAACAATCACTCATACTACTAAAATCATCCTACACTACATAAGTGATTATTCACATTAAAGTTGTTAAATGTGGCATATCGAAAGCATGGAAAACATTAAGATATTTATATGAAAAAGAGTCTGCATACAAAAAATTGATTTTCTTATGTGTATTTAGAAAAAGAAACCGATAGATGATGAGGATGTCTCTGAATATCTTTCTCACATGAAAGCTATGAAACAAGAGTATTGCACCATAAGGGGTAAAATTGATGATGACATGTTGATTTCCATCACATTGAATGGGATTAGTTCTACATAAGTCAATTTTGTTCAAATGCTAGAGCTTGGTGATAAGATTATTGATGCCACATTTGACTTCATTTGTGATTTGTTGACTCATCATGCGAGACAATTTGAAAAGAAGAAAAATAAACCTATTGAAGAAGTTTACTATGTAAATAACATGTCCCAACATAAAGATCATCAACATGTATAGCAATAGTTTTAGAAGTAATCTCTGAAACATTCTTAGAAACATTCTTCACATCAATCTTCAAAATCTTCAAAATATTCACATCAACACTCTCCAAGACCTTCCAAATGTAGACATCACCATATAAATTTTTCTCACTCCTATAGTTCTTTAAGTGATTCAACTTATTATGGATATATTCACCTCCATAAATAGCCATAATGTTTAAAATGTGGTGGTATTAGATATCTTGTATATGTTTGTCCTTCTTGATGACCCCACTCTCCATATGTAAAGAAAGATGAGGCAAATTATGTTGATCATTATAGAGGTCGATATTTTAGTTACTCTAGTTATTTTGATTATTCAAACACATATTTTATCATGAGGCATCCTATATGGTTGAGGTTTATGGTCTCAATAGACCTGACACCATATTTTAAGTGCTTAGTAATTTACCTGTCTTGTGCAACATACTAGGATAAAGACATAATTATTGTATTAGCAATTTTTTGGCTTATATTCTTGCTTTCAGTTCCATTTTTGGATTTTCATATTTAATATTCATGTCATGGAGTAGACATGCCTATTTGATTTTATTTCTTTTGATGCACAACTTCTTACCTCTCACCTAATAGGGTGAGAAAATATTATATGATGGTCTTCAATCAATCATTGATGATAATTTGAGTTGATAGAGGTTGATATAACCATCCATGCTGATAAAAGGTTGTCTGCATTTGTTTGACATTAGAGATATGTGTCATACATAATACAGGTTTATCACTTGGATATGTTCCAATGTGAGGCCTTATGTGGATCGATGTAGTTGGATATGTTTGATTATATTCCTCTATTGTATAATACAATGATCACCAAAGATAAGTAGACATTGATCATGTTCATCAACTATTTTTTTCAATAACTCGTAGGGGTGGGCTTATTTATAGGCATCAATTTTTGGTCAGTGTTAGAGGTACAGTGCACCACTTATAATTGTGATAGAGTTCACTGGATGACTTCAAAATCATTGCTCCAATTCATTCATCTACTATACCACTTTATATTGAGGTGGATTTTATTAGATTATTTTCATGATATAAATTTATTTTTAATATTTTAGTTTGTTCATTACTTTTTTGATTGTCTGGGTAGTTTTACCCTTGGTTTTTTAACCAACTCATCTTTCTATAATATTTTTAAGCTTACCTTGTACATAAATAAATTTTATTTTTATATTAAATATAGTTTTATTATTATTCCTCCATTATTCACTTGATGTTATCAATGAGATGAAAAAGATAAATTCAAGTTTTGACACTTCTATGTAAGATTGGCCTAAGAGATGAAGAGTCCTCTAGACACTTAGCAAGATTAAAAAAATGGTGTGTCAAAGATAACAAGAATAATTGAATTGAGAGGTGTCAAGATCAAAGTAAAGGTGTAAAAGAACCTAATTTGGCTATGAAGAAGGCCATTTATCCTTCAACATGCCAAGGCAAAGGGAAGTTTTGCAGAGCTAGTCAAGGTGCCAAGCACACTTCTAAATCCTACACTACTTGGAGTAAGGAAGCATATTCACAAGAGATACACATGGCATTTAGGACCTAATGAGGCATTCTCATAACTCATCTCTTGTTTATAACTCATGAAAAACTTGTCAACTCTCTCTCTTTCACTTTTTCATATAATTTTCTCTTCATCTCTTTCACTTGTGTTATATATTGAGCCTCAATTGGCTATGTTTGTATCCTCTACCTAGGTATGACAAAGCCCTACTATTTTGTATCATTTTATCATTGAAGAACAACCTAGTTTTACCTTCTCTATAGGCTATTTCAAGGTGTATGTTAGACTAGTTGATCTTCCTAATTTATAGATTCACTTCCTTGGCATGTTGTCCTTGCTGGAATTCATATTCAATTTTGAAAGTCTTTTCGTAGGTATTATGAAGTTTTTAAGTGAATTTTGTATGAGTTTAGTATTTTGAATCATCACTAGTGACATGTTATGATTTCTTGTTTAGTCTTCTTATCTCAAACTTGCTTCACAAACCTCAATGATAAATACTAATGTAGAGAGGTAGATTTGGATTAGTGTCATGTGTAGGTTAGTCTCTTCTTTGAAGTGCAATTATAGTTGGGTGGTAGTGATCAATTTAAATTTGGTGCATCACCTCATTAGGTTAGGTTTATTTCATGTTTTCTCTATCCCTTTTCATCTCAATAAGTTAGTATCATAGGTGATGAACTTAAATAGATATATCAAGGGAGCAAGCCCTTCAATCTAGAGGATTAACCCCACTATAGAAAACCCACGTGTATAGGGGTAATATAATTATTTCACTCAATTGGAGTAGGATTGAATTATCTCTCCAAAGGTGAAAATAGAATGACAATGGTTATATATATATATATATATATATATATATATATATATATATATATATATATATATATATATATATATATATATATATATATGTTGTTAATTCCATCATTTATTTGGGTTAATAACATGTAGGATAACCTTTAAATCTTTACAAATAAATTAAAATCAAGAAATTAAAGATTAATGACATCAAACATAGAGAAATAAATATCTGTAGAATAGACTTATCACTATGGCAAAAGGTAACTACATCATTGATTCAAATGATTGATGACTCACCATTTTTAATTGACCAATTGATCATTGGTTGGAAAATACATCCCTAATGCCCACCCCCAAACCATGAGATACAACCTCACCAACACACAAAATGCATAATAATCATGAAAATGCTATCATATTCATCCTCCAACATGCTATGTGGACCACAAATCAGCCCAAAATAATTTATGGCAACACAAAAGGGCATTAAATTTTTTTTGTTTACAAAAAGCCAATTATTTCATGACATCAATCAACATAACACTATAAAAACAATGAAAACATGACCAATTATTTATGTTATTAAGAGGAAATATCCTGCCTTGATTTGGTGTTAACCCCAACTATAACTTGACCATACACTTTCCCACCAACCACTTTTTTCTAAAAACATGCACCGTATCTACAAATTACATGAGTTTTAAGTCCTCAATCAAACTTGCTCTTAGTGCAATATCAAACTTATTCTTATAAATGTTGAACTCATATACAGATAAAATTGTTTTCAATATATGTTAACTGCACAATTAGTTTTGGTTAATATTATTTCAATAAAGCCTTTGCATCCTTACATAGACATTAAAATATAGCAAAAAAATTAATGGCATTTAACATATCAAAATAAATATCTACATAATAGATTTGTTTCCATGGCGAAATGTACTCTTGTAATTGATAAAATTGATTGACCTTTAACCTTTCCATATTTACCACCTAGTCACTAGTGGGATAACGCTTCCTTGTTACACACCCTTATGCAGTGATTTGTGATCACACCAATGCACACCATGCATAAAAAGCAAGGAATATAATCATATTGATCTTTCAACATCTAACTTAGACCTTAGATCAAGGATAAAATAATTTTGGACAACACGAAATGGTATTAACTTAGTTTTACTTATGAGAAGCTAATAATTTCATGCCATCAAACAACATAATATTATAAGAAATGAAAACATAGACAATTCTTTGTGTTTTGTAGAGGATATATCCTACCTTGATTGAGTGCTAACCCCAACTAGAAGTTTCTCAAAAAGTGCCTTTTCTAATATTGTAAAATGGATCTATAAAACTGTTCAATTCCAAAGCATCAATCAAACTTGCTCTCCATGTGATATCAAATTTGCTCTCATAGATGATAAGCTCATATATAGATTAGGATTTTGTAAAAAAAATGTAATGCCAAAATTACTTTAGGGTAATAACATATCAAGCAAACCTATAAATCCTTACATATATATTAAAATCAAACCAAAAAAATTAAAAATATTTGTGTCTATCATAGCAAAACAAATATCCTCATAACAAAGTTGCCATCGTAGAAAAAGTTACATGTATTATTGATTCAATTTATCTGCCAACTAGTCACCAATAGGCCAATGCATCCCCAACAACCACCCTTAGGCCATGTGACACAACCAAACTATTGAGTATCATACTTCATGAATAAGGGAATGTGATCGTACATTAGATGATAAAAAATGCAATGCAAAGCTTACTCCGGTAGGTGTGCGCTTATTGGCATAATTATATCTTACCAAAAAAAAAAAAGAAAAAAACAAGAATAATTTTTAAAAAAAAATTAACAAAATGCATATCCATAGGTAAATGAATACGAGAGCCCAAAGCCATAGGGCTATCCAATTTAGTCCTTTGCTGTACCGCTGAAAAGGTGGGGAAATTGTAATGTAAGACTAATATTTGGAGTGAACGCCCGTGTATCTAGACAAGGTTACTCAGCAGCTACTGCACCCCAATTTTTTTTTTCTGTGCCCTAACAGAAATATAAGTAAAGATGCTTGCAGAAATAATTAAACTATGGACGGAGGTACCCGCCGAGGTGGGAAAAAAGAATTATGATTCTGAGTTTTAGATGTTAAAGTACTGACAATCAACAAAAACATTTTTAAAAAGGAAAAAAAATCAACATAAATAAAATGAGTCATCATATCAAACATGTGATGTGAACAGTGAGATCAATAGATTCCAAAGCTGAGTGAAGTGCAGCAATAAAATTTGGCCAGAAAGACCAGTGATAATCATAAAAGCTGTAGTTCTGTAACGAGAGTACGATTTAATTTTGAATAGCAGTACGGGTGTAGCATGGAGCTGCTGTGATCGTGGCTTACGAGACTACAATGCTCAGCCTGGGCTATCTGTGTCTTTTCCTTACAATTCATGCAGACATTGCAATGATAAGTCAATTTCAGCATAAAATTAAACAAATTGATTGTCCATCCCTTCACAACCCAACGTGATAAGACTACACACTAGAGATGTGCCGTCGCATTAAAACTTGGAAGCCGCAACTTGCATCGACCTTGCGGACATCTAATAATTATATTATATTACCTTTCTTAGTGTTTTCTCAACGATTATTATTAAGGCCCCAGCTCTTAGGTTTAAATATTTACTACCTCTCATTATTCTACTTCAGAAAACTGATTTATTTCATAAGAGATATATCTTCGACAACATTACTGATGTCTCGAAGGAGTGGAATGGGCCTTTTCAAAATCTCATCAAAAGGCTTTATTCATCAAGATTGACTTTTAAAAAGCCTATGATAGAATCGATTTGTGTTTTATATTGGCCATGACTTAGGGTCTTGGCTTTGGGTCTAAGTTTGCCGACACAATAAAAATGATTTTAAAAGATGCAAGGCCTTGTATCACCATCATAGTATCCAATATAAGTAGTTTGACCTCTTTCGATCTAGTGTTCATTGTTGAGGGGCTAAATTATATTCTTGCATAGTGCACTTCCAAAGGTCTACTTAATGACATATTTCTTCCCCATTGTCACAAATAGATGGTTAGTAGGCATTTTCTTCATGACTCCTTTTTCAGTTTACTAGAGGAGATGACTTATGTTCCATATGCCATGGAATGTCTATATATATTTAGATTAACTTCTCATTCTTCCATCTAGTGTAAAAATAACCAACGTTACAAGAAGTCTATCATCCCTACCTCTATAGTTTTTTCAATATAGGTGGCTCTAGATTCAGCTAGATTAACAACTTAAATTCATGGGTATTCCCTTTTCTTTTCAAACCACTCCCTCGGATCTCTGGGTATATGTGGTTTGAAGGGTTGAAAACAAAGTTCATTTATGGAGTTTTAAACCTCTCTTTTCAGTAAGAAAGTTCTAGATTTGCTTGAAGGTGTTGGGTACTACTCATGTTTATTATCCCTGTTGTAGGGCTCCTTTTAAAACTATATATACCAAAATTGAAATAATATTGAGGGACTTCTTATGGGACAACACTGAAGGCACTAAAGGATTTCGCTAAGTTCATTGGGATATATGTCACAAGCCAAGATCCCTCATAAGGCTTAATCTCTTAAACATTGAAATATGAGGGCATTCTTTCATGCTCCAAATGGAGCACTCCTACCTTAGAAAGGGATGAAGCATGGCAACTTATACTTAGTAACTACGTCACACAAGGGACCCTTATGGGAAAAGGATCCTAGAAATGTTTAAATATTCAAATGCTTCTTATCATTTAGGCCCCTATTACCATTATTGGTATGTGTTTTTATAAGAGTATTTAGAACACAAGAGAGCTTCTCAAAAGGAATTCGTGTTAGGATGGAGATGGCTTAAAGTTTGGGCTCTCTCTGAGTTCTCATTCCTTATGGTGGTCTATCATTTTTAATTTTTTGTAATGTGAAATTCTCTCTTGTGGCCTAGATCAATATTCTTAAGCTATTTAGAAAAGGAAACAGATTATTTTTTACCTCTTTTGAATGAAATCTAGAGACTAGTTGAAAATATGATTATTGCAAATGATGTCCTAAAGTTGCAAGGTTGTGTGTAGTAACATCTCCTTACAATACAAGGAACTAATAGCACAAAAATATTTTTGTGCTCAAACTTTTAATTATAAATTCAATAACTAAATTGAAAATTTATGAAAATTTATATCCTTGCCAAACCTAATTGTTGTAATCCATGATTGAAAGTGTTGATAGAACTCTAATCAGCAAGCACATCAAGGTAAAGTTTAATCATTGTAGATTGAAACAATTGTGTTTCAAAAAATAATAATAATAATTACGCACATAGGTGGTTAGAAATAGTTAATTTCAGAAGTGTTGTGTTAACAATAGCAAGTTGCCAATAACTTCTGCTAAGGTAAGAACATGTTTGGAGGGTAGACCTAGATGTAATTAAGTTTAACAACTTCACGATCGATAATTGTTGGAATTTAAGGGAAAAAAACATAAACTGTGTAACCAAGTTAGAAAACTTATGCACTATTATGCTAATAAATAGATCTGTAACAACCCATCTTGTTCAATTTGGTGTCACAAATATGAGACATAAGCTGGAAAAAAAATGGCTCGCACTATTGGCCTTAATTAAAGAAAGAGGTGGTTGTCTTAAGGGCAGTTTATGAAATTTTAGCAAGGTAAGGTCGAATATTATCATCATAGAGATTTGACATATTTGCATGATATACCAAGAGGTAAGTATGAGGTAATATCTCATATTTTATGTAATGGGTTGCATAAGTACATAATGGGCATGACTATATTTTGATGTTTATTGATAAAATTTTCCACGAATGATTTATTCATTTATGAAAACTTAAACTGATGGTATGCCCATGATCAAAATGTTTTATGGAAAAAGTGCGATATGGTAATTTGAACATCTTTTCAAATAATGGTATACCTAGTTGTTTTATTAGTCACTAGGATGAATCCTCTTTAAGAGGAGGATGTCAGAACCGCACTATTTGATATAGTAAAGTTGTTACTGAGACATTATGATAGCATTATTACTTGATTCTGGTATGGCACTCTGGTTATTTGCTACCATATGTTGAGTTAATTTTAATGATTGTGACTCAGGGTATCAGTTACAACTATAATTCACTTTAGTCGTAGATTATTTATGACTTATTGATATACATAATTAATATAATGTCATGATTAATATATACTAGTCATTTCATATTACATTATTATTTGTTATTATTACATTTTCCAAATGTTGTTGATGTCTGCATTCTGTGACTGCGGGGACTAGTTGTATGAGCTAGTCTTGATGATGGACTTGGAAAATTGGGGTAATAACAGGAATGTTAATGATCAAGTCAAAATTAATATAGACACATAATTTTGAGTTACATCAGATTCTAATCCATTTGGACACCTTTTGGGTCTTGTCATGCTTACAATTTTATTTCATTCTTTGCTTCATGTTTTGTTCTTGTCTTGTCATGTTAGCATGCATAATCATCTTGTTTGATCGTTCTATTTATTGCCTACTTGGTGTGGTGGTTGTGCCTTGTTTGGGGGAATTTTACATCTCTATTTAAACTTGTTAGACCCCTCATGGTGGTCTTGGTTACTTTAGTTCAAATGGACTTGGGCCATGTTTTTATTTTGATTGGTTACCATGTTTATATGGTTGGCATGTTATTTTTAAATTAATTGTGAAAACTAAATTCAAACATAATTAAATTTCAAAACCACAAGGGCATAATTTGGGTTGACTTAATGCAAGTGGGAGAATTACCCCACCACCTTTTCATGTGATTTTTGAATTTGTTCACACACACACACCATTTAAATTAACCCAATGACCATAACCTAGGTAAGGTTGAGGCAATTTGGAAAGTGGAAGCATGTGAAACCTGGTTGTTTGGAAATGATAAGAAAATAGTTATTTAATACACCAAGGAGGGGATAAGAAGACAAAAAGACAATCCCCATTGATTTATTGAATGCATGTCCAAGTGGGAGAGGAATAATGACACATTTTTCATGGCCAAGAGGAGTTCTTGACTTGGGAAAAATTTGGTCATGAGAGGAGAATGGTGTGATTTTTGGGGGAAAAGTTTGTCATTAAACATTTTTTTGGTTATGAAGTGTGTAGCACATTTTTTTACAAGGAGATTGAAAACCGTGTAAAAACATATTTTAGATAATAGAAGTTTAACATGTCATGTGGGAGAGAATAAGAATGAAGGGGAGAGAATGATAATGAAGGCAAGAGCTCATACATAGCCATTTCTTGGCTTGGCATGAGAGGAGGAATGAATGGAGGTTTCAACCAGAGGTAGCCATAATATTATTTAGCTGAGAGGTATCCTTTTGGCTTTCTATTTTACCTTAGAGGTAATTTTTTTTTAATTCCCTTCATTCATTTAATGGGTGTATATTTAAAAATCAATACATTTACTTGGATAGATGGTTGTGAATTTGTGTGAGTAAACCATATGGGAATGGATTTTCATACCAAAACATAGATAGAATTATAAAACACCACATGGATGATTTTTTACCTACATATTCACATGGATAAAAAATATGTTTATATGGTTGATCATTCAGTAAAACTTTTGTTGCAAATCTATTTGAATGGCTAGGTTTAAATATAAAATCAATGGTTGTCTATACATTCCTTGAGATGCCAAATGCATACTCCTTTATGTGGATGGAAACATACCTTGAAGGGGTTATCTACTACATGCATTTAATATATAGTCTTACAATCCTTGTGTGGATGGAAACATACTTTGAAGGAGTTGGTTATTTCCTATATCTAATAGCTAGTTGCACAATCCTTGTGTTGATGGAAAATTGCCTTTTTATAATTGGTTTTATGCTCATTTATGTGGCTACTTACCTACCTTGTATGGCTGTAATTTGTTTTTTATAGTGCCTCAATGGAGGATGCATGAAATTTGTTTGATAAAATGTCTCAGTGGAGTAGGAATGTAATTGTTTGACAAAATGTCCTAATGAAGGATACATGCAATTTGTTTGACAAAATGTCTCAATGGAGGATGCATGAATTTTTTTTGACATCTCAATGAATGATGCATGCAATTTATTTGAAAAAATATCTCAATGAAGGATCCATGCAATTGTTTAACAAAATATCTCAATGAAGGATGCATGCAATTTGTTTGACAAAATGCCTCAATGGAAGATGCATATAATTTGTTTGACAAAATGTATCAATGGATGATGTTTGTATTATTATGATTTTATGATCTTTGAATTATTGCCTAACTGCTTGCATGGTTGTAAATATACTTCAAGATGGTTATATATCCATTTAAATGATGATTAATCACTCTCATGGATGCATATGTCTAATTATATGGTTGTCCATTCATTTAAATAATTGAATTGGATGGATAAGAATAATTATATGGTTGTAAGTTAATCTACAAGCTTGATGGAATGCATGAAAGCATTTAAATGGCAATTTTGATGTTGGAGTTGCACCTTATCTTGATCTGTATGCATTATTTTTCTTGATTCAAAATATTTTTTTGTTGGTGTACATAGCCTTTGACATGTATGGAATGTGTTTAATTTAAGTCATGCAAGATATGTAAGAGATGTATTATTCTTTCTTTGGTTTTATATTGACTTAAGTTGTTGAACATATTCATTTTTAGATTTTTTTTTTGAATGATTATCAAATTTGAATTGAATGATCAAAGGGTTGTTTAGGCTTGTAATCTTGATTTGTGAATACATGCTTCTTGACTGACTAGAGAGATATGGCAAATATAGGTAGCAATATCCTATTCAGTATTCGATTAGAGGTTGTGAACCTTGTTATCGATTTTGGTTATATTATTGACCAGTTATTGTCTTACTTCATGAAGTTATTTTGTTATGACATTGACTAATGGCTTAGTATCTCTTTATGCTCATAAACTCTCTAAAAAAAAATGGTTTCCTGAATCCACTTTCTAGTTGATGGATGGGTGGTTAGGGCCACCATACAGATAGCCTCATAGGACTAGGCATTCAGATTTACTCTTGTTATGAATTTCTCTTTCTCATTGCCTAGATCCTCAAGTTGGTGGATGTTTCATGTTGAAGTTTACTTACAGTGGTATTATGTTTTATTTAATCTATCTTATCATATAATTAATATTGTTTCTATATATGATATAAATATTGTATTATTATAAGTGATGTGAAATCAAACATTATTAGTAATGATAATTATTTGATTATTGAAGGAAAGATGCATGCTTTCATTATATGTTGCATTGAATGACTTAATAATTATGAAAAATCTTGTACTCTATCATTAAAACATAGACACACACAGCAATTTTTATGCCCCTGATGGGTTCATAATTATGGAAATGCATATTTCATTTAGGTGATGGTAAAAGGAGAGGTGACCTAAGGTTAGTTATGAAAGTTTTACATATCAGTTCATATGCTTGCTTAGAGCTATTTTAGCATGGATATAAGTATGTTATCAATGCTATTCATTGGGTTATCAAATGATGTTGAAAATACAAGATTAAATGATGCAAGAACTGAGTAAATGGTTAGATTGTTTGAATATACTGCAAAGAGTTATTTATGTCATTTTTTTTCCTTATTGGCATTCATTATAGTAGTTGTTATACATTGTTACAAATAAGATTATAAGAGTACATTTCATTTCTTATGAAATGAATGTAGATTTATTAATATTACAAGTCACAAAGTGATTCATTTGTCTCAATGAAAATCACAAGAACTATTTAAAAGCACACTACATTCGTGTATATATGTGAAATTTTTTGATAATTAATATTGAAGTTGTATATGTTTTAAATGAATAGTTATTAATTACCACATTAGTTTTATTTTCCTTTTAATATTAACTTATTATTATTATTATAAGAAGCATGGATAGTGAAAAGCATATATTTAATATTCATTAAATTATGTTTTTTTATGCTAGCTTAAATGGAATAACAATTTTGTAATTTCTTTGTATTATGTTCTATGTTGCATTAATTCCTATTGAACATGATGAGGCATGCTGGTAACATTTAAATTGTGCTTGGATTATTATGTGATATGGAAGATGGCCTAGAATTAATTATAGGCCTATAGCTAACCATGTTCATAAGACTAGCTAAGTGGTCAAATATTGTCAAGCATTTATTGTATATGCATATTTTCAGATTTGTTGATTTTATAATTAATCATTCTTATGTGAAGATAATGTGTAGGATAATATGGTGTAAGGAAACTAAAATTTTAGGATTACTATAAAATATCAATAGGTAGCACTATTTAGGTGTTGGCAAAACACTTAATGTTTATTTCTAATTAGAATTAGATTTGGAATGTTGAAAATTAAGCCATGTATGATACGTAGTCATAACATCTTATGATGTGAGAACCACTTATGTGGGATTCCTAGTTTTAGGGATGCTCAATAGTCTATTTATCATATATAAATTGAAATAATGGTGTTAATATTTGGAATCCATGCATGCAATTATTAGCATATTCATTGATTAAACTTCATTGTTAGTATTATCTATTATTGAAATATGTCATATGGTGAAAGGACCCCTCATTTGGAGATTAAGGTATATAATACCAATAGGTAAGACCACTTTCACTCTTGAAATATCTCTAAGATTCATTTTGATTCAGATTCAATTCTTATGTTGGCATTAACTCCATGAATACTAGATTGTCTTAAATGATGTATGATGATTTTAATAAGATACTTCTCTTATATTGTGTTACCAAAAATATGATGGATGTTGTTATGATAATAAATGAACTCACACTTCTATGTTGATAATGAATTATCATCCTTTCCTTGGTAGGCAATTATGTCTAGTGGCAACATGGTGGATAGTTATTATTAAATTTATAATAACATGAATGTTAAATTCGTAAATGGTGTTGTGTAATAGTGGTGGTATGGATGAGTAAAATAATAATATCATTGGTGTGTGAAAATAAAATACTAGTGTGCTATGATCCCCATGATATAGATGATGATTGAGTTATCAAGAGTGTAGAACAAGTTGATAGCAATAGATTATTTACAACTATGATCATACTAAATTTTACACTATCTAATAATGTATCATTGTTGTAATAACTTATGAATTAATCCTTTTTGTTAGAACTTTTATTGATTGATTGATGCATTGAAGTATCTAGTCAAAGTACTCTTCATGTGACTGATGGAAAACATTTTTAACCCATGGTTATAGTTGTACTCCTAGGTGCTTGCCTAGTATTCTTGACTGAGAACTAACCAGTTGCCCTTGATGAAACTCAACATAGACTATATTATGTCAGTCTGGGAACTTGATTAAGGTTGAGGGTTTTGAATGGTCCTATAAGGAAGACCATAAAGAGGCATATGTAGATTGGACTTTATGAGTGTACGTGAAGTACACTAATACACCTGATTGTTCATATTTAATATGAATAATCAGCTTCTAAATAGAATCCTTTAAGATTCATTATCCTCAGTTAAGTACCTTAGTTGACCAAATATAGTTATGGATTTCATCAATCTTTTGAGAGATTGTTTCTCTTGATTGCCATGGGAATTTTATCGTAGACACAAGTGGACCATAGTATTTTAAAAAAATGAGGTTGTTTCAGCCTGTTGATACCCCATTCCTCTAGTACCAACCCCAATTACGTTATCAATTCATTTCCCCTTAGCACCTTCTAGTTGATGTTCTCCATGCCAAATAGAAAATCAGCACCACATAACTAATTTGGAAAAGAAGATTTGAACATGTGTGGAATGCCATTATTGAGCACAAATAATCACACTACCTTTAGTGTATCCTACACCACATGCTTCCGATTGGCAATTTAACTCATCATGTTTGCTCATTTTATAACCATCTTTGATCTCTAAAGACATTTTTTCTTCTTCAAGAATACCTAGTTAACCTGACTTTGGATTCATGCCCTTTTCAAACCCTTGCTTCAAGAAATGTTTTCCTATAAGATGGTGCTTTTAGGGGGTTCAGTTATGATTTGTGAAAACTTTACACATATTTGACATATTTTTAGAGATCACATTCTATTTCAATTATAGAAAAATAATAATGATGGTATTTTTTTTTTTTGTGCTTCTCTTGAAGAATCTTTTCCTGCGTCTAATAGGGTTAATGTTATATTTAATGTAATGCTTCTAATACATGTTTAAATGGAGAAAGTCTGTCTGGAAGTAGAACACCTCTAGACTTTACTAGATCATTGGGGGAGTGCCTTGTGTGATAATAGTTGGGTCCCTCCTTACTCTCCTAGTTCTCGATCGCCTCATGGGATCGTGGATTCAAGATAATGGGGAAGAACCCGCTCTTAGAGTAGACACTACAGTGGCTCCCATCGTTTGTGCTTTCTAAAACTACATGAGTCCTCTTGATATTGGTGGTGTGGTGTGATTATTGCCTCTGTAAGATAAATTCTCTAGGTTGGCACTTGCCTTTTCTCACTCCAAGTAGGGGCTCTTGAAGACAAAGTTAAAGGAAATAATAATGATGGTTGGGAGCTTATAACTAATAAAACAGACCACTATTTTCGAGGGACAAACCAAATGAACTGTGACCTCCTCCACCACTGCTCATTGCTTCAATTGTTTAATGATCTTATTTTGTTATGGTCTTTATATGACCCTTTTTAACTATGTTTTCACCTTTTTTAATTAAATTCTTTTTAGCTAGCTTGTTTAATGTTTCTCAACTTTGAACGATGTGACCACGATCTCTATATATTTGTATATATATGTGAGAACAAATGATTGAGTGATCCCAACATAATAATAGATATGTAAATATTGTGTTAATTTCATTTTATTTGGCATTGTTGTAGTCGGGGAATAAATTTGATAGTTGACCATGTGTAACATGACTTTTTTTATAAAGGTTGTTTATTTAACATTGTTATTTATTTAACTACTTAGGATGAACGCCCGTGTATCCAGACAAGATTATTCAGCAGGAAGCACCTCCAATTTATTTTTCTGTGCCTTAACAGAAATATAAGTTGAATTGTTTGCAGAAGTAATTAAGGTCGGTCGAGGTGCCAGTCGATGTGGGAAAAACAGATAATGATCATGCGTATCAAACATGTTTCTTCTTATTTTTTAAAGAACTTAAACAAAATGAGTCATCACATCAAACATGTGATGTGAGATCCATATATTCCAAACCTGAGTGTAGTGCAGTCAGAAAATTTGGTCAGAAAGACAGCTGTAATCATAAAAAGTGTAATCCTGTAACCAGAGTACGATCTAAGGAGGTCAATAGGTTCCAAAGCTGAGTGTAGTGCAACCATAAAATTTGGATTTTATGGTCAGAAAAAGCATGGATAATCATAAAAGCTATAGTTCTGTAAAGAGAGTACGATCTCACTCATGCAAAAATTGCCATGATAAGTCATTTTCAGCCTAAAATTAAACAATCAAATGTCCTTTCACAACCCAACGAGATAACGATACACATTACAGATGTGTATCACGATAACGGTACACGTTACATAACTAATTAAGGTATAAAGTAATTTTTGATACAATTTTGCGACTGATTAAAAAATTAAACATTTATATTTAGCAGCACTCTGTACATTTAACATGGATATTATTATTCGTATTTAATAATTATATTATATTAATAAATTTTTATTTATAATTTTTTAAAAATAAAATATATATATTTTAAAATAAAACAATAATGTATCTCCTTTTTCTCGAATAAGTATATATCCATATCTTATATGTTTATATCTTCCTTTTTTATAATGTAACAATGAATCATATTAAAAATTTTAATTATAAAATATAAAATTTTATATTAAAATTAATAAATTATATTACAAATATTAAATATAAAAATTACTAATTATTTTAATTAATTTAAAAAAAAACATTTATTGTACCACACCCACCTACTAATTAATGAGAGCTTACAATATGAAATTTCTTAAAAATTATTATGATAAGTTTTCATAAACAAAGAGATGTTTTTACATATAATCCATCTTTTAAGTTTCCATCTATGATTGAATTATTAGAATATTTATTTATTAGTTCCATATTAAGGTACTAGTTTTTATTTTTCAACTACTTATTTTTCTTTCAATTAATAAAAATGTTAAAATATATATTACATTAATATTTTTTTACGTAATGTTAGATATATTAATCTTAGAATAATTTTTAAATATTATTTGGATATATATTATTAAATTGAATGTAACATTAATATATGTTTTTAATAATAATAAAATTTAAATATTTCACATTTTATGATTATAAATTAGATTTAAAATTAGATGATTCATTAATTCTTTAATTATAATATTAATAGTTAATATGTATAATTTTTTAATTATTCATTAAAATATTTTAATTAAATAATTAAATTTGTATTTCTCTTTTGAATGTAAGATTATTAATTTGAATAATTCAATTCTTTATAATATAATAAAAATAATTTATTACAATTATATTTTATTGAAAATAATTATATGATATATTATTTTAAATTGAATACAATATTGACATGTGTGTTTTACAATAAAACAACTTTAAATACCCTTGATTTTATAATTTTTCAAAAAAACATAAAATTGGACAACCAATAAATTATTTAATTATAATATCAATATTTAACATATATAATTTTTTTAATTATTCCATAAAATATTTCAATTAAATAATTAAATGTATAGAAAAATTATTAATTTGAATAATTTAATTATCTATAATATAATAAAAATAAATCATTAATTCAAATTTTAAATTATTTAATTATATCATAAAAATATTAATGGTAAAAATATTAAAATTTTTATTAATTAAATTCTCTAAAATTCTTAATATATTTAACTTATTTTAATTTCATAGCTTGATGGTATTCTTACTTTCATAATGAGTGAATAGAACTTGTGTGGCATAAGAAATGTTGAAATTATTTATAATTATTATATTATCTTTTATTTTTTATTTTCTTGTGTTTGAAGTTGGTTATAAAAGTGTTCCATATTTTATATTTTCTTGTAGTTTAATTTTAATTAATTTATAAATTTTTCATATTTTATGGTTATAAAAATAAGATTAGAATTATTTATTTAAATATTATAATATATGAACTTGAGCATATGTCTATCAAAATAGAGTCATTAATGTCAAAAGTATATTCATGTAGCTTTAATTTATCTTTAAATGTTTTATATTTTACATCTAGATTAAAATTATTTATTCATTACAATGAACATATCCACTAATATGGAATAGTTGCAGTTAAGTCATGAATATTTTAAATAGCAAAACTATTAGGATTAAGAATGAACCAATTTACATGTTCTCACATTTTTTTTGTTGAGCCCCATAACCCTAGATTACTACTTTTTAATTAAAGAGTGATTAATGATATATAGCCCTTCCCCAACAATCATTATAAAAAGCACATTATTTTAACTAAAATTAAATAATTTACTTTATACTTAGTTACAGGCCTTTAACCTTTTTTTTCTATATGTTATTTATTTTTATTGCTCGTAACTGATATTCACAGTTATGATACACTTATATTGTGACATAGATGAGCCGTAACATGATCTTTGTTTTAATAACTTTTTATAATTTTTAATTTGTAATTATAAACTTTTAGTGTAAATATTTTTCACTATTCCTAATTTTTATAAAAGTATTTTACCATGATATATTGTTTTATATATTATTACAGAATTCAGATTAATTAATTTATGTTTTCAATATAAATAGAATATTTGGTTTTAAAAAGAATGTTCAAATTGATATAAAGAGTATATATTCTTATAGAAATTAGACCAATTAACTATAAAATTTAAATAAATAGCTAAAAGCTTCTAAATAGTTATGCCCATGTTTTTATGCGCAAGAAATTAACATACATACCGCTCGCTATTCCCCCATTTCGAGACCTTAGATTTGACGCCCGTATTTTTAATAAAAAAAAAAATAACATACATACCACTCGCTACTCCTACTTCCAAATATGGACCCAATCCACTCCACATCCCAATACCTAAACGGAATGTTTCGAAAAAATATCAGTTTGAATTAAGTCGTTACATTTAAAATAATGATACACAAATCATTCTCCGATAATCCCCATTAAACTCAGTGAGATAGCAATTGATTCTAATTCAATCTTTCATTTCCTTTAAAAGCTGGCTACTAGAGAGAGCTTTGAGATGATATGCATTTTAATATTTATTTTATATATGTTGCATTATTTTGTTTTGTGGCATTATTCATTACTATTGGAAAGAGGAGAGGTGCAAAGGCTACCTTTATATTTAATATTTTAGGTTACCATTTGTCTTTTATAATATTTAAGAAAGTAAATTCTCTGTTTAATCATTAATCTTTTGTTTTTTTGATGAAAGATATTGACGTTAATAAAAAAGATACAGTTTTCACCAAAAGTTATTTATTCACTACATATGGATTATGAAAGCATAAAATATTTAATATTTAACTTATATAAATATATTTTAATATAATATTAAAATATATATTACATATTATAATATGTATATATATTATATAAATAATTTAATATAATATTAAAATATATATTACATAATATAATATTTATATAAGGAGCCAATAGCAGTATTTGGTGCCATTTTGAAGGTATCCATGATGGATAATACTGAAATGTGTGGCGAAGGTAGAGGTTTTTAAGTAGTGGGTCTAAAAACTGGGATGGTTGAAAACTCAATGGGGTTTTTTTCAGGGTTTGGTAAAAAAAAAGGATGTCCACAAAGTGTTTGACAAAATGTTAGTTAGGAATTTGGCTTGGTTGATTAGAGTGGGTTAAAACCCAAAAGCAAAAGGGCACCAGGTAATGGCTAGATCCATCTTTGGGATAACCAAATGCATATGGGTGAAGATGGCATATTTAGTGATGGATCTTAACTGAAATATAGAGCTTTTCTCACGTATTCTATTAGATTTATAATGTTTGGTGTTTCAGGGCAAAGAACTCAAAAACAAGGATCTACTGACAAGTTATAATTTAGGTAAGGATGCAATATTTCATATCACTTCAAGATTGAGCAGAGATCTTGTAAGGACATTACAAGTAGCCACTTCCAAACTAATAAATTTTAAGTCAGTAGTTAACAATGTTGCTGCCAATTCATGTACTAAGAAGTCTACCCCTTCGTATAATGCCTACATAGTATACCAAGTGGAGGAGTTGCCATCTATGGATATCATAGTGAAGAAGTGTCTGAATATCGAGATACTTTATCATTAATTGTAGTAATTTGCAGTTTTAGTTGTCTTTGGCCTTCAACAATGGCATTATAGCAATGGATATATGGAACATGTGCAAATCAATGTGAGATATCCATTTGCTCCAAAGTATTTTGGATTGTTTATTTCCTTGATGAGAAATATTATTAGAAATGTCATTCAAAAGGTCCATGGTTATGGGGAAGTGTAGGTTTATTTAGTACTATGTGGTTTCTAAAAATTGGCTCAAATTCATTATTAGTTATAAAGATGTAAGTATAGGTTTAGATCCAAAACATGGCCCTGTACTTTGTACATGTTAACAAATAGATTAGGGATGCTTTCAACTTATTCATAAAAATTGATAATGAGTGAGCTAAATGAGGTTAATGTACATATTCTCAAATATGTGTGGAGATTTCTATGAGTAAAGTATTACTGAATAAAATTATTCTTAAACATGATTAATCCCAACATGTTCAAGTTTTGGATTACAAAAATACTACCTTTATATGCCATAATTATAAATTACTAGAACGTATTCGTGCTTCATGCCCCTTGGGTAAAATTCATAAGAAAAATAAATAAGGAACAAATCCAAATTCTAGTGCAGGAGGAGCATTCCAAAAAAATAGTTAGTGACAAAAGATATCTCTAAAATTTAGGTACTCAAGAAAATACATAATTGGGTGAGAAAATGATAAGGATCATGACACTCTAGCTTCAAAGTTAGTATTAGCTGAGGGGGAAAAAGCAAAAGTACATAGTGTATCCTTAACAATTATAGTATGGGGAGTGAAGAGAGTTCACGAATTAGATAATTATTATTCTGATAAAGAGCTGTTATCAAATATAAACTCAAATTTTATGTCTTTTGATACACAATTTGTCATGTTTGAGGCTAGTTAAGGAATGTTGTCCATGTGTATCATATCTCCCATTAAATATGATCTCTAGAATAATTTATTTTGGTTGATATAGTGGCTACTTTAATCATTGGTATTATCCCCACTTTATAGTTTGGGTTTGTGTTGGTAGATGTTGAGTTATTCCACTTATTTATTTTCCTTTTGGTTTCTCCTCAGATCCTTTAGTGGTTTTTGAGGCATTTTTTATTGCTTCTATGATGTATATACTTTGAACTGGGTTTGATTTGTCTTATGGTTATAAATTAACAATTTGTTTATCTTTTTAAGTTTTAATAAAAGGGATAAGGACTTGTTTAACCTCAATATCAAAAAAATAATACAAGTGCAATCAAAACTCCCATGTTGGACATGAAAGTGGATACACTTGAGCATACTAACCCATAAATTTACATAATTAATCAGACAGTATCATTTGAGTTATATTTTAATAGCATCATTTCAAAGTAGTCTATGTCTCTTGAGGTTGAGAAAATCAACTTACAATAGGATACAATATAAAGGTATTGATTCAACTCCCCCAACATCTATTACATTTATAATCCCTTATGAATCACCATGCCAAGATTTTATCTACATGGTTGCTTACATTCTTTATGGAAAGAGATAGCCTCATTGCTCAATCACTGTGTCAAAGCTAAAAAGAGCATGTAGCATAGATGCATAAGGGGGATCTCTCATCATCAATGTGAATTTCATGGTTGAGGATTCACTGGTTGACAGAATCATTCATAGGTGGAAGATAACACTCATAGGTTTAAGTCTAAAGAATTAGGGGTTGTGCACATCATACACTTAAAAGGGGAATATAATCTATAAATGAAAATTAAATAAATATACATTATTAATGAGTAAAATTTTCAAATTGCATGCCATATTGATGCATAAGGGGGCTTCACTCCTAAACTAATGTGAATGTCATGGTAGAGGAGTCACTAGTTGATAGAATAAATTCTAAATACCACAAATAGTTGGTGGGTATAGGTCTTATGGGTACCCATATCCTACTTGAAAGGGTATTATACTATGGTATTGGAAATAAAATTACATCTTTCTTGAAGGGTTTTTTCTACATGATCACTTACATTCTTTGTGTTTCAAAGTTACAAAGTTAATATTGCATGGATGTATGATCTTCACCAAGGTGTCACTTGTATATATGGTGCAAGGAATGCTAGAAAGAATTTAGATGTTACATATTTTCATTTCTAGAATATACTACCCATTTAAGTGTTCCCCTTTTAAGTGTATGATGTAGACACCCTATATTTATATTGACTTTGATGGGCTCATTATGTGCATTAGTTGGATTTGGTTTTTATCTACTTGCACTTTAATGTGATCTATAGGTGTTTTTGTGGATCCTTTTATTATTTTATAGGTTTTTTGAGGCTCCTTAACACCTTCCTAGGGTTACGATCATGTTTCATAGGATTATAGACATCTTCCTAGGCTACTTGGAAATAGGTTTGTTAGTTTTGGCAGAACCTAAGGCTAATCACATGTGATTTAGGGTCCTAACTTACTATCCTTGAAGGAGACTGGGACCAATAATGGAAAGACACATGGAGCCCACAAATTGAGCTTCATGTGGCAAACCAGTTGGTAATTTTGTTAGATATGGGATTTAACAAGGGATTACCATGAGCCCCTATGATAGGTTCGGTGTCAAACATGATGACAGAGATAGGGGAAGATATAGGTCTACAAGGAGGTGTCATGTGTCACTTTGGTATAACATGATTAAATTTGACATCTATCAAGCCATCATTATACCATCAAGCTTGAATAACTCAATATGTAAGTAGTGATTGGTGAATTAACATGTTGCACAAATGTAAATAATTTGTTTGTCTCCTTATCCCATTTGGTCTTTGATGATTGGTCATATGATCAATGGTTGGGGCCATTTTTTTAGGAGGGGTGTCATGTTAGCTTACTTCACTAAGTATGTAAAGCATGTTTCTATACACACCCATTGAGAGTGATCTACACAATTGATGTGGGAGTAAATCCCAAGAAAGAATGCACACATAAAAAAGGTCGATTTGGAGCTCAAAAGGGTATTAGGTTAAAGAGCCAAGGTGAGCTTTGCAATCTTGAGTCAAGGAACATGATCATGGATTAAGTTGGGATAGCCTAGATAGGATAGGTGGGACAAACTACAGGGAGTCAAGTCGAGGTAGAGAACACATGACTCAATCTCATCCACATCTAGTGTGTGACTCAAATCAGTATTGCAATGCAACTAATGTGAGGGAAATACATTGAGGTTGTGAAATATATCCTTTTAGAGTTTATCTTGTATGTAAATATTAAAATAATGGAAATTTAATAAAAATACATAATACTAATTTAATAAAAACTATTTGTTTTAGATGCGAATCTTATTAATTTGATTTTTTCAGTCCCATAAATAGCTCTTTAACATTAGAAATTAATACAATTATATTATTTTATTTACTTTTCACTTACATTATCTATGTGAAATTTATCATTCAAATATTACTCACATTATTTAGGTGATTGTGATTTGCATAACAAAGGGTAATCTAATATGTTCAAGGTTTGAAACTCAAACAACATTACTTGTGTAGTGGCCCTTTCTTTATAGTTTTAAGATTGAGGAATCATAATAAGTAGGCAATGGAAAGTTGGCCATCAATAACTGAGATCCTCCAACAAGTGATCTTATGATCCATTGATAGATTTTATATTTGTTGAATCTCTCTAAACTTGTAAGAGATAATTTCTTATGTTTTTAAATTCAAATTATTCTATTATTTAAAAAGGTAAGAGTAGTGTGTATCTATTGTGTATAACATTACTTCCATCTTTGAAATATGTTCCTTCTTTTCATAGTTTAAAATTTGATATATTTGCTTACTTATGTGGTGGGATCTTGTTGAAAAAACTTATTTCTTACCAATTCTAGAATTAGAATGCTACGTACTTTGCTCAATGTTTGGATACTAGTGGGTCTTGAGGATTAAAAATGGTTACAATAACTAGGTTCTCAAAATGGAATCCTATCCTAGGTGTCTTTATTGGCTTAGAAGAATGAATAGATGAATCTATTGAGGACCCAGATACAAAACACTTAGGAATAACTAAGGGAAAACTAGCAGCTTGAATATCTAAACTAGCAACATTTGAATTAATAAAATAAACTACCTTATTAATACTCTGGATTTGGTCTTTGGTGAGGACTATTGGTCTAAGGCTTCAACTAGGGTTTCTTCTAATTACTATTCTCCCAAACTCAAGGCTATTACTTTCTCAAAATTTTCCTCTTGATGATTTATAGATATCTATTAACTTCTACATGGTTTTGAACCCTTTATTAGTTTAAATGTAAAAAGTTTGGGGATAAAAAAGTGACAAAATAAAAAATAGAAAGCATTTTATGTAAAGGGAATATGCCCTTTTGAAAAGGGCATACACCCTTTTTAAAAAAAAACAATGCAAGAATGAGGTTGGGTCAGTCTTGACCCTAAAGGGCATACACCCTTTGGATTACAAAGGATACACACCCTTTACAAAGGGTGTATGTCCTTTGAAAAGGGTGTACCTCCTTTCTAGAGGGTGTATGCCCTTTCCCCTTTTCAAATGGTGTGCATCCTTTTCATAGGGCATATGCCCTTTGCACGCCATATATTTTGTTTTTTTTGCAATTAAATGTTTGAAATCCATGTATTTTTTTTCTATTTTGTAATTAAATGTATTTTATTTTCAGGGATATATTTAGTAAAATAAATTTAAATTATAAGTTTACATTTAATTTTATATAATATTAAATGTAAATTTATGATTTAAATATATATTTTTAAATATAACAAATTAAGGCCACTAAGCATCTTCTAAAATTGATAATAGACTTGTAGGAGTTACCATTTAGAAGTTAGTTTTTCAAATTTCATTCCAGTCAATATTTAGTTTTCAAATTTTCAGAATCAGGATATAGAATGAGAAATGAGGTTACAAATGATGTTACGCATGTAATCGATCTATACCATTGAGGATTACATGTATAGTTTACCTACTTAAGTATTCCTTATCTACTTTATCTACTTGAGTATTCTCTACCTGATTAAATTACCAATCCATGGCTTGATCTCAAGGAATAAACCATACCTAGATACACAAGCCATATATTGATATTCACTATTTCCTACTGGTGTCAAATTAAGTGTTCCACTTACCTAACCTCATCTACTTCAAGGTCCTCTATAAAATTGCTTATAATTAGGTCTCTTCCTAACCATAAATTATCTCTTGGTCTATCATAAAAGATCTTCTAAATATTGGTATTGAAATACTAATGACCTTATTATTTAATATTATATCTTGACTTCTTAGCCTCTATATTTAGATCAAAAATAAATTTAAATGACTTAAAATAGGGTAATCATTTCCAAGATAGTAATCTACCTTCAAGAAAAATCCTTCCTTGACTCCTAAAGCAATCAATTGTACATCCTCACTTCTTTGAATAATACTATGAGGGTTTCATCAATTATTTGACTCAAGATTCTTAGTGCATGAAAAACTTCAACTCAAAACATAGAAGGCAACAACTCTACCCTTAATAGGCATATTATGCCAAATTATACCTCTTAAGGACTTGATAAAAAGAGGTCTACAATTACCTTATTTTTTGGAATCATTTAATTCAAAAACTCAATAAAAATATCGAGACAATGATACAAGACTCATAGGTTTCTTTACACAATCTCAAGATACCAATTAGATCACCAAAGTGCCCAAAAAGTTGACATCTTGTCCTAAGCAATGCTATAATATTGTGTATAGGCATATTTGGTCTTTAAAAGGTGTTATTAATCTAAGCTCATCAAAGGTTTCTTATAAATCTCTATTAAGATGTTTGGATATTATCTCTGAGGATAAGAAACCAATTTCCTTTATTTCCATCTTAAGAATTATAATTGAATGGAAACTATACTCTTTACATGTAGATTGCCTAATCTACTTACTTGGAAGGATATTAACTTGGCTTAATTGTCAAATGCTTTGAAATACTTTACTTGTAAGTATTATATAGTGTTTACATAATAGCATTGGACCTACACAAGAGGTTTATACTCAATCAACAAGGTTGGAGATGTAATATACTTGAAATTTACTATCTTTGCCTTGGAATCTAATTAACAACCATGTTCTCAACTTATAAAATGAACTTTAATTAATGGGTCCATCAATATTCATAAATGAATAGCCTAAAACATGAAACGTATAACTTATATATAGTAATGATACAGTCAGTCATACATTACATCTACCACATACATAGTACTAGATGTAGGTATATAGTCACTCATACATGGCATCTGCATGTGGTCATGATATGATCAATCATATTGGACATGAATACAACTAATAACCCTAGTGCACTCCATTTCCACCTAAACCATTAACCCTAAACCCCAAATCCCTAACCCTAAACACTAAACCTTAAACTCTAAACATTAAACTCTAAACATTAAACCCCAAACCCTAAGCCATAAGACATAAACCCTAAACCATGAACATTAAATAATATACCTAAACAATAGACCGTAAACCCTAAACCATGAACCCTTAACCCTAATACATTAGCCCTAAACAAAAACATTAACTCATAAACTATAAACTATAGACCCTAAACATATAAAATTAAAACATTAAACCCTATACTTTACATGCTAGACCTTAAAACCTAAAACTTAAATGTTATCCCTTAACCCTAAACCCTAAACAATAAACCTAAAATCCTAAATCCTAAAACCAAAAACCTAAATGTAAGACCTTAACCCTAAACCCCAAGTATAAAACCATAAACCATAAGTCATAAACCTTAAAAATTAACTCCTAAACTAAAAATTCTAAACCCAAATCAAAAATTGAAAACCCAAAACCTTAAACACTATACCTAAATCCCTAAACCTTCAACCCTAAACCCTAAACTTAAAACCCTAAACTTGAAACTATAAACTCTAAACCCTAAACACTAAACCTTAAATCCTAAACCCTAAACCCTAATCCTCCAACACTAAATCTCAAACCTTAAATACTAAACACTAAGTTCCAAACCCAAACCCTCAACCAAACCCACAAGACAAAAACCCTGAGCCTTTCATCCTAAACCCTAAGCCATAAGTGTGAAACCATAAACCCAAAACCCTAACCCCAAACATTAAGTTGAAAACCCCAAAATCTAAAATCTTTGTCCTTTGAGACACAAACCATAAATCCTAAACCTTTAAGCATAAAAATAAATAATAAGCCCTAAATCCTAATCCATAAGACATAACACTGAAACTTGAACCCTAAACTCTAATCCTTATACACTAAACCCTAAGTTATGAATCTTGAACCATCAACCATAAACCTTAAACCCTAAATTTATAAATATTAAACCTCTATCCCTAAACCTTAATCTTGAGTTATCACCTATATAGAGAAAGGATAGGGGGCATTGGTTAAGCCACTTCCTGAAACAATGGGGGTAATTCTAACTTGTATAGAGAAAAGAGTGACTAGGGACATTCATGTAAATGTCTTGAAGGTAGATTCAAGATGAATTCCTTAATAATTTGTTGGTTTTTTAATCAATGGTTCTATTAATATGCGTAAATGTATATCCTATAACATTCAACCTATAACATACATATAGTAATGATATAGTCATTGATATATTACATCTACCCCATACCTCTTACTACATGTAGGTATGTTGTCACTCAAACATGACATATTCCTATATTCAAAATACAATCACTCATACTAGACACAAATTTAGCTAATCACTCTAGTACATTTCATTTACACCTAAACCATTAACCCTAAAACGCAAACCCCAAACCCTAAACACCATAAACCTTGAATGTTGAACACTAAACCTAAAACCTAAACACCATAAACCTTGGACACTTAACCCTAATACATTATCCCTAAACCCAAAATAATAATACCTAAACCAAAAAACCTAGACCCTAAATATATAACCTTAAACCATAGACTTTATACCCTAGACCCTAATTCCTAAATCTAAACTTTAATCCCTTAACCCCAAATCCCAAACCATAAGCCTAAAATCCTAAATCCTAAACACTAAACCTTAACCCTATACCCTTAATATTAAACACTAAACCTTAAACACAAAATTCACAATCATGAACCTTAAACCCTAAACACCATACCCCAAACCCCAAACCCAAAATCTTGACACCTAAACTCTTAACACTAAAACTTAATCCTAAAACCCTAAGAACTAAACCGTAAACCTTGAAAGTTGAATCCAAAAGGTCCATAAACCTTAAAACCTAAATGTAACCACATAACCCTAAAACCCAAACCATAAACCTAAAATCTTAAATCTTAAATCCTAAAACCTAAATGTAAGCCCTTAACCTTGAACCCCAATCCTAAAACCATAAAACATAAGTCATAAAATATAAAAATTAACTAATAAACCATGAATTATAAATCCAAACCAGAAAGAGAAAACCCAAAAATTCAAAAAGTAAACCAAAATCCCTAAACCCTTAACTGTTAACCCTATACCCTAAACCTAAAACCTGAAACCCTAAATAGTAAACTCTAAACCATAAATACTAAACACCAAATCCTAAACCCTAATACCTAATCCCTAAACACTAAATCCCAAACCCTAAATACTAATCATTAAGTTCCAAACCCTAAACCCTCAACCAAACCACCAAGACCAAAACCCTCAACCTTACACCCTAAACCCTAAGTGTGAAACCATAAACCCAAAACCCTAACCCAAAACACAAAGCCCCAAACCCTAAAATCTAAACTCTTTATCCCTTGAGCCATAAACTATAAATCCCAAACCTTTAATCATAAAATATAAATCATAAGCCCCAAATCCTAATCCCTAAGCCATAAGAATTAAAATTAAACCTAAAATACTATTCTCTATACACTAAACCCTAAGCTATGAATCTTGAACCACAAACCATTAACCTTAAACACTAAATTTATAATTCCTAAACCTCTATCCATAATCCATAATATTGAGTTATCACATATATATAGAAAGGAGAGTGGGTATTTGCTAAGCCATATCTTGAAAGGATAGGGGTCATTTTAACCTATATAAAGAAATGAGTGACTAGGGACATTCATGTAAAAGGCTTGAAGGTTTATTAAAGATGAATTAATAATAATTTATGGGTTTTTTAGTCAATGGGTCTATCAATATACATAAATGTCTATATTGTAGCATTCAACCTATAGCATACATATAATAATGATACAATCATTCAAACATTACATCTACCCCATACCTAGTACTACATGTAGATATGTTGTCATTCATACATGACATATTCTCATATTTATGATAAAATCATTCATACCAAACATAAATGTAGATAATCACCCTAGTACACACCATTTACACCTAAACCATTAACCCTAAAATCCCAACCCCAAACCCTAAAAACTACAAACCTTGAATTTTGAACCCTAAACCTAAACCATAAACATCATAAACCTTGAATAGTTAACCCTAATACATTATACCTAAACACAAAAAAATAATAGCTAAGCCCTAAAACTTAGACCCTAAACATATAAATTTAAAACCTTAAACCCTAAACTTTATATCCTAGACTCTAAGACCTAAAACCTAAACTTTAAGCCCTTAACCCTAAATCCCAAACCATAAGCATAAAATCCCAAATCCTAAACATGAAAACATAAAACCTTTACCTTATAGGTCCTTAATATTAAACACTAAACCTTAAAAATAAAATTCAAAATCATAAACCTTAAACCATAAACACCAAACCCAAAACCCTAGACCCAAAACCCAAAACCTTGACCCCTAAACTTTTAACACTAAAATCTAATTATAAAACCCTAAGAACTAAACACTAAAACTTAAAATTTGAAGCCTAAACCACAAACCTAGAACCATAAAACCGCAAACCCAAAACCATAGACCCTAAATCCTAAAACTAAATAAACCCTAAACCTTAAAACCTAAATGTCAGAACTTAAAAAATCAAATCCAAACACTAAACTTTAAACTTTGAACCCTAAAACCTTAACTTAAAATCCTAAAAATGAAATGTAAATGAAAAACACTAAAGATACATTATGGAGACCACACTACAAATGAATGATGCAAGCATTGGTAGTTCAACTCAACCCCCTTTCCATTTTACTATCATAATTCCTACACAAGCACATACGTTTCAAGGCAAGGAGAAAACATACCATAGCAAACTTAGTGGCACAAATGCTAATAATTTATACTCATGACCCACATAATTCTTTTATAATAAATCAAAAACATGAGAAGATCCAAATTGATCTGACCCTTTTAACTTAATGATTTGGAAATAACTATGTCTAAGAGAAGGATTTCATTTCATATGAAGCAAGTGCAAAGAAGTAATTTTTTTAATCTATAATCATTTTTCATCATCCTTCATCATTCAAAATGAATTATTTTCATGTAAGTGCAAATAGGATATTATCTTATTTCCACCATGTAAATCATTCAACAATCTCCCTAGATTAATCCATCATGACCCAACTAATCTACTAGATATGAAAGAGAATAATCACCCTAGTACACCCCAATAAGAAAAAAAATAATTGAAACACCATTCAAGATTCATCTGAAAAAGATATTGTCAGTCTAAAACAAAATTATACTAAATACTAGACTGAGACACACTATAATAGATGAGGGAGTGACTAGGGATGATGATAAAGTGATTAGGTATGGTGAGTGACAATGAGGGAATTGTTATGGATAATTAGGGATAAGGACAAATGAGGAGGGGGTGATTAGAGATGATTAAGGATGATGAGGGAGTGATTAGGGTTGATGATGGGTCTAATGAAATATGATTAAGTATTCATTAGGGACATTTTTTCACTTTGATTTTCACCCTTTGAGGAGATGTATTATCTCTCCTTATCCAAGTGGCATAATTGAAATACCTCTAGGCTTGTGGGTAGCCTATGAATGAGGTGAATCTCAAGATAGGATTATCTCCCTTAATGTACCACTTATGATCACTAATACACCTATAATTGTAGGGGGGGAAGGAAGGTAGAGGTAAAACTGAAAGATAACTATTCTAAGGGAGGTGATACACTAATTTTAATGATGACTTCCAACTAGCTTCATGTTACACATGAAACCAAGAGACTAACCAAACATACAATTCTGCAATCTGCATCTTCTCACATTAATATTACATTATGAGGTTATGGATGAATGTTTAAGATAATAGGATTAGACAAGAATCCTTGAGTGTTACTAGTGAAAATAATAACTCACTCAACCTTGAGACTTCTTAGAACACTTCACATGCCCTACAAGAACAAGCTTTCCAACTACAAATAGGATAAAAGAATGAGATAACATGTTAAGGAAATCATAATTATCACTAAGCAAAATCAATCATCCTACTAAAAAATACTACGAAAAGTTATATAAAAGGTAAAAATAAGTAGTATTATTGATGAAATGGTATGCAAATGAGAAGGGCTTTTCCATAATCAAGTGGAGCATAAGTTATAAGGGCCAAAATGGCTAGTTCTTATAGAACTTGAGAGAGAGGAAAAGAGATAATTCCAAGGGTCATAAGGATAATTTTAAATATTATAAAAGGAGTTAATTATGAGTTATAATATTATGTGGGATGAACCATAAAAGGTTATAATGAACAAGTGGCTATTCAAGTCATGAAACTCTTGCAAAGTGGCATGAAAGTTCTCATTTTAGCTTAAAAATATGCCTTTATGATTTGAACCTATTTGAACGTCCAAAAATGGATTAGGTAAAAGTATGGTTATTAAAATTAATGGGATGGATTTAATACATAACTCTAAATGCATTGGTTATAGGTTTGGTCATTTGAAATCATCTAGAAATGAGCCATCATCATCTACAGTAAAAAAAGCTCTTCCTTCATGCACCCTGCACACTTGTCCTCCAAAACGGCATTAGTTTCTCATTAAAATACATGGGATGGAGTTTATGAAAATTTTTAGGACCCTCCATGGAATTATAACCATTAGGGACACCTTAAAATCACTTCCACTTGGATTTTTCACAATTCTCACTAGTTTGGTCACTATGTCAGTTTTGACTGGCTGAGATGAAATAGCTGGTTGAGAAACTTAGGAGTTATTAAAAGGAATTAAATTTACATGGGTATTTATATTAAGTCATAATATTTCCTCCCATGTGATTGGCATCTCTTGAAACCACCTACAACCTACACAATGCATAAAACTACCAAAACTACCATGTTTTATACCATGTTCATTCAATTTTATATTAGTCCAAAATCATGGAGAGTAGCTTGAGAGAGTATCATACTAGGTTAATTCATAATATTTGTAAAAATATGCAATTATATTAGCTTTATAACCTCATATCTCCAAATTGGTCACTAGCAAGGGTTTCTAAGAGTTTTAGCCTATTTTGACCTCCTAAGATTTGTTCATAAAGATTTGATATCATAATCTCAAAATAATTTCACAAAATAAATTTTTAAGACTTTCATCAACATCCTTGAACTCCTTATATTCCCATGCACAAATTTAAGGGATATATGACCATCCAAAACTATCTTGTCAAGCTTGATTCCTCATTTCAACAGGACTAATGTTGTCTCTAAGACCAAAAAATGATTGATATTACTTTTTATGCAAGTTAGAAGATGAAACACACCTATAATGACCTTTTGAACATGCTCCAATAGTTTTAAAATCTTATCTCATGTGAAAAGTGAAAGTGAATCCCCATTTGTCTTTTAGGCCTAAACCTAATAGGCATGAGTTGGTTTAACACCCAAAATGACCTTCATATGGTTTATCATTCACTCCAAGAGATTTAAAAACTATGAATTAACTATAAAATCATGTTCCAATCATTATTAGGGACCACTAAGATCCAAAATTAAAAGTGGCCTACCTTTTGGCTTCTAGGCCTTAATTCTGCATACTAGATTTGACTGTAACCTTAGCATTGTAGACCTCCCTATTTAGTTCCCTTATTATATGATATGTTATTAATATTTACCTAGGTTTTATATAACTCCACATATATATTTTCAAGGTCTATTTAGATTTTGGTCTCATATTTCTACCTTATTATCCAAAAATGTAGGTTTTTGTTCATAAGGGAAGTGCCCTCTATTTGAGACAAAACAAAAGGAACTTACCCTATTTTTACAAAACAAATAGATATTGGAGATGATTCTACATGTTTTAAGTATTATCTCCACAAAATTTTATCCCTTTATCTTATGCATAGAACCCCCAATCTCAACAAAACCCATGATAGGCTTGTGCAAAATGGACTGTGTACAATAATTTCATATGTGAAATAAGTATGCATGATTAGATCTCTCTCTCTACTTGTTCTAATACAATGAGGTCATTTTATATATTTTACACCATGATGGAGGTTTTTTAATTTTATCTTATCACTCCATACCTCCATGTTCCATTCCATACATTCTGCTTGGTCAGGACCGAGTGTCGCTTCCTTGACTATGTTTTTACTTTAGAGGGGACACTTATAGGTGTAGAATTATAATTTGAGCTTGAAATTAATTATTTTTAGCCCCTTCGAGTTTCTTATGGAAAAATGAAATTTATTTGGAACTACTTGTTCATTGCACCTAGTTTAAGCCATCACTTAGAGCTCAAATTTCCTTACTATTTGTCAAAAAAAACAATCACGATCAACTATTGGTCAAATGATCCTATAAGTGTCTTTCATATGGTCTAGGCCTTGAATAAAATGAACATAAACTATTTTAAATCTCTCCAGACCATGATATAATCTACACTTACCTTCTATGCTTGGAATGAGGCCTGTTATCAAGCTACCTAGCCTACTCCCCAAGGTGACCCTATAGCTAACCTGTAGGTGTATATTTATGATGCAAAGAAGCCTGTAGGTGATCACTAGACCTTGAAAAATCATTGGTTAACTTATCTTGATGGCTTCCATGTCTATTTAGTATACTTTTGACTTCATGATCTCATTTGAAACATAAGAGTATGTCGTAAATCACTTTGAAATGTCAAGGTCAATTTATATCTTCAAACACTATAGATTTTACTACTTAGAATAAGTGGTTTAGGGGCATATTTAGGCCTTATAAAAATTGACTTACACTAATCCTATTGACTCCTTCTTTTGAAAGGATTTTCTCTTTCATGGAAACTATAAAGTTTGATCAACTAGATACCTTAAAAGTTTTGATAACCATTGTTGAAGACCATGATAAAATGGATTGAGACCTCTATTTTTCCAAATTTAAGGATTTAATCCCTGAACCTACAATTTTCACTTTTAAAGGTGGTTCTCAACTTTGTTTAGAGATATAGCCTATTTGATATGTATGTTAGGATAATTTTGACATGTTATAACTTCAAAAAGAGATTCATTATTTGTTTTGACACCTCTATACAAGTACCTCTGCTCTCTATCAAGCCACCTATAGGTGAGCAATATCATACATGTAGGTAGTGAGTGATAATGCATGAAAAAAACATGACTTGTGAGATTTAAAAGAGTTTTGAGCTCCTTATTTGATCTGAAATAGACTCTTGTCAATATCAATGGCATTATTTAGCTTCAAAAACTCTTCTTCTAATGTGATATCTTTTATGATGACACCTGTACATGTGCATTAATGGTAGGAAAATATGAGTGAATGTGTTGACTATCTTCTCATGCTTTTTATGGTGTCATTTGGGTTTCTCCTATATTATCATGCTCCAAAAGACTACTCAACACCTTAAGGATATAATGAATCCTCTATTAATTCTATACAAACCTCCATTATACATGATTCAATCATAACAACAAATGAAAATGGGTGAAGAGGTGACTGTATGTTTTTCATGACTACCACTCATGGGAATTGCCTATAATAATGAAGATAAATGATATAGGGAAAGATGAGAGCATTTTAAAAATTAATAAATACCTATCAAATCCATATAAAAGCTTGATCAACCATGAAGTTCCCAGAAATGGTGAAAAACTACCTGTAATATAGAATGGTGTATCCTCTTGCAACATGAGATGATTTTCATATTAAAATACCTTGAATCAACAAAACAATCATGGGGATAAATTGAGTAGGGATTAAAAATCATTTAAAAACAATATCAACAAATTGTTTTTATGAAATGCCCAAACCAAGGAAAAACCTATAGGGTGTATAAATTGTCAAGAAAAAAATAATCACTTTTATAAGGATGGTTCATAAATCATAGGACACCATTATTCAAAATATTTATATGTAAATTAATATCTCTGATTGTACTTTCACCTCCCCAAGTTTTTTGATCTAGAACCTCCCCTGCTGGCCATACCAAGTATAACCTGAAGGCTGCTTCTGTATGTCTAGAAGGATGAAAAAATAGAAGAATAGTTTTGGGCCTTTTTTATCACTTATAAAGTGTATCAAGTATTAATATATATCCAAAGAATCTAAATATACATTCCCTGACGTTATCCCATTTGGTACACTTTTCCTTGGGTCGTATAAGTGCTAAACTCTTCTCTTTTCCTAAGAAAATTTCCATTTCTTCTAAGGAACCTACCAATTTAAGTTACAAATTGTTTTCTAAGATATATGATGACACATGGGGCATGATATAAAAAATTTTAACCTTCACATTTCCCTAGGAATTTGTAAAACTCATTTAATGCTCATTTATGACCCCTAAAATGACTCAAAATGATAAATGGACTAAAAGACTAATTGACAAAGGATAGTAAGATATGTAATAACATAAAAATACATATAAAACATATTATGAAATAATTTTATACCCTAAAAATACATAAAATTCAATTTTTTACCTATAGGTGCCCTAATTTGACCTATAGGGTCAAATTTGGTCAATAAATTGGTGACTCGTAAGGGTAGTATGCCTGCTATACTAACTAGACTAGTAGTCTTATAATTCCATTAGAATTAGGGACACATATTAATTCTAATATAGAACAAGGATACCTTTGACCATTGACCACAAGCTTTGATGAAGACAAGACCACTTGACTACCCCAACCACACAAAACAAAGGACACACACAAAGCAAAAAAAACACATTAATAAGATAGACATGTGTTCCAAGAACTTAGAAAAAATAGGAAGCAAACCACTATATAAAACTAAAAATTAAACATACCTCCCTTTCCAAGATCAAAAGGAAAGTTTATTGCATCTCTTTCTTCATGAGATGAATCATGGTGCCAAGCATGTTACTCTTTGAATTAAACACTTAATGGATCAAATCTATTTATTGGAAATTAAATTGATATTATCTCAAGTAGATCATCTTAAAATAGGTCACTAGTGTAAAATTATTCCTCTTAGCCTTGTACACATACCTCATATTACTACCCACTCTTCATCTCTTTATTAACTTGCATCTTCTTTATAGGCATGATTTGGAGAGGAGTAGTTTCTTGACCCTTTGAAGGATAAGGGTAGTATAAGCTTATATTGACATCTAAATAATGATGTGAACATTTATATTTCTCATCTACAACATTTTTAACAATGTCATCTTGCACATCATCACTTGTAATCAGCTCCAAAGAATTTGTAGACCCCTTGAGAGACTCAAAATCATTTCAAATGTTTTCAAACTAATGCCACAAGTCCTCATCTTATTTTTGATCAACATCATTAAGGGGAATAAAAATATAATATTATTAATCTTATTATTTAGAGTCTAAAAGGACTTTATCCAAGATTTCATCTTCAACAGAAGGAAGGCATTCTTCACTGTCAACCAAAAAAGAAAACTCAACACAAGAAATCACCTCTTATTCAACACTTAAGACCTCTCAAGTGATCTCAAATTTTATTTCAGATGTCATAATATGATCTTGATTCTCAAGGGCTATAGTATCTTCAATATCCTTCTCCTTCTTGGTGATGCCAAGAATAGGCATCTTGAAATATAGTGACCTACCCTAATGAGGATGCTAAGGAGTTGCACTTTCTTCAAGCCAAAGTTCTAAATTTTCCTCAGCCAAATGCTCCTCTTTAGGATCCCATACCATATGTCCATCAAGGAAAAGGGTGATGGGGTGAGGACAAGATGAACTAGTTGGTGGAGGTGGAACATAGGGCTCAAAATCAGATTGAGAATGCATTGTAGGGGATTCTTTTGGAAACTCTTGAGGAAGGGGAGGCAGACCTTGGGCTAAAATGGCTTGGTTTTCTTCCTTAAACTTAAAAATAAATTCATTAAAATATGATTTAGTTTTAAAACTTTCTTGATGGAGTCTATATGGGGTGCGTTTAGGTGTATGATATTATTTTAGGTCTAAACCTTACATCACACCTTGACTTAGCAACTTCATCTTTGACTCTAACTCTTCAGTTAGTTTGGCTAGGCTCTCTTGGAAAAGTATTTATTGAATTTCATATAAATATTCATGAGAAGTATAATTATAAGAGGGTTGACATGGAATATAATAGGTCTCTTGATTAAGGGTGGGAGGGACTTGCATAGGTTCAAGCTCTTCCTCAACTTCACACTCTTTATCAAGGCTTATATCCTCTTTCTTTCCCCATGATTTCATTATCTTACTCTATCATAATATTTTAGGATTATAGGTATTATATTGAGGTGGTGATGTAATTTAAGGAGTGTATGAAGTGTTCAAGAAACATAGAATCTCCTTAGGCTTGGATTCTCCACCTTGTCTCCAACTTGGAATCCCATATCCAAAGCTCACTTATTTAGGTGGAGATGTAATTGGAGAGGGTAATGAGGAATTATATTCCACTTATTTTTATGATGACATATAATAATTCATATGCATATTATCCAACTCAATCGTCCTATCAAAATTAGCTTCAGAAACAAGGTTTATTTTTTTAACTTTCTCTTCCAACTTATTGGGAAAGGGGTGACTTTGATAAGCTTGATTGGGCTCATGAGTAGGGATAATAAAGGAATAATATAAATATTTTGGAAGTGTATATGAAGGATGATAGGTTTGGTGAGGCTACCTTTCATGAATTCTTAGCCTATCCTCTAAATAAGAAACCAAGCCACTCACATCTAGCATCTCATTTGTGAGCCTTTGCCAATTGGCTCTCTAAATAGGTGCCCATTCTCTTTTAACTATCTCTAATTCATTTCTCACCTTATTAATAAGTTTAATAGGAACCTCTTGACCACATACCCTTCGAGTATCAAGATCCAACATGTACCTCTCATATTAAAAAAGGAGTTTCCTTAAAAGTGAAAATAGATTGATTAAAGAAGTGACTAAGTTGACCAGGAGAAAGATATGGATAAGGTTGATTGTAGGGATGATACACCTCATTAATGGGATGATATGATTCATGAATGGTATGATACACTTAATTAATGGAATGGTAGGGATCATGACATGACTGAATTGGAATGTCATAGGTTGGATATACCTCACCAACTTGTGCAAAATAAAACACAACATGAAGGTCAGCCATGAAACTTCATTAGGAATCAATAACACAAGGAATGATCGCAAATAATGTTTAAAAGGGATATGTGAGATGCTTGACTAGTTGATGTAGCTTTGGAGTTACCATTGATGTTTGGATATATGCCTCCAATAGATGGTTATTGAAAGATAACACCAAAATGATTTCAAATTCTCGGACCAAGAGTCTTGCTAGGCATGCCAAAAAATTATGTCACTTGGATTTTCACCCTTTAAGGAGATGTCTTAGCTCTCCTCATCCAAGTGGCACAATTGAAACACCTTTAGGCTTGTGGGTAGCCTATGAATGAGGTGAATCTCTAGATAGGGATAGTTCCCTTGGTGTATCAATTTGGATCACTATGACATCTAAAATTTGGGGGGAAATGGAGAGATAAAATTAAAATAAAACTATCCTAAGGTAGGTAATACACCAATTTGAATGATGACTTCCAACTAGCTACACATTACACATGAAACTAAGAGACTAACAAAACATACACCGATTTCATGATTTGGACCTATTTGAACATATAAAAATTGATTAAGTATAGGTATAATGATTTTAATTAATGTTAAAGATTTCATACACACCTTTCCATGCATTGGTTATAGGTCTAGTCATCTAAAATCATCTGGGAATGAGCCATCATCATCTATAATCCAAAAACATTTTTCTTCATGCACCCTGCACACTTGGCCTACAAAAAAGCATATGTTTCCCATGAAAATATATGGGATGGAGTGGATGAAAATTTTCAACACACTCTATGGCATTATAAGCATTAGGGACACCATAAAATCACTTTCACTTGGATTTTTCACACTCCTCACTAGCTTGGTCACTATGTCAGTTTTGATTGGCTAAGATGAAGTAGATAGTTGAGGTACTTAAATTTTTTTTATAAAGAATTAAATTTATATGGGGATTTATCTTAAGTCCTTATCCTTCCTCCCATGTTATTGGCATCTCTTGAAACCTCCTACAACTTGCACAATGCATAAAACTATCAAAAATACCCTTTTTTGTACCTTATCCTTATAATTTCATATAGTATGAAAGCATGAGAATTAGCCTAAGAGAGTTTCTAATATAGTTCAATCATCATCTTGAGAAAAATATGAAACTAGATTAGCTTTCTAACCTCATTTCTCCAAACTGGTCACTAGCAAGGGTTTGTAAGGGTTTTAGCCTGTTTTGACCTCTTAAGCTTCTTTCATAAAGATATAACATTGTAATATCAAAATAATTACATAAAATAAAAGTTCAAGACTTACATAAACATCCTTTAAATACCTATATTCCTATTCATAACTTCAAGGGAGATGTAAGCATTCAAAACTATCTTGTCGAGCTTGATTCCTCATTTCAATAGGCCTAATGTTGTCCGTAAGACTAAAAAGGGATTATTGATGATATTTTGGGGATTTATAAGATGAAACACATCTATAATTACCTTATGAACATGATACAATAGGTTTTAAAGCCTATATCATGTGAAAAGTGAAAGTGACTCCCCATTTGGCTTTTAGGCCTAAACCTTGTTTAACAAGCCTAAGCCTTATAACTAATTATTAAATGTTTTTAGGTTAAATTTTTAGGTGTTAAATCTCTTTTATTTCATGAGAAACCATAATAAGGTCATTTTCACTTGACTGTGTTTTTACCTTAGAGGGGACACCTATAGTTGTAGATGTATAATTTGAGCTTGAAAGTAATTATCTTAATCCCATTACTATTTCTTAGGGTAAATAGACATTTATTTTGACCTAATTATTCACTTTACCCAGTCTAGGCTATCAATAGAGCTCAAATTTGCTCACTGTTTGTTAAAATAAAGTCACAATCAATTGTTAGTCAAAGGATCTTGTAGGTGTCTTTCATATGATGCAAGCCTTGAATAAAATGAGAATAACCCTCTTTTAATATCTCTAAACAATGATATAATATGTACTTACCTTATATGCTTGAAATGAGGTCTATTATCAAGCTACCTATCCTAATTCCCAAGGTGACCCTACAGCTAGCCTATATATGAATATTTATGATGCAAAGTGGCCTGTAGGTGATCACTAGACCTTGAAACACCATTGGTCAATTTTTCTTGATGGATTCTATGTCCATTTGGTATCCTTTTCACTTCATGAGGTCATTCAAAACATAATGTTATTCCTTAAATCACTTTGAACTATCAAGGTGACTTTATATCTTTAAACCCTATAGATTTTACTACCTAGAATAAGTGGTTTAGGGGCATCTTTGGGATTTATAGAAATTGAATTCCACTAATCTTATTGACTCCTTCATTTTCAAGGATTTTCTCCTTCATGGAGACTACAAAGTTTGATCATCTAGATGCCTCAATAGTGATGATAACCATTGTTGAAGACCATGACAAAATGTCTTTAGGCCTCTATTTTTCCAATTTAGGGATTTGATCCCTGAACCTATAGTCATCACTTTTGAAAGTGGTTTTAAACTTTGTGTAGCATTTTAACCTACTCGGTATTTATGTAACAATATTTTTGACATGTTATAACTTCAAAAATGGATTCATTATTTGTTTTTACACCTCTATAAAAGTACCTATATTCTCTGTCAAGCCACTTATAGGTGAGTAATATCATACATACAGGCAGTGAGTGATAATGCATGTAGAAAACATGACTTGTGAGATTCAAATGAGTTTTGAGCTCCTTCTTTGATCCCAAATAAGATCTTATCACTATCAATGACATTGTTCAGCTTTAAAAACTCTTCTTCCAATGTGATATTTTTAATAAGGACACATGTACATGTGCATTAATGGTGAGAAACTGTGAGTGACTATTTTGACTATCCGTTCATACTTTTATGGTGTAATTTGTATTTCTCTTATATATTCATGATCCAATAACATACTCAACACCTTTAGACTATAATTTATCCTATATTAATGTTATATAGACCTCCATTATACATGATTTAATCATGATAGCAAATGAGAATGGGTGAAGAGGCATCTATATGGTATTCATGAGTAAAACTCATGGGAATTGATTTAAGGAATTAATTTGAATGGTAAATGGAAACATGAGAGCATTGGAAACATGAAAATATACCTATAAAAACCCTCTAAAATGATGATCAATAATGAAGTTCATAAAAATAGTGAAAAAATATTTGTAACATAGAGTGGTGTATCTTCTTGCAACATAAGATGATTTGCATATCCAAACACCTTGAAGAAATAAAAAAATTATTTGGATCACTTGAAGAGGGAGTAAATTTCATATTAAAAAAACATCATCAGTTTGTTTGTTTGAATATTCTCAAATCAAATAAAATCCTATAGGGTGTACAAATTGGCAAGCAAAAAACACCATCAACTTCATAAGGATGTTTCATAAATCACAGGCCACCATTATTCAGTGTAAATATATATATATATATATATATATATATATATATATATATATATATATATATATAATAATTTCACCTCCTCAAGGAATTTGATCAGAAACCTCCCCTGCTGGCCATACCAATTACAAACTTGATGATTGGTTATGTATGTCTACAAAGATGAAAAAGGAGAAAAATGGTTTTGGGATTTTTTAAGAACTTACAAAGAATTTAAATTAATTATATGTATCTAAGGAAATTTGAGAGTCATTCCATGACCTTATCTCATGTGTTAGACTTCCCCTTGGGCCGTACAAGTGTCAAATTCTTCTCTTTTCTCAAGAAAACTACCTTTTATTTTGAATAACTTACCAATTTCATTAACAATAGTGGATTAAAACATAGGAGAACACATGGAGAGTTACATCACATTTTGGAACCTTAAAATTTCCCTAGGAAGCCATACAACGCATTAAATTCCCATTTATGACCCCCAAAATGACTCAAAATGATAAATAGACTAAAAGACTAATTGACCAAGACAAATATGATATGGAATAACATTAAAATATATATGATACATCCTATGACATAATATTATACCTCTAAAATGACTATAACTAAATTTTATACCTATAGGTGCCCCAATTTGACCTGTAAGATCAAATTTGGTCAACAAGAAGATAAGAAATGATAATGATTAATGAAGGAGTTATTAGGGATGATGATGGATAATGAGTGTGTGACTAGAGATAATGTTTAGGATGATGAGAGAGTGATTATTTATAATTAGAGTTGATGATGTTTGATGAGTGTGTGTTTAGGGAAGATCAATGATAATGAGAGATGATGAGGGAGTGACTAGGGATGATGAGGGTTGATGAGGGAGTGACTAGGGATGATGAGGGTTGATGAGGGAGTGATTAACAAAAATAAATTATTATGATAGCCAACGAGGGAATGATTAGGGATAATGAGGGATAAAGAGATCTAGTGAGGGAATGGTTAGGGATGATAAAATAATATGATGGTTGATGAAGGAGTGATTAGGGATGGTGAGGGTCAATAAGGGAGTGTTCAATGTGAATTTAGAGTGTTAAAATATGAATTTATTCTACATGACTTTAGACTAATGCATGAGATTGGAATTAAAGAATACGTGGATTCACCGTCTATCTAAATTATTTTTTAGATTGAATGGAATATTTTTAAAATCAATTAGAATGGTGTTTTGATTTATTATATTTCAAATGAAGTCTACTAGGGTGATTAGCTACATTCCTGTCTAGTATAAGTTATTGTATCATGATTATAGGTAGATGTCATGTATGAGTGAATACATACATATATGTAATATGTATGTGATAGATGTCATATATGAGTGACCATATCATGACTATAGGTATGTTACAAGTTACATGATATAGGGTAATAATTTATGCATATTGATAGACCCATTGATTGAAAAACCCACAAATTATTTAAGAGTCCAAATTCAATCTCAGGTATTCAATTAGGTAGGGTATACTCAAGTAGGTAAAATAGGTAGGGTATACTCAATTATGTGAAATATGGGGCATAATTAATGGTATAGTTATATTACATATGTAACATGATTTGTAACTTCATTTCTCATTCTATCTTTTTATCCTGAAATTCTAAGAACTAAGTATTGATTGGAATGGAATTTAAAAAACTAAATTCTAAATGGCAACTCCTACAAATCTATAATAATTTTTAGAAGATATTGAGTGGCCCTAGTTTTTTATATTAAGTAAAAAAATTTAAAGCACAATAATATAAATTTAATATAAAATTAAATGCAAACATTTATTCAACTAAATATATTATTTTTAAACATCAAACATGATATAAAAAATCAACCCAAGGTGCTTAACAACAACCTCTAGTTGCAATATGTGTGTGTGTGTGTGCGTGCGTGCGCGTGCATTTATATGTGTCTATCTCTCTCTCTCTCTCTCTCTCTCTCTCTATATATATATATATATATATATATATATATATATATATATATATCAACAACCTTGAATTGAAAAAAAAAATGCACTCCAAAAAGGGCATGCACCCTTTATAAAGGACACACACCCTTTGCAAACATTGTATGCCCCTTAGAAATGGAGTGCATACTTTTCATAGGGTAGGCATCCTTTACATAGGGTGTACACCCTTTAAACATTTCATTTTTTTTTTTTTTCATTTTTCTTGCAGATCTACCTTGGGTACAGGGTTGGGGAGGTCCAAACTTACCTTGAAATTGGTCATGTAGAAGACCACTTAGGTTCTACAAAATTTATGAGTCTTTTTCATCTTTGTTGACACATATAATTAGGCATATTTTATTATTTTTAAAAAATATTATGAGTTTGTAGAGGGGAATGTGTAGTTTTAGAATATATACATTTTTTTAATGTTAGAATATTATTTATAATTATTAATTAATTTATATATAACATACCTAATTATGAAATTTATACATATCATCAAAAATTCTCTTATAAATTTTTGAATATCAATTAGAAGTTTATAAAATTTATATCTCAGTAATCTACACATTATCAATTATGCTTAAATAAATTTGATTTTCATGAAGTTAAGGTCAAAACGTTATGTTTGTACACTTGCAGTTTCAATTTTTTAGTTGTCTTGACTTGTAAAATTATTTAAAAATTATATATATAATAAAAAATTAATAAAAAATATTCTAAAAAATATTCGATATTTCACCTATTTGTATATGAAATTTTATACAAAAATTCAGTCTTTTACTCTAAAAATGTGTGTTCATACACATCCATTCTCCTTATCTTTTTACAAAAAATGACCAACCTATTATTGTAAATACATCTATTTTTCACACTTTTATCATTTGGGTATTGAAAAACAAATATTTAGAAACTACATTAAAAATTCCATAATCCATGTTTTTATGTCATTGTTAAATTCCTTTATGAAGTGTCTAACATTCTCTCCAAGTTCAACTGTTGTTATTTTCAGAAAAATGGTGTCACTTTATACCCCCATTTTAACCCCCATTATCTTGCATCTACCCATTAATTATACATCCTCTTCATCATCATCATTTGAATATCCAATAAATTATACCATTATCTTGAACCCTTATTTGTCTGATCCTCTCTCTTCTTCCTTTTATTATGTATATTCTATAGTAGGAAGACCAAATAATGGTCTCTCTTCTAGTTTCCTTCCCTTGGAGGAACAAGATGAGTCCTTTTATTTCCTATGGTAGGTGAATATGGGGGGAGTGGAAGGTAGACAAGAGGGTGAAAAAGATGAATGAATAGTAGGAGGGAAGAAGTAACTAGAGGTGGTGGTGAATGAATAATTGGTATGACAACAATGGTAGGATGGAAGGTGATTGGAGATGACATGATAAGGAGGTCTTGAGGAGAGGTATCCTTATTTTTAGACATGGTTGATGGTGGTCCTACCAGAGGAAATTGAGGGGAATCTAGTGTAGTTGAAATAGATTGAAAAGTAGCCTACAAAAAATCAATAAGACTTACTTATGTGACCATTGTCAAAGGGGAGAGAGATGTCATTACAAAATTTCTCTTCCTCTATCCACCTAAAGAATACATTGATATATCTATTGTGGTAGTTGTTCCCAAGGATAAAAAAACATCAAGAGTAGATGAATGGTGAAATTGAGGACCTGAAAGGCCTCTTAGAATCTCTCTTCTGATTTGAGGGCCTGACTCCCTCTAGATACCTAGTTCAAGTTCCTAATCATCTACTGGCTCTTTTATTAGAGAAGGGGGTTGATCCTGTACTTGGTCATCTTATGGCTAGGTTATGGTCCATTACTAGCTCCATGCACTTTGAACTAGGTATTTTATCATATTGGGATCATACTACAGGGCTTGAGCCCATACCATAAACATAAATTTATTTTTCATTCTTGTCCATACTTCAGTTTCATCTGAGGCATTAAGGAAGACCTTGTCATGATTATACTCTTAGTAATTATATGAAATGCTCACCTTTCTCTTCCCTTTGTGGTATTGGAGATACCCCATTACATCTTTATTGTGTCTCATTCCCATAATGTTTCCAACTTTAGGCTATAACTAGTATTGCTTTTTTTGATTTGGATGAAGTCTGATTGGATCACATCTTGAATTTTCTTGATACTGAATGGAGTTTTGAAATAATGAGCCAAGTGCTTTTGACCTTGTTCTTCATCAATATTGTAATAAATTTGGAAACCTATCTCCTACTTGGTTATCTTTCTTGGAACATAATGTGGTTGTAATAGTGGTGAAGTCTTATTTTCTTCTATCTTGATGATAGTGATATTAGGGTAGAATTAATAGTCTCTACACTTATTAAAGGTTCTCAAGATATTCCCATATAGCCTAGGCATTTGACTACCATGAATTTCCAAGATCTTTGAGGGTACACCTCATCATATATCCTTTGTATCTCATTCATATACCCATATATAAATATGAATAAATGATCTTCCACAATTCTATTTTCTAGGTATTCAGTAGAGGGTTTCTATAATTCCCAATAACTCTTATATAAAGTGCCCAATACTGCATTCAACATAAGAAATGGTCAGGGTGGAAAATCTATGCCTTTAGCCTGACACCTATGATTTCTCCTAGATCCACTATTTGATTGGATTTTAAAAGGATGTCTAACAAGGGAACCCATTCTACCTAGACATAGGAAATGTTGGGAAACTATATAATTGGTTGAGGAGAGCCATGGGCATCCTTATTAAAGTGTGAAATTGATTATGCAATTGGAGGAAATTACCCTTTTTGGGTTTATCCTTTGGCCTATTTCCATCCATTGCTTGAGCTTTCCCTCCATGGTGTTTTGCTTGAGCCAAAAGTTAGCTAAGACTTTGTTATATGTGTCTTCAGGGAATGAGAGTCTAAGGTACCACATAAAATCAATAAAATAAATATAAGTTACTACATTTTTGTTTTTTTAATATATAAACAATCCCTAGCAAAAGTTCCATTTATAATTATATTTTTGAGTAGGTCAATGCAAGGCATTACTTATGGTTTTGCAATTGCTTGATGGAGGCCTTGTGCTTTGATTGTTAACAGGTTATTTATAATATATTGTTTGTGTTCAGGATAAATTTGATTCTGTGTTGAGTATGGAATTATCAATTCTACTTCCCACAACATTGAATAATGGTGAAATTTGAAATCTATGGTATTCTCCTCAAGCACAGTGTTTGTCCATTCAGGTCCTCCAATGAATAAGTACACAAAAAGGACATTAAGACGACTCTATTTTGAATATAAGGTCATTTTTAAACTAGAATATGTCATTCCACCTTAAATATTGATTGGTTTTGAATTTGTGAACATACACAAAGCTAGGGATTCTTGGATATGCAAGAGCTTGAGAACACACTGTTGAATCGTGAGTAATAATGAAGTGACTTTCCTTTGTTTAGATTTTGCAAATATATTTCCAAAGCTTGAGTCTTGAATACATTCGTGTCTCATCATAGCAGGTAACGAACTTCTGATTTAATATCTTTTTTGATTTGAATGTGCTAGTTAGCCTTGGTGGGTTCCATCACTTTCGATATGGCAGCATTTCATTAATTTTGCCTGTCTAGTCATCACTTTGGATACAACTGTAGATTCTTTATATACTAGACTTTGCATGTTTTCATCAACATCTCTAATGTAAACCTGAGCCATGTTTCTTTTGGGTCATGACATGTATCTAATCCTTATTCCGCAGACCTTTTAGATTCTTTACTGTGTTTTGTAGATCTGTTCTAAAGGGTCCATTTAACAGAATGTTACCACCTTGCACGATTTTAGAGAGTTGGATGTTCAAAAACTGAGAGGGTTGAAACCATTGGACTCTTTAGATTTTTCGTATCCCGATGCTGCATTTAATCATGAGTGTGCTATGTGTCAAACACTCAGAGCACGGGTGCTCGGACCATTGGACTATACCCTTTGAATTATTTTAATCCTTCTGTTGTTCCGTTAGATGAAAAACTACCGAGTGTCAAACACTCAGAACTACAGAAGCTCGGGAGAATTGAACTATTTGGATCCAAAAACCATTATCTCAATGACCATTCTTCAAAGATTCCATGCTTCTAATTTCACGATAATGAGCCATGTGGCAAGTTTTCAAAGCTCAATAGTTCAGAGCACTTGAAATTTCTTTTGATTGTTTAGATTCTCCATGACGTTGTGATACTACCTGTCATTGTTTGGTATTCTAGAAACTAAAGAGGACTTTGAAATTTCATAAAGGATAACGTTTTCAGATTGTACGATGGTGCCACTTGTAACCGTCTTGCATAATGAAGATGCATCTTGATTGTGAGTGATTAACAAGTCCTAGTGAATACTCCTATAATCATAAAGAGTACAGAGGGTGCTAGGATATGGAATAATATTAGCTTTGTTTGTTAAAAAACAAAAGTGTCATTTTTCAAAGATAAATCATGAAATCCTAAGGCTCGAAATAGCTCAAATTACATGTTTAAAATTTGATTTTCTTTAATTCTTTTTCGGTAAAACCTAGATTCAGCTTTAAAAAAAAGAAACTTTAGATTATAAATGGATAACATTATAGTTTGGACATCTAAGGTTTATAGGTCCCCCAAAACATATGTTTCTAACAGTAATGGGTCCTTATTGAAAATTTTAAAATGAGATGTGTGTTTTAGGGCAAAATAGGTCTTATTTGCAATCATCCATCGATCAACATTTACATTATTAATTTTCAAACCTATGGAGACACTTAGTTTGTAGTTATTGGGCTGAAAAAAATATGTATGTTTTGTTAAAATATTATTATTTTTGATTCCTACCTAACACTACTACTTGCTATGGAACTTGACAGCTACTACCATTAAATGCATTCTTTTTTTTTTTTTTTGGAAATTTGGACTACCGTTTAGAGTTGGGTAGCAAAATGGGTGTTAGTGGAGTTTATCATAAAGAGCCAAAGTAAGAGAATGTACAGAGGAGATATTCAATACAATAGTGAGGAGAGAGAATTATACAATAACCTGTAGCAGAGCAGAGCAGGGAAAGTACAGGGGAGATATTCCCAACAGTCCATAGCAAAGAGAACAAGCATCAACAGTTTTCTGTAGCAAAAGAAAGAGTAGCATTAAAGTGAACGCAATAGCAGTCTATGAGAGGTGAGTGACCAACTTGTAAAAGACAATAGAATAGGGGATTTGAATAGAGAAGAACAATGGAGTTAACTACAACAGCTGTCCATAGCTTGGAAAGACATTTCTAGTAGTTAAGAAAAAAAAAATTCATTATTTTTATATGCTATTTTGAAAAAAATAGTAGCTATATATGTAAAAAATTTCAAGGTTTCTAGATATATATGTGTGTGTGTGTGTGTGTATTTATTCCTCCACATTCTCTCTCCCCTACTTTGTTTCTTCAATTATTTATTGCTACCCATCTGGGCCTTTCATTTGGTATTATTCTTTGCATTTATTTTTATTAAAATTTTCTTCTACACAGTGAATAGTATTGTAACACATTTCAAACAATTGGTATCAGATCCAGTAGTGAAGGACAACTAGGTTGTGAGTGCATTTAGATATGACATTAGGAATTTTAGGGTCTTGACAACAGCGCCTTATGTTTGATGGTAAAAATTATGATGTGTGGAGCATCAAAATGAAAACTATATTTAACTCTAAATAGCTATGAGAGTTAGTTGAAGCTAGGTAGAATGAGGTTGCAGACATGGTTGCTTTCAATGCTTTGACCCAACCACAAAAGAATGTGCTAAAAGAGAATAGGAGGAAAGATGTCAAAGCACTCAGCTACATACAAATGGCTTTGGTTGACTCAATCTTTTCTAGGATATCAATAGCTATCCATTCCAAGCAAGCATATGATATCTTGTAAAATACATATCAAGGGAGTGACAAGGTGAAACTTGTCAAATTACAACTCTTAAGAAGAGATTTTGGGACCCTAAAAATGAAAGAAAATGAGTTAATAAATGACTTCTTCACAAGAACTATGAACATATTAAATCAAATAAAGACATGTGGTGATACCCTTGAAGACCATAAGATCATTGAGAAGGTGTTTATGAACCTTCCAGTTAAATTTGACCCTATAGTGGTTGTTATAGAAGAGTAAAAGGATTTGAGATAAATGATGGTTGATGAGATAATGGGTTCTTTACAAACCCATGAATAAAGGATGAATAGGTCAGCCACCTCCTCTCATGAGCAAGCATTCAAGACCAATTTCAAAGTAAAAAAAAGGGGGAGATGACCAAACAATAGAGGAAGGGGAAGAACTTGCAGTAGTCAAGAAGGTGGAAGGCATAGCCATCAAGAGTCACGTGGAAGAGGAAGAGGAAGGAGAAGTATCACTTCTAGAGGTGGATCTACACAAATGTATGATAAGTTTAGCCTTTAATATTATTATTGCCAGAGGTATGGACATTATGTGAGTGTAGAAAGGAGTATGACATGAATAGGTAAAATTTTAATTTCACTCATATACAAGAGGCTGAACCAAATAGGAATGAGAAAGGAGAAAGCTTGTTTATAACATGCAACATTGACAAAAAAAAGTGGCAAGGAGGCATGGTATTTGGATGGTGGTTGTAGCAACCACATGTGTGGGAACAAAGATATGTTTTGCCACATAGATGAGACAATAAAATTAGAGGTGAAGATGGGAAACAATGATAAGGTTCCCATCATGGGTAAGGGAAGCATTTTAATATGCACCAAACAAGGTGGAAAAAGGCAAATTCATGATGTTTACTATGTACCCGGCTTGAAATACAACCTTATCAACATAGGGTAGCTTGTCTAAAAGGAGTAAAAATTTATATCTGAGAATGATGAGGGAATCATCTTTGATAGGAGTGGCTATAATAGGAAAATAGTAGTAGTCAAGATGACAAGCAATCAGATGTTTCCATTGAGAATGAAAAATGAGCTCACAATAGAGTTCAAAACAATGATGGTAGATGAACCTACTCTTTTACATCTTAGGTACAAAAATTTGAGCTTTGAAGGGCTTAAACTTCTTCATAAGAATCACATGGTGAAGAGGTTTCCCCGTATAAAACAACCAAACAAGGTGTGGGAAGGGTGCATATTGGGAAAGTAACATAGGAGTGCATTCCCCATGGGTAAGGCATGAAGAGCTAGAGCTCTATTAGAGCTCATCCATTCAAATTTGTATTGTCTAATGAAGACCCCCTTCCTATCTAAGAATGGCTATTTCATGAAATTTATAGATGATTATAGCCGCAAAATATCAACATATTTCTTGAAGAAAAAATCAGAAGCATTTGAGACCTTCAAGCATTTCAAGGTCATGGTGGAGACGTAAAGTGGCCACTATATCAAGATTTTGAGGATGTATAGAGGGAGAGAGTATATCTCCAATGATTTCATGATTTTTTACAAGGATCATGGCATAAATAAATAATTTACAGCCATGTATACAGCACAACAAAATGATGTGGCTGAGAGGAAGAATATGAGAATCCAAGAGATTGCAAGGAGCATGCTAAAGGTAAAAGGTTTGCGTAATGATTTTTAGGTTGAGACTATAGAAACAATCATGTACTTGTTGAACATTTTTCCAAGGAAGAGTGTAAGGCATGTAATCCCTTAGGAATCATGGAGCAATTAAAAGCCAAGTGTTGAACATCTTAGAGTGTTCAGTTGTGTAACACAAGCACATGTGCCCAAACAAAGAAGAATGAAGTGGGATGAAAAAGGTGAGAAGTGTATTTTCATAAGGTTTAGTGAGCAATCAAAACTACTAAAAAATCTCATAATCAGTTCGGATGTTCAATTAATTGAGCATGAAGCTTGGGAGTAGAGACAAGGAAAAAATCATGTTGAAACAAGGGATGATGAACCCTTCATTGAATCTGAAACAACAAGTGGTGCAACCATCAATGCCCCAACATAGACCTCTATTTCACATAGTGCACATTCATCTAATGGTAGTATCCATCATGGAGGTCAAGGAGTTATTCAAGAGTCTACATCCTCCTCTTCCAAGTCAAGTCAATATTAATTAAGGTCAAGAAGCTTGCAAGAAGTTTATTAATAGTCAAGGTATGAGAAAAATGAGAATGAAACCATGAATTATGCATTCTTTATATCTATTGATCCAATCTAGTTTGAAGAATTAGTTAAGCACAATAAGTTTTGTGAGGTTTTGGATGAAGAAATGCACACCATAGAGAGAAATGATACATTGGAGTTAGTTGACCTACCAAAAGGAAAAGAGGTCATAAGATTTAAGTGGGTATGCAAGAGAAAAAATACTATGAAAGGCAAGATAGAGAGGCACAAGGAAAGATAGAGAGGTATAAGGCTAGTGGTGAAGGGATACAAGCACAAGCCCAAACATGATTACAATGAAACATTTTCACCCATGGTAAGGCTAGAAACCATGAGGATAATCATAGCCATTACTACCTAACACAAGTGGAAGATGCATCAAATGAATGTGAAGTCAAAATTATTGAATGGAGTGCTTGAAGAAGAGGTCTCCATGGGACATCCACCTAAATATGAGATTCTCAAGCATGAGAACAAAGTTTATAGGTTAAAAAAGGCATTGTATGGGCTCAAGCAAGCCCCAAGGGCATGGTACAGTCATATATACTCATATTTGTTGAGCAATGGTTTTAGAAAGAGTGAAAGTGAGCCCTCATTATACATAAAATCATGCAAGGTATGTTTATTTTTGTATTGTATGTATATGATCTAATATTCATTGGTAATGTAAATTAATCCATTGAAGATTTTAAAATAGCTATGAAAAGTGAGTTTGAAATGATTGATTTGAGCTTCTTGAAGTACTTTATTAGGATAGAAGTCAAGAAAATAGATGAAGGCATATTTATATGCCAATATAAGTATGCAAAAGAGGTTTTAGAAAGGTTTAATATGATGGAAAACAAATGTGTATTTACTCCAGCTGAGACAAGCCTTAAGCTATGTAAAGATGATTAAAGCAATAATGTAAACCCCACACGCTATAAGAGCCTAGTGGAAAGTTTAATGTACATGACTGCAACAAGGCCAGATATCATGTATGTAGTTAGCCTTATATCAAGATTCATGAAGATGCCAAAGGAGACACACTGACTAACAAGTAAAAGGATATTGAGGTATATGAATGGAACAAGGAATTATGGAGTTTTATATGCAACAACAGATGAGTTTTAGCTTGGTGATTACATATATAGTGATTGGGCAGGCATCTTTGATGATCAAAAGAGTACTTTAAGGTTTTTAATTCATCTTGGATTAAAATCCATATCTTGGGCTTCAAAGAAACAACTGATAGTGTCATTTTATATAGCTAAAGTGAAGTATATAGCAACCGATGTAGTAGCATCTCAAGCTCTATGGTTGAGAAGGATACTTTTTGATTTGCATAAGGAACAACAAAGATATTCTATGGTATATTATGATAATTTATCATCCATATCATTGTCAAAAAACCCCTATTTCATGGTAGGAGTAAAAACATTGCAATCTGGTATCACTTCATTTGTAAGTTAGTTAAAAATCATGTCATAGAGCTTAGTTTCTACAATTCTGATCAGTAACTAGCTAATATTTTTACTAAACAATTTCCTAAGGACACTTTCATGCACCTAAGATGAAGGTTAGGGGTCGTAAATGTAGTATCATTAGGCGTACATAGTATGATGATAGCTCAAGTGTCTTACAACAAATCTATAGAATCAAATAGTCCATCTACAGACTCCATCAGTGTAGTTATGGATTGTTAAAAAAATCTATGGACTCCATTAGTAGAACTATGGACTCTTACAACAAATCTATGCACTCTTTCAATATAATTATGAAACCGTACAGAGAATCTACAGAATTAAACAGTCCATCTATAGACTGCTACAAAAAATCTATGGACTCCTACAAATAAAACTACATAATTCATCAAAAAAATTATGAACTCTATCAATATAGCTATTAAATTCAATAATGAACCTTTGGACATACATAAAAAGGATGTAAGAGCATTTGGTAAGTTAAAAAGAAGTTATAAAGAGGTTTTTGAGACTTAAAAAAGTTCAACTAACGATGGTAGGAAGGTCAAAGATAAGGGGTAGTGTTAAAATATTAATATTTTTTATTTCTAACTAAAACTATATCTAGTTGTTAAACTTGACAGTTACTACAATTAATTTCTTTTTTTTTTTTAAATTTTGAAGTTTGGACTGTCATTTAGAATTGTGTAGCATAATGGGTGTTAGATGAGTTTGCCATAAAGAGACAAAGTAAGAGAATGTGTAGAGAGAGAATATATAGAGGAGATATTCAATGCAGTACTGAGGAGAGAGAACTATGTAGTAGCCTGTAGGAGAGTTGAGAAGTGGAAAAAATAGGGAAGATATTCTTAGTTGTCTGTAGCAAAGAGAATCTCTCTCCCCTACTTTGTTTCTTCAGTTGTTTATTGCTGCACACTTGGGCCTTTCATTTGGTATTATTTTCTGCATTTGCTTTTGTTAAAATTCTCTCCTACATAGCCAATTATGTTGTAACACATTTACAACATGTTTCCCTCAAAGAATATGGAAAACAATAAGCCTTTTAGAAACTAACCATTCCTCTGATCTTATAATTTATATCAACTTATTCCTAAACTCTCACCATATGAGTAGTTCTAAGGAGATTGATGGATTAAAATGGAATGCTGACGCTTGAGGGAAATTTTCATCGAAACAAGGTTAGAATAAGTTCATATAGAATTTCAACTTTCCCAAATGGCCAGTGGAATTTTTTTGTATTCCTTGAGGGCTTCTTAAAGCTAATATAAATATGTGATTCATCATGAGGAATAAATCACTTTTCTGAGACAAAATTTAAAAGATATTTATTTTAGGGGCCTTCTTGGTTTGTCTTTTATAAGAATAATTTTTAAACCCCAAACCACATCCTCATCTATTAAAATTTTTATTGAGGTATTTTTTTTTGGTTATTTAATAAAATTAACAAATTTTGGGTGGCAAATAGTTCTATCCAAGAACTTCTAATTAACTAGACAAAAGAAGAAGAAGGGGACCAAGTCATTTAGCATTAAGGCTATGGCCCTATCTTTGATCATCTACAGTTTATGAAATAAAGAAATTATATATTATTTACGAACATGCGCCCTTCTGAATAATTCCTTAATCTTAAAATTTAAGCTATATTGATATATTTTTAAGCCTAAATTTATTCCCCCTAAAAGTAAAGTTATTCAGGAGGATCATCATATTCTCTTAAAATGCAATTTATTGAAAAACCAACTTCAACCTCCCTACTCAAAACTTCAAGAGCTTAGTGGCTTATTAGAAGCCCCCAAATGACAATTTTGTCAATCTCAATTTTGACATGGCATTCAAAGGAAACACATGCCTAACATAAAGTAGAGGCATCTTTAGAGATAAATTAGAACAACCTTCTATATTTTAGGTCTTTAATATTTCAGGCTATTATAATAATTTGGTTGAATCACTTGCCCTTCTCAAAGTATTGAGAATTGATATATATTCTAATTTCAAGAGATTATTTATGGAAAATGATTCTTTCTTGATCATCAATACCATCAAATTGATAAGAACTAATAAGTGGTAGGTCAATTAAATCATTTAGTATATTTCCCAAGTCATTCTTTTTTGAGGATATTTCCTTCTTCCATAAATATATTGAGACTAACTCTCCAATAGATTTGTCGGCTAATTGTGGAACTCTTCACCTTCGTCTTAATGAATATTGTCATTGTGAATGTCTCACTCCTAATGAAGAGAGGCTTTATGGTTCAATGACTCTTAGCATTAGTTTTCCTCTTATTTTTATTTGTGGATTATGTGGGTTTGACGTGATTGAGAAGGTCTTATTATGGAGTTGGGTTAAATTTTTAGGGATGTTGTGGTGTTTATCCTCCTTATTTTCTCTACAATTGAGGCCTTCCCTACTGGACTTAAGGTTCCTATTTTTATGTATATTATGTTTTATTCTCTTTCCTAAGGATTAGATATTTTAATTCATTTTCTTCCACTTTTTTCCAAAATTTGTAGTGTTAAATTTGTGCTTTATGAACTTAGTGTATCCAAGGCATTTGTTTTTGTTTCCATCATCATTATGTTTTGATTTTTTCCTGAGTTGTGGCCTTAGATTTGAGATTGGATAGGTTTTATTAGGTTGAGTGCAAAGCTTATAATAGTGGATTGTTCCTACTCTCCTCGAGTAGTAGCATGGTGGTTTTTCCTTCATGCATTCCTAGAATACACTCTAAGATGTTTTTTTCTATTATTATCTAGTGGTTCTCTTAGTGAGTATTTTGTACTTATTTCCTTTAATCATCTCTCTTGGTGTTGTCTAGTTGGATTTTTATTTGTATGGATTTGGGGATTTTATTTTCCATATCCTCATATTCTCATGCATTATTGTTTTGTATTTATGGGTTTGATATATAAAAAATATTAAATATAAAAATAAATAATTAATTTAAATAATTTTTAAAAATGACTAACAATAATTTATTAGCTATTGTACCTCACCTACCTCCTAATTAATGAGAGCTCGTAATATGAGCTTTTAAAAAAATTATTATAATGATTTTAATTTTTTAATTATAAGCCTCAACATATAATGATAGGCTTTCATTTATGATTCACTAAATAATGAGCTACTAATAAAGTTTTCATCTATGATTGAATTATTAGAATATTTATTTATTAATTTTTGTTATAATAAGATAGTGTAACTTTCATTTATTATTAAAAAAAGAAAATCAATTAAAATATTTAAAATATATATTATATTAACAATTAGAATTTTTTATCTAATATTTGATATATTATTCTTATGATATTTTGTAGATGTTATTTAGATATATATTTTAAATTCAATACAAAATTATTTTATAAATGTTATTTAGATATATTTTTTAAAATTCAATAAAATATTAATATGTCTCTCATAATAATATAATTTTAAATACTTCTCATTTTATATTTATAAAAGTAGAATTAAAATTAATAAAACTTTATATACTCTTCATTTTAAGATTAAAAAAATAGAGTTAAAATTAGACAAGTGATAAATTTTTCAATTATAACATCAATATTTAAAATGTGTTTAAATTTTAAATTTCAATAATTATATACTAATGAAAATATTTTTTTGTAATATTCTTGTAACTTGAATGCAATAATAATATGTGTCTCTTACAATAACAAAACTTTGAATAATTCTTATTCTAGCATTTTAAAAATAGAGATAAAATTAAACAACTCATAAGTTCTTTAATTATAACATCAAAATACTTTAATAAAAATAATTATTTAACTATATCATAAAAATCTCAATAGTAAAAATAGTGTAAATTTTGTTAATTAAATTATTTAAAATTTGAAATATATTTAACTCTTTTTAATTGTATAGCTTGATTGTATTTTTACTTCCATGATAAATGTATAGAGATTTTGTGACATAATACTGAAATTATTTCTAATTAATATATTATATTCTATTTTATATTTTTTATGCTTACTTCAAATTAGTTATAAATGTGTTCTATATTTTATGTTTGCTTCTGAACTGAATTTAATTCAATTTTAAATTTTTAATATTTTATGGTTATAAAAATAGGATTAGAATTATTTATTCAAGCATTATAATATATAAATTTGAGCATATGTCTATAAAAATAGAGCCATTAGTACTAAAGACATATTCCTCTAACTTTAATTTATTTTTAAATGTTCATTAATATGGGACCATTAATGTCAAGTCATGAATATTTTAAGTAGCTAAATTATTAAAAGTGAAAATGAATCAATTCACATGTTATTGTATATTTTTTTATTGAGCCACATAGCTATGTATTCCGACCACTAACAACATTTTAACTAGTGAGTGATTAATGATATTAAGCCCTTTCCCAATACTATTATAAAATTTATATCATTTTAATTAAAATGAAGTAACTTACTTTACCTTTAACTTTTCTTTGTTGCCCAAATTATTTAATTATTTTTATTACTCTTCTCTAACATTCATAGTTACAATATACTAATATTGTAAATTGATAAAATAATTTATAAATAAATTTTATTTTAAAAAGAAAAATTGGCTATTAAAATATGGATTAGCACTATCAAACCTTTATTTTAATATGTTTTCTTAATTTTTAATCTATAATAGTAATTTTTTATTGCAAACGTTTTACTGTATTCAATGAATAGAGTTCTTAATTTTTATAAGAGTACTCAACCATAATATATTTTTTTATATGTTCTTATAAAACTTAGCTTAATTAATTTACATACCACTCGTTATTCTCAATTTTTCGACACCTTCAATTTGACGTCCGTGACGTCAGTATTTTTATACCCAAAAAAAATTAACATACGCACCACTCGCTACTCCCACTACATTCGAATATGGAGCCAATCGACTCCAAATCCCAATTCCTAAACCGGAAGTTCCGAGAAAATCTCAATTTAAATTAAGTCACTACATTTAAACAATCTCAACGATATCGCGATAGATTCTAACTCAAACATTCATTTCCTTTAAAAGCTGGCTGCTAGAGAGCTTTGAGATGATATGCATTGTAATAATTATTTTATATACGTTGCACTATTTATTTTTGGGCATTCAAAGCATGGACAGAATTTTTTATTCTGTATTTTATCGACATTCAATATTGACATGATCGAATTCTCCTGCCTCCGACGTGTGTATTACATTGATACCTGCATCTTGTTCAAATATCATAATTGACGAATGGATGAACTCCGCGTATTATACCATGTTTGACATATTTCAAGGGAACGGGATCTCCCCTCTGTCCGTTTTGCCTGCCACCACGTCACCCAGCCACGCTTCCGCAGCACTGCCTTTGAACAGGAAGAGGGCGTCGCGTCTATCACAGGGAACACCCTGATCACAAGCGGCCTCACAATTTTCCATCCCCATTCCTAGTCTATTGAACGGGAGATTATAAGCAGGCAAGCAGACGGATGCCATTTAAACACACTTTCTACCGAGATCTTTGAATGGTGCAAATGCATATAATACCTATTATATAATATTTATTTAATAACAAATATTTAATTTATACAAACATATATTCTAATATAATATTATATATATTATCATATAAATAATCTAATATGACATTGAAATATATTACATAATATAATAGTCGGTAGCGGTATTTGGCACCATTTAGTAGGTATCCGTGATGTTAAAGAGTGCTGAAATGTGCAGAGAAGGTAGAGGATTACAGAGAGTGGGTCTAAAAACTGGGATGGTTCAAAACTCAAGGGGACTTGTTGTACGGTTTGGTTAAAAAGAGGATGTTCACAAAGTGTTTGACAAAATGTCAGTTAGGAATTTGCCTTGGTTGAACAGAACGGGTCAAAACCCAGGGACAACAGGGCACCAGGTTATGGTTAGATCCATTTCTGGAATGACCAAATGCATATGGGTGAATCCGACATATTTAGTGTTGGATCTTAATTGAAATCTAGAGATTTCCTTATTTATTCCAGCAGATTTATAATTTCTGGTGTTTCAAGGAAAACAACTCAAAAACATGGATTTACTGACGAGTTATAATTTAGGCAATGATGCAATCATTCATATAACTTCAACATTGCGGGGAGGTGTTGCACGGACATGACAAGCATCCACTTCCAAACCAACAAATTTTAAGGACGCTATTAAAAACGCTATTGCCATTTCAAGTACTAAGAATTGAGGAAGTGTCTAAATATCGGGATACTTTATCATTGAATGCATTAATTTGCAGTTTTAATGGTCGTTGCCCTTCAAGAGTGACATTATACCAATGGACACATAAAACATGTACAAAATAATGTGAGATATCCTTTTGCTCGAAATGATTTTTCATTGTTCATTTCCTTGATGAGAAAGATTACTAGATATGTCGTTTGCAAGGTCCATGGTTTTGGAGAAGCACTTGTTAATTTATTAATCTGTGGTTTATGAAAATCAACTCAAATTTATTATCAGTGACAAAGATGATAATATGGGTGCATCTCCCAAAATTAGCTTTGTACTTTGTACATGTGCACAAAGAGATTGGGAATGCTTTGAGCTCAATCATAAAAACTTATAATGAGCGAGCTAAAGGGGGTTTATGCACATATGCTCGAATATATGTGGAGATAGACATGAGTAAAGTATACCCGGATAAAATTATTCTTAAACAGGATCAACCCCAATATTTTAAAGATTTGGTTTATGAAAATACTAACTTTAGATACCATAATTATAAATTACTAGAACATCTTTATGCTTCATGCCCCAGGGTCAAATGTAGAAAAACAAGAAATGGGGGGCAAATCCAAATTTTAGCTGGTGGAACTTTCAAAACAAAGAGTTAGTGCCAAAATATATATTTAAGATTTCAAATACTCAAGAAAATCCATAATTGGAGGATAAAAAAGATAAAAATCAAGACACTCCAGCTATAAAATTAGTATCACTTGAGGGGATGAAGCTAAAGGATAGAATGTATCTTTGACAATTTTAGTAGGTGAGTGAAGAGAGTTAATGAATCAGAGAATTATGATTTTGATAAAGAGGTGTTATCAAATTTAAACTCAAATTTTATGTCTTCTAATAGGCAACTCGTCATGTTAGAGTGCAGTCAAAGAATATGGCATGATGTGAAAAGAAAAAGGCAAAAACTATAGGTTTATTGTCGACTAGATCATATCTCCCATTAAAGGTGAGCTTTGGACTAATTTATCTTTATTGCTACAATGGTTGCTTTAATCGTTGGTATTATCCTCACTTTATGGTGTGGGTTTGTGTTGGTAGTTGATGAGTTGTTCCACTTGTTTGTATTCCTTTTGGTTTCTCCTCTGATCCTTTGGTGATCATTAGGGTGTTTTTTGTTGTTTCTCTGGTGTAACTACTTTGTACTTAGTTTGGTTTGCCTTATGGTTATAGATTCATGATTTGTTCAGCTTTTTCAATTTCAATAAAAAGGATGAGGACATGTTTAACCTTAATTTCAATTAAAAAAACCAAGTGCATTCAACTCTCTTGTGTTGGACGTGGAGGTGGATAAAATTGAGTATATTGACCCAGAAAGTTAGACTAGTAATCAGACAATGGTATGTGAGTTAGATTTTAATAACATCAATTTGAATTAAGAGCACACTTGATTACTATTAGGACCTAGGTTCTCACAAAGCTCTGACACCAATTTGTCAGAATTAAGAGCACACTTGATTACCTTTGTATAAGCAACTAAACACGAAATTTAACCAGATTGATAAGTAACTAGAAATCAAAAATAACACAGAATATGAGAGACAATACCCAATTGTATTAATACTCTTCCAGAAGGAAATATACAATAAAGAAGATGCCACACTCTTTTTCCCACACCTCTAGGGCATACAATAATCTCCCTCAAGAGTTCTCTCTCTCAACTACAGTCATAACAAACAACTCAAACACAGAGTTGTTGTTCACCTCCACCAGTCAGTAACAATATGCCAGTCCATCAAGTACTCAATGTACTCCAAGTCTAAGTACACCACGTACTCCAAGTAGATCTCACTTGATCTTGCTACTTGTTGTGTTGCTGATCTCCCTGATCTTGCTACCACCTACAGATCAACCTGGTTTTTCACACTTGCAAACCTAGATCTCGCACACACATACACCTGCAGATCAACCGACCTTACTTACCATGTAGATCTAACTTGATCTTGCTATATCGCAGATCAACCTAGCCTTGCACACTTGTCGACCTAAATCATACACACATGAAGAACCCTTGTCCTTGCCTTACCAAGTCCTTATGATTCTCCACACCAGCACCCTTGTGGATCTTCTACCAGATCTTGCTCTCCCGTAGATCGACCTGATCATACACACTTGGCACTGTGGCACTATGAGGAGCTAACCTTGCTCTCTCTATCTAGCACACTTTATAATACGGCCCATAGGTCTCTTAAATAGATCCCATACAAACAATAATTAGACTTTTAATTACAATAATTAGAACCACAGCTCCAAGACTAAAATTAGTCTTTACATGCAAACAATCAGTTCGTTTAACAAACTATTCATGAAACTAGCAGTTCTGGAACTACACAGGTGACTGATGTCAGTCGTTGTCTATTTGGAGATGATTGACCTCAGCCGATCTCTGACCGATGTCAGCAGCGTCCTGTCTACCCTGACCGATGTCAGTTGGCCTGACCGATGCCGGTGACTGTGACACTCAACACCTCCTCCATGTTTGCATCTTAGTGAAGCTTTTAGCTCCACAACCTAACAATCTCCCACTTGGAGATAAACAACTGCACCTGTACCTATACTTGTACATCATCTAATTTGTTTCCTAGCTTGTATCCCTCTTCAAGCTCAATCTTGAAGACCAACCACCACACATCCTGTGATGCTACTCCTGTCATCCAAGTAACCTACCATATCTGATTCTACATACCCATGTAGAGATGTCCCCGACCTCGCATAGCATGAATCCCTACTACTGGTCCCTCTCAGATACCTGAGAACCCACTAAACTACTCTCTAGTGCTTCTTTCCTAGATTGGCTCTAAACTTGCTGACAACACCCACTACTGGGGCAAACATAGGTCTAGTACACATGTACTTAACCTCATCATGTGAATTGGGACCCTGTTCTGTGAATTGTCCATCCATAGGTGTGCTAACCGGTTCTGCATCCTGCATCTTGAACCACGCCACTACCTTATTCACACAATCATCTTGAGACAACATCAACCTATTATCTTCCCTATCTCTAGGAATACTCATGCCAAATAATTTCACTCCTCCTAAATCCTTCTTGGCACACCTCTGAGCTACCTTTACCTTTAGCTCAAAAAAACCCTGCATTTGTGACCTTGCAACAAGCATACACACTACATACAGTAACAGAATAATGTTGCAATCATCATCCAACCTGGTAAAGTAAACACAATGGTTACATTGACATTGACTAAAGACATTCTTTGTCATACACATGTCAAACCTGTACCACTGTCCTAGAGCTTCCTCAAGACCATATGACCTGGCCTTGTGTCTCATGTGTCCATTCTCTCCTTTATTTAACCAAGAGATCCATTCATCTTTCAGTGCTTTTATCCTAACTAGCAACTCTACCAAATCTCTTTTTTGATTCTCTTCCAAAGAATTCATGCCATGCTCCCACTGTTTCCTAGATTTACCTGCATTACCTCTTCAAAACTTCTTGGTTCTTGACCATCAGTGAGCAACCTGTTCAAGTAGTATAAAGAAGGCGAATAACAAATTTGAGGCTTACTTACCCTTTCAATCCTCCACATGGGCATTTGAGACTCCTTGACAGCTTGTTGTCCACCCAAAATCCATTTCCTGGTCGACCCTGGTCTGTACTCGACAAATGTTGAATCCACTTGATTGTCGACGCCAGTTACATGACCGACGTCGGTGTCCACCTGGTCACTGACATCAGTCAGGGGTGGATAAGAAGCTACTAACATCGGTCAGAGATCAGTCGAAGTTGGTCATCTCCAGACAGACAGCGACCGACGTCGGTTGCCTGTGCGGTTCCAGAATTGCTAGTTTCACGAATAGTTTGTTAAACAAACTAGTTGTTTACATGTAAAGACTAATTTTCATCTTGGAGCTGTGGTTTTAATTATTGTAATTATAAGTCTAATTATTTTTTGTATGGGATCTATTTAAGAGACCCATGGGCTGTATTGTAAAGTGTGCTAGATAGAGAGAGCAAGGTTAGCTCCTTTAGAGGGAAGAGAGCAAGGTTAGCTCCTTATAGTGCCATGGTGCCAAGTGTGTATGATCAGGTAGATCTATGGGAGAGCAAGATTTGGTAGAAGATCCACAAGGGTGCTGGTGTGGAGAATTATAAGGACTTGGTGAGGCAAGGACAAGGGTTCTTCATGTGTGTATGATCTAGGTCGGCAGGTGTGCAAGGCCAGGTTGATCTGTAGTATAGCAAGATCAGGTTAGATCTACATGATAAGTAAGGTCAGTTGATCTGTAGGTGTATGTGTGTGTGAGATCTAGGTTTGTAGGTGTGTAAAACCAGGTTGATCTACAGGTGGCAGCAAGATCAGGGAGATTAGCAACACAACAGGTAGCAAGATCAGGTGAGATCTACTTGGAGTATGTGGTGTACTCAAACTTGGAGTACGATGAGTACTTGGTGGATTGGCAGTATTGTTACTAACTGGTGGAGGTGAACAACAACTCTGTGTTTGAGTTGTTTGTTGTGACCGTAATTGAGAGAGAGAACTCTTGAAGGAGAATTACTGGGAGCCCTAGAGGTGTGGGAAGAAGAGTGTGACTTCTTTATTGTAATTCCTTCTAGAAGAGTATTAATACAATTGGGTATTGTCTCTCATATTCTATGTTATTTTTGATTTCTAGTTACTTATCATTCTGGTTAAATTTTGTGTTTAGTTGCTTATACAAGGTAATCAGTTGTGCTCCTAATCCTAACAAAGTGGTATCAGAGCTTTATGTTCTAGATTCCTGACATTCAACTCTCTCGTGTTGGATGTGGAGGTGGATAAAATTGAGTATATTGACCCAAAAAGTTAGACAAGTAATCAGACAATGGTATTTGAGTTAGATTTTAATAACATCAATTTGAATTAGTCTGTCTCTCTTGACGTTAAGAGAATCAATTTAAAAATAGGATAAAACATAAATGCATGGATTCAAATCCCTCAACATGTATTACATTTGTAATCCGTTGTGAATTGCCATGCCAAGCTTTTGTCTATGTGATCGTTTAAATTAGTCATGGAAAGAGATAGCCTCATTACCCAATCACAATGTTAAATCTACAAAGTTCATGCCACATAGATGTATAAGGGGTCATAACTCATTATCAATGTGAATGTCGTGGTTGAGGAGTCACTTATTGAGAGAATTTGTCCTAGGTGGTAGAGAGTACCTATAAATTTAAGTCTCAAGCATTAGGGGGTGCACACATCCTACACTTAAAGGGGAAAGTACTTTATAAATGAAAATAAAACTCATATATATTCCTTTATGGAGGGTGTTGTCTACACAATCACTTACATTCTTCTTGGGTTAAAGTTTCAAACTACATGCCACATGGATGCATACGTTGGCATCTCTTGTGAAACAATGTCAATGTCATTGTAGAGGAGTTGGTGGTTAAGAGAATTGGTCTGAGATGCCACAAAGAGTTGGTGGATTTAGTTCTCAGAGGGTGCCTAAATCCTATACTTAAAGGGGTAATATACTCTTGGGAAAGAAAACATTTTCCATTCTTTTCAAAAGGGTTTTATCTACATGATCTCTTACATTCTTCCTGTGTCAAAGCTATAAATTAAATGCCACATGGATGCATAAAGGGGCATAACTCATGAACATCACCAATCTATCACTTGTATATATGGTGTAAGGAATTCAATAAGGAATTTAGAAGTTATTTATTCTCATTTCTTGAGTATCCTACCCATTTAAATATTCCCCTTTTAAGTGTAAGATGGAAACACCTCATATTGTTAATGGCTTTCATGGGATCTTTATGTGCATTATTTGGATTTGGTTTCTTTCTACTAATGCTTTGATGTGATCTAAAAGTGTTTTGTGTCTCTTTTTAATTTTTGTAGCTTTTTTGGGGCTCCTTAACACCTTCCTGGGCTTACAATCATGTTTCTTAGGATTTTAGTCATCTTTCTAAGCTACTTGGATGCAGATCTGTTAGTTTTGGCATGGCCTAAGGCCAATCAAGAATTATCTAGGGTCTTGACCATTTAATCTCGGTACAGACCAAGACCAATAATGGAAAGATGTGTGGAGCCTACAGACTGAGCGCAGGGTAGAAATTTAGTTGATAATTTTGGTAGGTATGGGATCCAATAAAGGATTACCATGAGCCCCTATAGTAGGTCAAGTGCCAAACATGATGACAAAGCCCATAGAATATGTGGGTTAACAAAGAGGCATCATGTGTCACTTTGGTTGAATTGTATTAAATTTGACATCTATCAAGCTATTGTTAGACCATGAAGCCCAAACAACTCAGTATCATAACCAAAATTGGGGTATTAACATGTGTCAAAAGGTACAAAGGTTTCATTTATCCCCTTATCCCTCTGAGTTTTTGATGATCAGTCATACGCTCAATGGTTGAGACCCTTTTTTTAGGATAGGGGTTATGCCAACATTTTTCACTAAACACGTGTAGCATGTTTCTATATAGACCCATTGAGAGTGCTCTATACAATTGATGTGGGATTAAATCCCTAAGAAAAATTCACACATAAATGAGGTCGAGTTGGAGCTCAGAAGGGTAATAAGACACAATAAGAGGTCATGTGAGCTTGGCATTCCTAAGTCAAGGAACATGCTGATGGCCTAAGTTAGGAGATTTGGTACATAATAGTTGGGACAAGATAAGAGGAGCCAAGCTGAGGTGGAGAATGCATGAGTTGATCTCATCCACATCTCTATGTGACTCAAACTAGTACTACAATGCCACTAATGTGGGGGGAATACATTGAGGTTATGGAGTCTATATTGTAGTTATATATTAGAAAATGATAATTTAATAATAATAATAATAATAATAATAATAATAATAATAATAATAATAATAATAATAATAATAATAATAATAATAATAATAACAGTAATAATAATAACAATAATTTTTTTTTTTAGATGCATATCATTTTAATTTAATTTTTTCAATCCCATAAACAATTTCTAATCTTTAGACTTTAATAAAACTACATTATTTTATTTACTATTTGCTTGCATTATCTACATCAACTTTATCATTCCAATCTTTCTCACATCATTTAGGTGATTATTCTTTCCATTACAAAAGGTAATCCAATAGATTCAAGGTTTAAAACCCAAACAACATTACTTGAGTATTGGCTCTTTTCTTTTCAATTTCAAGATTAAGGAATCATATGAAATAGGGGATGGAAAAATGACCATCAATAATTGAGATCGTCCAACAAGTAGTCTTATGTGCCATAGATAGATTGTGTATCTGTTTAATCTCTCTCAACCTTTAAGAGATGATTTCTTATGTTGTTTTAATTCAAATTATTCTCTTGTTTAATAAAAGAAGAGTAGTGTATATCTACTATGTATAAATTGCTTCCATCTTTGAAATAGGTTCCTTCTTAAAAGAATTTAAAATTTGATGTATTTATTTACTTAGGTTGTGGGATATTGTTGAAACAACTTATTTCTTACCAATTGCAGAATCAGAATTCAATGTGCTTTGCTCAGTACTTAGATACTAGTGTGTCCTAAGGGTTAAAAATGGATATAGTAACCATTTTTTCAAAATGGAATCCTATCCTAGGAATCTTTATTGGCTTATAAGAAATAATAGATCAATCCATATAAGACCTAGATACAAAACTCTTAGGAATAATTGAAGGAAACCTAGCATCTAGAATCTCTAAACTAACAACATATGAAACAATAGAATAAACTACCTCATTGATACTCTAACTTTGATCATTGGTGAGTACTTATTGATCTAAGGCCTTAGTTAGGATTTAATCCTATTTTTTTCTCCCAAACTAAAGGCTTTTACTTTGTAAAATTATTTCTCTTGATCATCTAGAGAGATCTATTCAATTTTACCTAGTTCTGGCCCCTTTATTACATATACATCATCATCATCATCATCATCATCATCACCACCACCACCACCACCATCATATCATCATATAAATATATAACTAAGGATACCATTAGATCAAAACATTATTTCTCTGCTTCTCCTACTTCCTCATTTTCTTTTATTTCTTCTCTATTAAGAAGACTAAATGATTGTCTTTCTTAAAGTTTCACAACCTTATAGTAGGTGGATGAGTCCTTTAATTTACTTTGTTAGGTGATGATGGGGGGGGACTGGTAGGTGGAAAGGAGGATGAAATAGATGATTGAGTGGTAGGGGTGAAATAAAACACTGGAGGTGGTGGTGAATAAATAATTGGTGTGACAACAATGTTTGGATGGAAGGTGACTAGAGATGACATGGTAGGGAGGTCTTGAGGAGAGGTATCCTCATTGATAGACATGGTTGATGATGGACCTACTAGAGGAAACTGAGGGAAATATAGAGCATTTAAAATAAATAAAAAAGCCCATAGAAAGCATGGGAATATTTAGCTAAGTGACTATTTTCAAAGGGGAGGGAGGTGTCATTATAAAAGTGTTCTTCCTTTATCTACCTGAGGCATCCATTGATCTATATGTTATGGTGGGCATTCCTAATGCCAAAGTAACATTTATAGTAGATGAAAGGTGCAACTATGGACCTAGAAGACCTCTTAGAATCTCTCTTCTGATTATGGGGTTGACTCCCTCAGCATACTTAATCCATTTACTTATTCATCTATTTTCTCTTTTATTTGAGAAGCGGATAGATAATGTTATTATGCATCTTGTTGCTAGGATAGGAGCCATTATTGGCTCCATGCACTTTGAGCCTTTTTGTTTTTCATATTAGTATCATACTATAGGGCTTGAGCCAAGATCATAGACATAAATTTATTTTTCATTCTTGTCCATACCTCAGTATCATATAAGACAATAAGTAATACCTTGTCATGATCATAATCTTGGTGATTATAAAAAATGTTCACCTTTTCCTTATCCTTGAGGCATTGGAGATAACCCCTTACTTCTCTCTTGCTTCCCATTCACTATGTTGGTTCTCACTTTTACACCTTTAACGCTTGGCCTTGCACACTTGAATAAAATGGCAAACAAAGATGAGAAACTCGATGATACGTCATTGTAGCTAGGGAAGCGTTTCGAATCTAGAATGAACTAAACATATAAAATTATTGAGAGGCACCTAAAAAGGGTATGGTAAGCTCCCTACTACTTTTGATTCTACTTAAACCAAGGTGAGAGGACCTATGGGGTAGGTTGCTCACATGGAGTGATTCTATAATTCAACCTCCATGGGGTTTTTTGGCACAAAATAACAACAAATATGACCAGGACACAACCAAATTTTCACACTCCACCTGGGAAGGGTTGTCACAAAGAATGCACAAATGATCTATGTCATACAAAAGCTACTAAAGACATATATGAAAGTGCTTATAATCTTAACTCTAAAATAATTTTCAATATAAGTGGTCAAACAAAAGATTGCAATGATAGTCATTAAAGCAGAAACTAAAAACACATGTTATGTGGGAAATATTTTATGTATTTGGAGGGAAAATAACACTTATAATATGCAAAAAATTTATTAATTATAGGGTAGGATAGGTAAGATAATTTGATAATAATAAAGATGAAGGGCATGGTGGTGTGCTGGATATTATTCAAACAACATGGTGTCTTACAATATTCATGGCATTATCCTTTATAGAGATGTGTAAAAGACTTGAATGCAAGATAATGCAAATTCCAAATGATCCTTGAAAGATTAGAACATACACTAAAACTAATATTTCAAACACTTTTCCCTATCAACTGCATAAACCTAGGGTACCCTAGCAAGTTATTCAACAATATATCATAAAATTATGTAGGGAGGGTTTATAATCTAAATCTATACTCATAATGATAACCAATAAATAACAAAGGTCCAAATATCTGATTAGCATAATTTGTAAAACACATTGTTGCACTTCATTAACAGGAAATAGCATAAAACCAAAAACATTTTCATTAAATTGAAAAAAAAACTTACATAAATCATTTAAAAAAACTACTAAGGGGAAAAACATGTTGTGTTAGCTATTTTCACAAGGGAGACATAAAAATGCTCTCAAATCTTGCTAATGAATGTACATTTTCAACCACCTTAGCAAGAGAGACAAGATCCACACACAGGTATGGATTCCAAAAATTTCTATAGAACCTAGACCTAGAGAAAAATAAATACCAAGAAAAACCTACACAATGAACAACCCATTGGTCAACTAACCCCATGAATAGAGTATAAGCCCTCTATTTATACATTTTTACCCATTTCAAATCTACCATTGCCAATCCCAGGAAGATGCTCCTAGATGGAAAATATTCCTTTGCCACACCTGAAATCTTAATATAACTACAAGGAAAATGATTGTTCCAACTGCCTTTACAATGAATGATAGAGATTTGCAACAAACCCCTTGATTTTCTTGGTTTGAAATATTTTTATATGAGCTAGAAGGAGAATATTCATGGTGGAGGAAAACAAACCATTTGTCTTTATGTAAAACTGCCTGAAGATGTCATTGACCACTTGTTTACACAACTAGAACCTCCTACACAACTACCCTTCCCTTTATGCATGCCATAGAACAACCTAATCTTGCAATGATTCCTTAGGAATATTCTAGATCCATGGCTGTTCAAATGATCTTCTTTGGATGGCCCACCTTAGATTTTCAAACCTACAATTTCTATCACATGGAGGAGCTTAAGCAAGTAAAGAAAATAAAAATACAATAACTTAGGTCGTTTCACATTTTTTGCACTTTTACCAAATGCACAATAATAAGAATTTCAGCTGTTACATCAAGATTGAAAACCCATTACTTTCCCTTGGTCTACAAAAGGCACAGTTTCCAAAGTTAAGACATTTATGAATTTATTTTCAAGTTTTTGGGGCCCCTTTTGATCTTTCTCGCACTCACCAATTCTACTTGTAGAATCCAAAGGTACTATTACACTTTGCAGTTTAAGAGAAATTGCAAAGTGCCTATTTGATTCTACCTTCTATTAGGTCCCATTGCTATTTCCTTTTCTTCCATGGAATGCATAACTATAGGATCATGTTACACTTTAGGGAAGTGCATTTGGGGTGGTGCATGTCTACCATATTTTCTCATGGAATTTGACCCCTTATTTTTCACTTGCTTTTACAGCCATACACCTCATTGAAAACCTTTTACAATTTTCAAACTTGCCTTTGACAACTTGAAACCCCACCAATCTTTCATGCATTTTACATACTTAAAGAATTCATTTCTTTTAATTCTTTAAACATCCACGTGGAAAATCACTAAGGGTGTGGAAATGAATATTATGTAAGCCCACATAGGCTCATGGTGTCCATGTTGGCTCCCCTCAATATCTTATGATGTTTACTTAATGTGTTGTAATACTTGATAGATTCATTTCCAACATGGTAATTCCCATGACTTATATTTTCTTATGGTTTGTCTTTTAACACCTTTGTATTCCTTGAGTCCACAAGATCTCTTTAAACTGAATTAGCTCTTATGTGGCTCTACCATGGCATTCTACTCATTAATATTTATATTTTGACTATATATTGTATTAGGACATGTGTCATTTTATTATTGGTTTTGATCCCTTTGAACAGTCCATCTCAGCTCACAACATTTGGTCTATGTGTACAGATCCACATAGACTATCGATCTTGATCTAAAAGACCAAGTACCATTAGTTGTTGGCTATCTTTGGCCTTGAGCTAATGCCACTTGGAATTTCCATGAGATTTATAAACCCTACAATATCAGTCTTTGCTTGGTCTAGTTCCTTTTTTCCATGTTGTGATCCAACATTCATTCTGGGCTTTGTTGAAAATTTCATTTAGCCCCAACTTAAATTTGATGTCCACACACCCATCATTTGACGTCCATGTGCATGTACTTAATGGGTTCATGTATTTCCAATTTAAGCCCTGATGGATCTCCATAATGACTTAAATTTGATGTCCACATGCCCACCATTTGATGTCCATGTAAACATCTTTGACGGGAATGTGACTGTCAAATTTAATCCCTATTAAATAACTCCTGTCGATTAAATTTGACATAAGCATGCCCATCATTTGAATCAATTTTAATCCCTAATGGATAATGGTTGAGCTTAATTTTGACATTTTTATGTCCATCAAAGACATCCACGTGACCATCACACTATCTTTTTTTTTGAAAGCTTGCATCATAAGTCAAAAAAAACATGAAGGCACCAAACTTGCATTAGATGTTTATGGCATCCAAAATATTTATGCTATGTGAACCTTTGACCATGAGAAACTTTTCATGCAAACTTAAAAAATGTATAAGTACACTAACAATTCCATTTTTGCATTTGCTTTGAGATTTACTTAATAATTCCTCATTCTAGCTCACACCATCGATCAGGACCTGTATAAATAGAAACATGCTTAACACTTATGTAATTTAGGCATAATTATTTGAGGCTTTTATTCCTTAGGACTTTTATTCTTTTGATACTTTTATTCTATAGTAATCTAGTCTTTATTATTTTTGTGTTAGGATTTTTGTTCTGTAGCAATTCCCCAACAACAATCTTTTTGAAGTATTGAACACATTCAAGATTTTTATTATGGAAAAAATTTCAAATGGAAATTTTTCAAGCCTTTTACCATGAGTAATTTTCCTGATAGAAATGATCCTTTAAACTTTTTACCAAGCACTTTTCCTTAAACATATAAGTCTTGAAGACTTTTGTGCAAACAATGTTCCCAAAACATTGAATTTCTTTGAACCATTTTGTGTGAACACTTTTCCTGATGGAAATAAGCCTTCAGAATTTTTGTCCCAAAAAAATTCTTGAAGACCTATTTCCATTAGGCAAAGTGTTCACACAAAAATTGCAAAAAATTCTAAGGGATTTACACTTACACCAAGCAAAGACAAATTTAAAACTTAGCTGATTTAACATGGAACTTGACCTTGAAGTGAAAATTTGAAGATAGAAATTGGGATAACGACTTAGGCTTTGATACTAAACTCAGGATGGACTTAGCCATTTACACTTGACAAGGGATGAATTGATTCAATGCATTTTTTGACAGTAACACTAGCTCTCACTTGAGGATGCATACCACCTACAGGTGTACATAAACCCCAAAAAATACGACCAAGTGCCAATCAAATGGGCCACAGAGTCAAGACTTAGCAATTTATCAATAGAGACCCATGAAATCTTAAAAATACATGGAAGACTTAAAAAAATAGATCAAGAGGATCTAAAAAAGAATACATGATAGAAACATGAAAATAAATTGTACAAACAAGTCCCAAGGCAGAGGAGAAACAAAGTGACAAAACAACAAAAGACAAAAAAATATATAATTTATACACAATTGTAAGTGTTTTAAAATGTCTATCATTAATTGGTGGATCCAATATTTGACCATTCATATCTCTCAAAAAAAAAATTCCAATTCAACAATCAATGTAATAGGGACCCATCCACTAAGAATCAAATTTGCCATGCTTACCCTTTTCCTCATCCCTGTTATCCCAAAGTTGAACCAGATCACCTAACTGGAAAACCCTTGGAGTAAAATTCATATCAAATATATTCTTCATATTTTCCTTAAACATGAGGTTTCTTTCATGATCTTGTCTTTAAATTTCATCAAGCTCAATAATTTGGTTCATCGTACTTTCATAGTGGTTGATTTGCTCATCATCCTTTAGTTGTTACATAAGCAGATAAGTTGGTAACTATAAATTCATAGGCAAAACCACTTGAGATCCATAAACAAGCTCAAAAGGCTTTGGCTTCTAGCTCTCTTAGTTGTGATCCTATTAGCCCATAAAGAAAATTTTAGTTTTTCATGCCAATTCTTCTTATATACTTCCAATGTTCACCTAATTATTTTGAGCAAGTTCTTATTACTGGATTCTGCTTGCCCACTCCCTAGAGGGTTGTAATTAGAATCATAGGTAAATTCAATACCACTAAAGGTTTGGATTTGATGCTCATGGCACTATTCAATATTATAGTAAAAATCTGCAAATAATCTAATTCAGTAAAAAATTCATAACTCCTGGTGTGTTGCTTTCTTTGTAGAGACTACCTCAACCCATTTTATGAAGTAGTTATTTTCAACTAGTATCCCTTAATGTCCAATGCTCAAAAAATTAATAATTTATTCAATGAAATACGTTCCCCATTATCTAAATGGGCCTTCAATCATCACAAGCTATAAGTGAAGAGAAGCTGAAGCATTTATCCTCCCAGCAAAGTACTAACGCTTCTCACACTTTCTCACTTTCTAAGCAACATCTTTGAATAGTGATGGCCACCAATAGAAATATCTTACAATTTTATTAGGTGTAACTTGAGGTACAAAATGGCCATCACATACTCCACTATGGAATTCTTCAATTAGGTTGGTAGTTTGTTCTTCCATCACACATCTTAGAAAAACCCCATCCATATTTTTCCATGCTACTTATTTTTCAGTAAAGAAGAATTTTTGGGAAATAATCTTAAGAGTCCTTATTTTATTCTTTCCCAAGTCAGGGGGACAATTTAAAATTTTCAAGTATTAGACAATATCTTTATACCATAGAGACATGTTAAACTGACTCAAATAATCATCAATATTGAAAATGACGGTGTTTACCTCAATGGCTTGAAAATTGGTCTCAATCATAAGCTTAGGTAGACGTCATCCCTAATACTAACTTGGTGGTCTAAATATCCATATCATACTTTTGCAACTTGTTGATCCACTTGCATCTCTTGCTAGATACTTTAGTCTAAGTCAAGATGTCCTTCACCATGGTATGCAAGACATAAAAAACAATCTTTGAACTCATAATATAAGGCTTGATCATCTTGATAGCTTTCAAGAGAGTGAAAGCTTAATTTTCTATGATGGTATAGTTCAGGACCTTGCATAGCTTTTCTAAAGAAAGCTATGGCCTGATCATGACCATATTCATTCTTTTGTAATAGGACAACCACAAAAGTATTATATGATGCAAAAGAGAAAATCTAAAATGACTTGGTGTAATCACGAGTGCAAAAAATAGGGGTAGACTTTAAAGCTCCCTTGATGTCACTAAATGCTTACATGACCCTTTCCTCTCACTTTATGATTTTCTCCTTCTTTAACATGGAATTAATAGGCATAGAGATCTCTACAAAATTAGACACAAACCTCCTTATAAGGTTAATTTGTCCAAAGTAAGACTAAATTCCTTTCTTGGACTATGGGAAAGGCACTTTGTCAATGTCTTTAACCCTTTCAAGGTTAATCATGACACCATCCTTGGACACTATATGTCCAACAAACTTGGCCTTTTGTACTCCAAAGTGGCACTTCTTCAGATTAAGTAAAACATGAAACTCTTTGTATCTGATCAACACCTTTTTTAGATGCTCCACATGTTTTTCTTGAGTCTTGGGGTACACAATAATGTCATCCTCATACACATCAATAAACTAGTTAATTATCCTTGCAAAAGTGATGTCCATAGCTCACTAGAACATTGAACTAGCATTCATAAACCTGAAAAGCATACTCATATATACATATATGCCCCAAAGGATTATGAATGTAGTCTTAAGTCTCTCAAATTATTTCACAACAACTTGGTTGTATCTAGATAAATCATCTAAAGTAGATAACATCTCTGATCTAGTAACACTCTATAGCAAGTTCTTCATATTGGGTAGGGGACAATTATATTTCAAAGAAGCTTTATTCAAATTTCAAAAATCCACACACAAGAGGATATCACTATTATTATTTTGTACATGGACTAAATTTGTAACCCATGATGAGTACTTGATGGGTTGAATGATACCACCATCCCTCATCTTCAGTAGCTCATCATGCATCTTAGTGACCAAGATGGGGTTAATCGACCTCTATTTCTACCTAAAAGGCTTGATATTAGGCTAAAATGGGATGCCATGCTAGAATAGGTCTTCCCTATACACTTTTATCTTAGAATAAGACCATGCTAAGTAATCTTGGTACCTATTAAGTAGATACAAGCAATCTTTCTTCTCAACTACACTTAGGTGAGTATCTAGCCAAACCTTTCTTAGATTCTCATGAGAACCCAAATAAAACTCAATCTCATCTTTTAAAATGAATGAGTATCGAGTCTTGACTCTATCCACTCCATCAAAATATACTTGTAAACTTACCAATCCTTTAGGGAGAGTATTTGTCTTTAGCTGAATCACATCCTTCCCAAACAAGGTTTCCTTCCCATCATAAACATAAAATATGGATATTAAGTTTATGAGTTGATCATGGAACTCATCTTCATAGTGTCAGAAACCTCTTAATGTTTATCATCATCAAAGACCTACCAATGATGAACATTGTCTAGGATTGAAGGTTGGACAAGAACCTCCACTTGATATTGATAATGAGGAATCATATTTGTGATATGAAACTGAGCTCCTAACCTTTTAAGTCTATCAACTTCTTCGTTGAAACTACTATCATGATAAAGGATGTTGAATGCATCAAAAAATTCAAACAAATCCCAAACACAATTCAGATATTATTTTAACATTTTATTTTTAGTGGCATATGAATTATAAATCTGCTTAATCACTAACTCAAAATTACACTTGAAAATCAGACTTTTAATTCCATATTCATAGGAAATACTTAAACCAAGAAAGAGTGCTTTATACTCAATAGTATTGTTCTTACACTCAAAGGATAACTTAAAATAAAAATTGAAGAACTTATCAGTAGAAGCATATAAGACAACCCCATCTCCATTTCCAAGATTGGAATAAGCCATGCCAAATCACATCCTACGAATTTCACCTTCACTATTAGGTTCAACATCATAAGCATCAAGTTATTCATTAGTGTCAATATTCTCAAAAAATCTACCCAGGTCAACATCCATGTATAACACATCATTGAGAGCATGTTTTGGATCTTTAATTACATCTAACATCTTTAGGTCTCTATATAGTTTGACCATCTTACCCTCCAATAGAATGGTGGCATAAGACAAGTCTATATGTATACTTCCACCCATGCTAGCAGCCCACTTTTTTGATAACAACATCCAACACTTAGGTGGGCCATCTAAACACTACCACATCCATATTCAAATACTATCTTGGATGCACTACTAACTACGCTACCAACCCCTTGACCTGTCTAACAACTAGATTTTTTCATGAGTCCATGGTTTAACACTTGCCAAAGTTCGATGTAATATTCACCCTGAGCTCATTTAGGACACCCAAGGGCATAACATTATAAGAAACACTAGAATCAAACATGTAGTTGTGAATAATTAGACCATTGATCATTAGGTTGTATAAAACTGATCCACATTTAGTTGAATTTCTACCAATGTAGTCCCCAAATAAAATTTCAAAGTATGTTCAATAATCTCTTCTAATTCCTCATCTTTTTTTGAAGGTGTTTAGCATAATTCAATTCCATTCACAATAGACCTCTCCCCAAATGCCAAGTACTCAAAATCCCTCTTCCTATGTTTAGGTATTTTTAATAATTCAATAAGTGGCATGGTGATTTTTATTTGACTCAACACTTGGGTCATATCACACTCACTATACTAAGGATGAGGCATATTTGGTGGAAGGGTAACCACACCTTTAGGTGGAATATTATCACTTACAGTCTGAAGTGGAATAGGCTAGGATAGATTAGCATTCTTATTAGTATCCTTTAAAGGTAAATTTATCTTGATATCATTAGCACCCTTAAGGATACTAGGTAATATGGGTACCCTCTTCTTGGCTAGATCACCTCTAGGCTTATCAAATCAATAAATGGGTACTAGCTTGGAAGCTTTAGGGACTGCTATAGTTTTCTTAGCTTCCTTGCTAGAATGTGCTACCTTTGGATTTGTAGGGGAAGTGTCTTGAGGAGCAACAGCCTAATATTTTATTCTCAAGTGATATTCTTTCTCTTGGGAAATTTTTGCATTAATTAGGAGTTACCTTTCCTCAACTAAGTGAATTCCCCCATCATATTTAATAATCATCATAAAGCATAAGAAATTGAAATCATGAATGGATAATTTATATGGTTTTTTCCATATTAATGTCATAATAAAAATTAGGTGTTGCGACACTTACCTTTTCAACCACACTCTAAAATTGATTAAAAATAGTAATACTTAGCAATTAAGTGGATACAGTCATCTCACTTTAGGGGATTTGATAATTAAACATTAAAATCTCATCATCAAATGATATGGAATCAAATTCATCTTCATCAATCAATTCAACGGTATCACATGGGGGTTGTATAGGGAAGCACTTGTCACACCAATAAATATCAATGTCAGAATTCACAACATTCACCTTGGCATTCAATCGATTAGGCACTTCTTTTCTAGCCCCTCTATTATAATTTCTATCCATTCTTTCTTCACATCTAGGTTTCTTCCCTTCATCATTATCTCGATTGTGGATAGTAGGCCTCGTATACACTTTATTCAGATTTAAAGGCCTTTCTTGACCAGTAGACATATGAGGGACGTCATTATTATCTTTGGCCAAATTGTATGACATGTCTTTGAGAGGAGAGGCCAAAGTTTTAATAGTCTCCTCAAGATTGATAGTTTTTTTGGATTGTGGATTTTTTGAATTCACAAATTTTAGATCAGCCTACTTATTCATTAGATTTCCCATAGCCTTTATGTTATTCTCAATTTGGATTACGATATTGAATGTCAACCATAAGTTAATAGGAGCCTTATCCCTCAAATAGTACAAACCTTCTTATCAAAGGTATCACACTATTTTATCGAGCATGCTATATCACAAGTCATGACATTTTTGGGTAGCCACATCATAACTTTGTTGAACCATGTATTGAAGTCATGCATGCACTCATTGGGGTTCTTCATAATGTTTTCAAACTCATCTAAAAGGAGTCTTGGATCAACTCTGTCACCATACTGAATTCTAAAAACCTTCCTCATTTCTTCAAATGAATCAATGCATCCATGGGGAAGGGAATTGAAAAATTCACGTGCATCTCCTTTCAATGTGTTCATAAACAACATGGTGTACACATCATCATGCTCAACCTCATAATATTTTATAATATTGTGAAAAGACCTAAGGTGCTAATAATCACTCACTACATTATTCCCTTGAAAGTTTGGAAGGCATTTTTTATTTCAATTGGGACTTCATTAGTATAGCCTTCCATTTCATCAAAATTGATAGGCCTAATTATGAGAACATAGAATGTATTATGTTCATTCTCATCTCGGTCCTTAAGCCTCATGATTGATTCAATGGAAAGTTCAATAATAAATGGAAAATGAATGTGAGAGGGTGAATGAGGTAGACATGGTGGATCAAACTTGGGAGGGGATTATTATGGTTGAGAAGGAGCTAGGTAATATAGAAGACTATAGGTTTCAGAGTTACTAGGAAAGCTATGATAGTCCTCAATAAGGGGAGGTTTGATAAATAGTTAAAGATTATCAAAATCTTGACAACCCTTAGAAGCTTAACTTTTCCCTTCAACAGGCTTCCAAACTTATCTCCTTTGTCTTTGATATAAACTTAATGGTGAGATAGGTTTCTTAGACAAGTCACCTTTGAAAGATGATCTTAATCCTTCCATATTTGCAAATAATAAAATACTCAAAGCTGAAACTAAAAATAATAATATACAAAATAGGCACTGATCTTTATTGAAACTAGGTGATAAAAATCAAGGTCGGCACTAGAATCACAATTCTAGAATATAACAATTAACAAACTGACAATGATACATGTTGTCAACATACTTTGTTGAAGTTAATGATGAGATAAAAGAGAAAGACATTGAAATATTTAGAATAATGTTAAAAATGGAAAATCCACCTTCTAACATGCAATCTTAATTATCTCTTTTCAATGAATAGAATAAAAATCAATTATCAAGCCTTAAAAATATCTTGACACATCCCTAGTGAAGTGTTATGACATTGACGGCCAAGATTGTCAAATAAGTGTAGTAACAATAGAGAAATTCATAACATGAAATACTTATAGCTCTCTTCAAGAGTCCTTGATAACACAAGTTCCATAGGTGTCTTTTTTCCCTAGTAATGATACCAGTAAATTATTGGTTCTTAGTTGTACACCTCTAATGCTCATCCTTGCACACTTAAAGAAAATGGCAAAAAAAGATAAGAAACTCAATGATATGTCATTGTAGTTGGGGAAGGGTTTAGCATCTAAAATGAAGCAAACATATAAAATGATTGAGAGGCACCTATAAGGGTATGGTTAGTTCCATTGTAATTTTAGCTCTATCTAAACCAAGGTGAAAGGACCTATGGGTTAGCTTGCTCACATGGAGTGATTCTGCAATTCAACCTCTATGGGGATTTTTGGGCCAAAATAACAATAAATATGGCCAGGGAAAAACCAAACTTACACACTCCACTATGGAAGGGTTATCACAAAGAATACACAAATGATCTAAGACATACAGAAGCTACTAAAGATAGATATGAAAGTGCTTACAATCTTCATTAAAAAATAATTTTCAACAAGGGATCAAATAAAAGATTACAATGCTGGTAATTAAAGCACAAATTGCAAACACATGTTATGTAGGAAATAGTTTATGTATTTATAGGGAAAATAACATGTATAGTATGCAAATGGTGTATTATTTGTAGGGTAGGAGAGGGTAAGATAGTTTGATAATAATAAAGAGGAAGGGCATCATAGTGTGCTAGAGATTTTTCAAACAACAAGGTGTCTTGTAATATTCATGACATTATCCTTTGCAAAGATGTAGAAAAGACTCAAATGCAAGCTAAAAAAAATGGCAAACGATCCCTGAAAGATTAGAACATACACTAAAACTAAGCTTTCAAACACTTTTCCCTATTAACTCCATAAACCTAGGGTGCCCTAACAAGTTATTCAACATTATATCACAAAATAATGTAAAGATGGTTTATAATCTAGATCTATGCTCAAAATGATAACCACTAAAGAACACAAGCCCAAATATCCAATTAGTATAATTTGTAAAACATAATGTTGCACCTCATCAATATGAAATATCATTAAACCACAAACATTTTCATTATCTAGAAAAAGAAACCTTATATACATTAGTTTTTAGAATACTACCAAGGGGATAAACATGGTGAGTTTGCTCTTTTGACAAGGGAGACATAATCATGCTTTCAAATCTTGATAATGGTTGTATAGCTAAAACCACCTTAGTAAGAGAGACAAGATACACACATAGCAATGGATCCCAAAAATTTCTACAGAACCTAGACTTAGAGAGAAAAAAAGACCAACAATAGCCTACATAATGACCAACACAACAACAAACCAACCATGTGAATAGAGGATAAGCTCTCTATTTATACATTTTTACCCATTTCAAAACTGTGATTGCCAAAGTCCTACCAAAATACTCCTAGTTGGAAAATATTTTTTTGCCATGCCTAAAATATTCATGTAACTGCAAGGAAAATGATTGTTGCAATTGCCTTTATGAGGAATGATAGAGATTTGTAATGAACCACATGATTTTCTTGGCTAGAAATATTTTTATATGAGTTGAAAGAATAATATTCAAGGTGGAGGTAAACAAACCATTTATCTTTATGTGGAACTACTTGAATATGCCCTAGACCACTTGCTTGCATGACTCAAACCTCTTGGAATGCTGCTCTTCCCATTATGCATAACATGGAACAACCTGATCTTGCAATGATTTTGTGGGAATATTCTTATCCATGGCTATTGGAATGATTTTCTTTGGTTGGTCCACCTTGGATTTGTAAACCTTCAATTTCTCTCGTATGGGGGTGCTTGAAAAGGTAAAGAAAATGAAAATACAAGAACTTTGGTCATTTCACTTTTTTGCACTTTTGTTAAAAGCACAATTACAAGAATTTTAACTATTACATCAAGATTGAAAACCTGTTACTTTATTTTGGTCTATAGAAGGCACACTTTCCAATATTAAATATTTTATGAATTTATTTTAATGTACATGGGCTCCCTTTTGATATTTTCCCCACTCACATGTTCTACTCACAAAATCTGGCGGTGCTAGTGCACATTTCACTTTAAGAGAAGGTGAAAAGTGCCTATTTAATTTTGCCTTCTGCAAAGTCCCATTTCCATTTCCCTTTCTTACATGAAATGTAGAATTGTAGGAGCATGTTGGCCTTTAGGTAAGTGCATTTAGGGTGGTGCATCTCTACCATGTTTTACCATGGACTTTAACCCATTATTTGGCACTTGATTTTACATCCGACATCCATACACCTCCATTGAAACCTTCAAGTACCTTTTACAATTTTCAAACATGCCTTTGACCACTGAAAACCCAACCAATCTGCCACACATTTTTCATACTTAGGAATTCATTTTTTTAATTCTATGAATCTCCACATGGAAAATCCCTAAGGTCATGGAGATGAATATTGTGTGACCATAGATAGGCTCATGTCATCCATGCTATCGCCCCTCAAGATCCTCTGACTATCACTTGTTGTGTTACAATACTTGTTAATTTCATTTACAGTGTGGCAAGTTCCATTTCATATATTTCCTTCTGGTTTTTTTTATTAACACCTTTGCATTTCCTATGTCCACATGATCTCTTTGAACTTACTCAATGCTTACATCTCTCCATCATGAAATACTACTCATTAATCCTTGGTATTTGACCATTTATAATATTAGCACACATGTCATTTATTTATTGGTCTTGAGCCCTTCGAACAGTCCATCTCAACTTGTACCATTTTATCTATGTGCATAGATTGATGTGGACCATCGATCTTTATCTAAAAGATCAAATTCCATTGGCTACTAGCTATCTTTGTCCCTAAGGTCGTGCCACTTGGCAACCCCATGGGTTTTTTTCACCCTACATTGTCAGCCTTTGCTAGGGCTAACACCCTTTTTTGATGTGGTGGTATTGCATTCATTCTAGGCTTTGTTGAGAATCTCACTTTACTATGGCTTAAATTTGATGTCTATGCACCTATCACTGGACATCTACATAAATGTCTTTCATGGGCATGTGACAATCAAATATAAACTTAGATGGATCTCCATATCAGCTTAAATTTGATGTCTACACACCCATCATTTGATGTTCATGTGAATGTCACTGATGGGTGCATGACCATCAAATTTAATCACAAATGCATAATTATTGTGGATTTAATTTGATTTCTACATGCCTATCATTATATGTTCACATGACTATAAATGACATTCGTGTGACTATCAATTTTAAGACTTAATAGATAAAGACAAAGCTTAATTTTGACATCTACATGACCATCAAATACATTCACATGGTTGTCACATTGACTTTTTTTTTAAAGCTTTCACATGGAGTCATAAAACACATGAAGGCACCAAAATTGTCTGAGATGTTCATGGAATACAAAATAGTTATTCTATATGACTATTTGACCATGACATGATTTTCATGTAAACTTAAAAATGCACAAGTTCATTGTCCAGTCCATTTTTTCATTTGCTTTGAGCTCTATTGAAGAAGTCCTCATTCTAGCTCACACCATCGATTGATAGAAACATGCTTGACACTTATTCAATTTGAGTGATTTATTTAGGGATTTTATTCCTTGGGGCTTTTGTCTTTTTGGAATTTTATTTCACAATAATCTAATCTTTTGCCTTTTTGGGTCGAGACTTTTATTCCATATCAAATCACACACAATAATATTTCAAAAGTATTGAGCACATTCATGATTTTTACCATGGTAAAAATGTTTGATGGAATTCCTTTGAACCTTTTATCATTGAAAATTCGCTTGATAGAGATGATCCTTCAGACTTTTGCTGAGAACTTTTTTTGAAACATATAAGTCTTCAGGATTTTGGCACAAACATTTTTCCTAAAACATTGAATTTTTTTGGTAATTTTGTGTGAAAACTTTGCCCAATAGAATTAAGTCTTCAAAAATATTTCTAAGAAAAAATCTTGAAGACCTATTTCCATCAGGTAATGTTTTTAGACAAAAAGTCCAAAAGAGTCTAAGAGATTTACACATATGTGAAGTAAAGATCAATTTAACACTTAGCTGATTTAATAGGAACTTGACCTTGGAGTGAATATTTAAAGACAAAAATTGGAATAAGGACATAGGATTTGATACTTGACTTGGGCTGGACATAGGCATTTACACATGACAAGGGTTCAATTGTTTCAATGAAATTTTGGGCACTAACATCCTAAATGGTGCCAATGTTGGGTTATAAGTATTCTTGATTTTATTGACCTAGATGAAGTGTGATCAGATCAAATATTTCATTTTCATTATACTCAATCAAGTTTTAAAATAATGAGGCAAGTGATTTTGACCCAATTCTTCATCAATACTATAATAAGTGTGGAACATTGTCTCTTTCATGGATATCATGTATAGAACATAATGTAGTAGTAATAACAATGAGGTCCTGATGACTTCTATCCTAATGATAGTGACATCAAGGTAGAATCAATTGTTTCCTCACTTATTAAGGATTCTCAAGATATTCCTTGATAACCTAGGTATTTGACTACCATGAATTTTTGAGAATATTCAAGGGTACACCTCATCATAGATCATTTATATCTCATTCTTATACCAATATATAAACATGAAGTAATGATCCTCCCTAATTCTATTCACCAGGTATTTATTTGAGGGTTTCCATAATTCCCTATAACTCTTATAGATAGTGCCCATTACTATATTCAATAGATAGGATGCCAAATATAAATAACCATCAGATGACCTTTGGTTAGGGTAGAACATATGTGCTTTCAACCTAACACCAATGATTTCTCCTAGGGCCACTATTTGATTGGATGTTAGAAGGATGTTGAAAAAGGGTACCCATTCTACTTGGATATAGGAAATACTAGGAAAATTGTACAACTAGTTGAGGAGAGCCATGGCTATCCTTATTTTAGGTTTGAAATTGATTATGAAATTGGAGGAAATTTCCCCTTTTGGGTCCATCCTTTAGTATGTTGTCATCTATTGTTTGAGCATTTTCTCCATAATGTTTTTTATCAATCAAAACATTGACCTAGCCTTGGTTATATGCTACTTCAAGGCCTATGAGTCTAAGTTACCACTCAAAATCCATAAAATAAATATAAGATGCTACATTTTTATTTTTTCTAATATATAAACAATCCCCATCAAAGTTCCAGTAGTAAATAAATTTTTGAGTAGGTCAATGCAAGGCATTACCTCTAGTTTTTTACTTTTTTTATGGAGGACTTCTACTTTAATGGGTAGCAGGTTGTCTATATAATTTTTGTGTTTTGGATAAATTTGATCCTAAGATTAATATGAAATTACCAATTCTACTTCTTCCCACGGTGGTAAATAATGGTGAAATTTGAAATCTAGGACTCTTTTCTCAAGCACTATGTCTGTATATTCAAGTACTTCAATGAATGAGTACACAAAATGTGAATTAGGATGAAATTGATTTGAAAAGAAGGTAATTGTTTGAAATATAAGACTACAATTCTCTTCAAATATTGATTGGTTTTAAATTTCATGAACATAATGAGAAATCTTGGGTTTCTTGGATATACGAGAGCTTGAGAAAACAATGTTGAATCATGAGTAATAATGAAGTGACTTTCCTTTATTTAAATTTTGTATATATCTTTCCAAATCTCAAGTCTTGAATTAATTCATGGCCATCAATGTAGGTAATAAACTTCCAATCTTATTCTTGTTTCAGTTTGAATGTGCTAGTCAGCCTTGGTGGGCTCAATTACCTATCAAATGGCAATATTTTATTAATTTTACCAGTCTATTCATCCCTCTAGATATTGGTATTGATTTTTCATGTACTATCCTTTTGATCTTTCTATCAAACTCATTAATGTAAATTTGATCCATTTTTCTATTGGATCATGACACACATCCAATCCTCATTCCATTGGCCTTTTAGATTTTGTACAACATTTTGTAGGCTCTATGGTTGTGAGCTAACGTAATTAAGCCACATGAAGTAATCTTAGGCCTCTGAGAAGTTGGGAGGTCAGAACCATTGGGAATTGGAAGGTTATAGCCATTAAGAATTTAAAATTTCAAATCCATTACTATTTACATATTTAGCTTATGTATGTTCCAAAAGGTCCATCTAACATAATGTTTCCACCTAGCATGATTTCAAAGAGTTGGAGGGTCATAACCATTGGACTCTTTGGATTTTATTTACCCTGATACTACATTTAATAATAGGTGTGCTAAGTGTCAAACACTCAAATCATGGGTGCTCTAACCATTGGAATTTACCCTTTTAGTTGTGTTCATCCTTTTGTTGTTCTATTAAATGAAGATTAGCCAAATGTCAAACACTTAGAACTAAAGAAGCTCGGGAGAATTAAATTATTTGGAACTAAAAAATATTGACTAGTTGGTCATTAGTCAAAGTCTTTATCCTTTTTATTTCACAATAATGAGCCACATAGTGCATTTTCATAACATTATAGTTCAAAACACTTAGAATATCCTTTGATTGTTTAATTTCTACATGATCTTATGATGCTACTTGTCAATTTTTGGTAGTCTAAAGTCTATAGGAGGATTTTAAAATTTCATAAAGGATAAAGGTTCTAAATGGAATGATGGTGCCACTTATCACAATCTAACATAATGAAGATGAATCATAGTCATGAGCGATTAACAAGTCTTCGTGAATAGTCATGTGATCATAAAAAGTACAAAAGACACTGAGACAACAAAATATTAGCTCCGTTAGAAAAAAAATCATGAAATACCAAGGTCCAAAATATCTCAAATTAGTCATTGAATCTTTGATCTTCATGACGTTCACTTTTGTAAAATCTAGACCCAAGTGAAAAAAGAAGAAACCTTAGACTATAAATGGAGAACATTGTAGTCTGGACTTCTAAGGTTTATAGGTCCCCCAAAACATATGTTTCCAATAGTAAAGGGTCCCTATTTTTAATTTTAAAATGGGGGGTGTATGTTAGGGACAAGTCCTCTTTGCAATCGTCCCTCTATCAATATTTTACATGATTAATTTTCAAGCTTGTGGGGACCCCTAGTTTGTAGATATTGGGTTGAAAATAAATGTATATGTTGCCCTCAAAGAACATGGAAAATTACAAGAATTTTATAAATTAACCATTCCTCTAATATTGTAATTTATATCAACTTATTCCTGAACTCTGACCATATGACTATCTCTGAAGAGATTGATGGATTAAAATGGAATGCAGACCCTTAATCCAAATTTTCACTAAAACAGGGTTATAATAAGTTCATATATGATTTTAACTTCCCCATATGGCCAGTAGAAATTTTTTCAAACCCTTGAGGGATTCTTAAAGCTAACATAAATATGTGATTCATCATGATGAATAAATCTCTATTCGAAGGCAAAATTTAAAGGATTAGTTTTTTAGGGGCCTTCTTGGTGTCTCTTCAATAAGAAAATTTTTTGAACCCAAAACTACATCCTCATCTATTACAATTTTTCCTGGGATATTTGGTTATGGTTATTTAATAAAATGCACAACTTTTGGGTGGCAAAACGTTCTATCAAGAAATTTTGATTAACTAAACAAAAGAAGGGGATCAAGTCAGTAGCATTGGGGATATGGCCCTATCTCTGATCATCTATAGTTTGTGAAAGAAACTATATATTCTTTAGGAACATGTCCCTCTCTAAAGAAGTCAGTACTCTTAATATTGAAGATCCATCAATATAGATTATAATTTTAAGATCTTATTTGCTGAAAATGATTTTTTATTTATCATGAACACCATCAATTGATAAGAAATAATAAGTGGGATCTCAATCAAATCATTTTTATTACTCCACAAGTCATTCCTTTTTTTAGGATATTTCCTTCCCCCATAACTATAACGAGATTTACTCTTTAATGGATTTTTTGGCTAATTTTGGAACTATTCACATTCTTATGAATGAAGATTGACATTGTGAATGTCTCGCACCTCAAAAAGAAATATAAATAATTAATTAAAAAAGACTTGACCTAAATTTATCTTTCCACTTGATTTTTTTTTTCAAATTTAGTATTTAGTATTTATCATTTATCATTCTTTTATCATTTGTCGATGGTATCAAATATCTAGTTTTTAAAAAGTTTCTTGAGATATTTGAATGTTTGTGGAATACAAGATTTATGATTCATTGACTTTTGGCATTAATTTTTCTCTTATTTTTGTTTGTGGATTATGTGGGTTTGAGGTGATTGAAAATCCCTAGTTGTGGAGTTGGGTTGAATTTTTTCATATGCTTTGGTGGTTATCCTCCTTATTTTCTCTACAACTAATGCCTTCCTTGGTGGACTTGGTGTTCCTATTTTTGGTCTATATTACAATTTCTTCTCTTTTCTAAGGATTGGATATTGTCATTCCTTCGCTTCTAGTTTTTTCCATAATTTGAAATGTTAAATTTTGTGCTTGATTAGATTGATATAGCCATGGTGTCTATCTTTATTTCCATCATCATTTATGTTTTCATTTTTTATTTTTTTTTTGAGTTTTTACCTTAGATGTGAGCTTGGAGAGATTTCTTTTAGTTGGAGTCTATGGCTTATGATGGCGGCTTGGTCTTACTCTCCTTGAGTAGTACCATGGTCATTCTTCCTTCATTCACTCTTGGACTACACCCTGAGATGTTTTTTCTATTTTTATCTAGTGGTTTTCTTATTGAGGTTTTTTTGGCTTCTTTCCTTTGATCATATTTCTTGGTGTTTTCTAGTTGGACTTATAGTTACATGGCTTTGGGGATTTTTTTTCCATCTCATCATATTCTCATGGATACTTATTTTGAATTTATAGATTTGATATGCTTGATAGGTATTTTCATACCATGGGGTAAGGTCCCCTTTTCCATTATTATTCACTACCAAAAACCTTTATGTATCTGCCACTTGGTCACCAAAAATCAAACACATCCCTTCCACCCACCATAAAGTTTTAACAAATAATCACACCAAAGTGCAGTATGGAAATGTAGTCATAATCATCCTTCAACATCTAATTTATATGATCAATTAGGTAAAAATATATTTTAAGAAACACAAGAATCTAATGATTTCTTACCATGAAACAAAAAAATAATATATAACTATTGAGAATGCAACTAATTACTTTGATTTGATGGGTAGCCATGACTGGAGCTTGTCCATGAAATTTCCCAAAAAATGCCTTCTCTAAAACTATAAAATATATCTATAAATTTCCTTAGTCTAAAATCTTCAATCAAACTTGATCTTAGTACAATATCAAACATTCTCTAACAAATGATGATCTTACATATATTATATTTTAAATATATTATTAATTCCACCATTTATTTGGGTTAATATCATGTATCATAACCTTTACATCCTTACAAATAGATTAAACCCAAGGTATTAAAGATGAATGGCATCAAACATAGTCAAATAAATATATGTAGAAGAAAATTATCACTATGGCAAAAGGTAAGTATATCATTGATACAAATGATTGACCACTCACCCTTTCATATTTATTACTTTATAATTGGTGGGCCAACACATCCCTAGTACCGAACCTCAAGCCATGAGATGCAACTACACCAATGCACTTAATGCATCATAATCATGAAAATGCTATTGTATGTATCTTCTAATATTCTATGTGAACCATGCATGAGGCCCAAAATAATTTCAGGCAATAAATCAATGTAGTCATGTTTTTTGTTTAGAATAAGCCAATTATTTCATGACGTCAATCAACATAACACTATAAAAATAAGGAAAACACAACCAATTATTTATGTTATTAAGAGGACATATCTTGCCTTCATTTGATGTTAATCCTAACTAGAACTTGTCCACACACTTTCTCACAAACCACTTTTTCTAAAAGCATACAATATTCTAGAAATTTCATTAGTTTGAAATCTTCAATCAAACTTGATCTCAGGTCAATATCAAACCTATTCTCATAGTTGATGAACTCATATATAGATTAGATTGTTTTCAATATTTGTTAAATGATGCTTCCTTGTTACACACCCTTACGACCTGCATTGTGATCGCACTAATGCACACCATGCATAAGAAGCAAGGAAATATAATCATATTCAACTTCCAACATATAAGGTAGACCTTAGATTAGGGCCAAAACGATTTCAGGCAACACAAAATGGTATTAACATAGTTCTATTTACATGAAGCTAATAATTCCATGCCATCAAACAACATAATACTATAATAAATGAAAACATAGACAATTCTTTGTGTTTTGTAGAGGATATATCTTAACCCAAACTAGAAATTTCTCACAAAGTACCTTTTCTAAAATAAGAAAATGGATCTATAAACTTACTCAATTCCAAACCATGAATCAAACTTCCTCTATGTGCAATATCAAACTGGCTCTTATAAATGATAAAATCATATATAAATTAAGATTTTGTAAAAAAAATATAATGCCACTATTACTCTAAAATAATTACATATCAAACACACACACATATCGAACAGAAAAAAAAATAAAATAATTATATCTAATACAACAAAACAAATATTTGCAATACAAACTTGTCATCATAGTAAAAGGTATATGTATGATTGATTCAATTTATCTGCCAACTAGTCACCAATAAGCCAATGCATCCCCAACAACCACCCTTAAGCCATGTAAAACAACCACACTAATGATTGTCATACTTCATGAATAAGGGAATTCAATCATATTTATCCTCCACCATTTAATTTCGATAGTTGATCAAGAATACAACACAAAGCTTATTCCGATAGGTGCACGTTTACTGGCAAACTTATATCTCACAAACCGAAAAAAAAATAATAATTTTTTTTTTAAAAAAATAACAAAATGCATACCTACAGGTAAATGAATACGAAAGCCTAAAGTCAGAGGGCTGTCAAATTTAGTCCTTTGTTGTACCGCTGAAAAGGTGGTGAAATTGTGATGTAAGACAAGTATTTAGAGTGAACGCCCATGTATCTAGACAAGATCACTCACCAGCTACTGCATCCCAATTTCTTTTTCTGTGCCCTAAAAAAAAATATAAGTAAAGATGCTTGCAGAAATAACTAAACGATGGACAGAGGTACCCGCCGAGGTGCGGAAAATAAGATTATGATTCTGTGTATTTAAATGTTAAAGTACTGACAATCAACAAAAATATGTTTAAAAAGGAAAAAAATCAACTTAAACAAAATGAGTCATCATATCAAACATGTGATGTCAGATCAATAGATTCCAAAGTTGAGTGAACTGCAGCCATAAAAATTTGTCAGAAAGAGAAGTGATAATCATTAAAGCTGTAGTTCTGTAACGAGGGTACGATTTAATTTTGAATAGCAATACGGGTTTGTCATGGAGCTACTGTTGTCGTGGCTAACGAGACTATACTTCTTAGCCTGTGCTATTTGTGTCTTTTCCTTACAATTCATGCAGAAATTGCAATGACAAGTCAATTTCAGCATAAAATTAAACTTTGTCCGTCCCTTCACAATCCAACGAGATAAGACTACGCGTTAGAGATGTTTAAATCTTAGGGCACCTTATACATATGACTATGTATAAGGAAACTTATACATATGACTACATCACACAAGGCACCCTTATAGGAAAAGGAGCCTAGAAATGTTTAAATCTTCAAACGCTTCTTATCACCCAGATCATTATTGCCATTATTGGTACCTTTTTTTGATAAGAGCATTTAGAAGGTAAGAGAGCTTCTCAAAAAGCATTTGTGTTGGGATAGAGATGATTGAAATTTGCGCTGTCTCTTAGTTCTCACTCCTTATGGTTGTTTATCGTTCTTAATTTTTATAAAGTGTGATTCTCTCTTGTGCCCTGGATCCAGATCCTTGAGCTATTCATAAAATGAATTAGATTCATTTTTTACCTCTTTTGAAAGAAAACTAAAGATTGGTTGCTTGGAAGGTTTTTCTGGGATTCAAGTTAATTTCCAACATGAGACAAAGACTTTATCTTAGAAATTTAAAAATCTATATCTAAAGTGCATCTCCAAAAAATGGTGTCAAATCTCCCTCCAAATATTGGATTGATTGGAATGGCTTGTTGATACCCCATTCTTTTGGTACCAACCTTAGTTAAGTTATCAATTCATTTTCCATTAGCACCTTCTAGTTTATGTTATTCATGTTAAATGGGAAATCGGCACCACATAACTAATTTGGAAAATAATATTTGAACACATGTGGACTACTATTATTGAGCCCAAATAATCACACTCCCTCTAGAGTGTCCTACACCACATGCTTCCTATTGGCATGTTAACTCATCATGTTTGTTTATTTTTTAATCTTCTTGGATCTCTAAAGGTTTTTTTTCTTCTACAAGCATGCCTAATTATTCTGGTTTTGCATTGACACTTTTTTGAAATCCTTCCATCCAAAAATATTAAACTAGAAGATAATGCTTTTAGGAGGCTCATTTATGATTTATGAAAACTTTACACATATTTGGCATATTTTTAGAGCTCAGATTCTTTTTTAGTTGTGGAAAAATAATAATGATGTTATATTTTCTATGCTTTTCTTGAAGAATATTTCTCTACTTCTAATGGGGTTAATTTTATATCTAATATAATGCTTCAAATTCATGTTTAAATAGAAAAAGTGTGCATGGAGGTGGAATACCTCCAAGCTTTAGTAAATCATTGGGGGAGTGCCTTGTGTGATATTACTTGAGTCCCTCCTTACTCTCCTAACCATTAATTGCTCTAACGAGACTGTGATTCAGGATAATGGGAGAGAACCTACTCCTAGAGTAAATACCATAGTGGCTCTCCTTGTTAGTGCTTTTTAACACAACCTGTGACTCATCTTGATAATGTTGGTGTGGGATTATCATCACCTTCATAAGATAAACTTTCTCGGTTGACACTTGTTATTTTTTGCTCCAACATGGGATCTTGAGAATAAAGATAAAAGAAAATATATTGATGGTTGAGACCCCATACCTAATACAACAGACCCTCCCTCTAGAGGTGGCTAGGTGGACAAACCAAACGAACTATCGGGTCTCCTCTACCATTACTCATTGGTTCAATTTTTTAATGTTCTTGTTTTATTGTTGTCTTTATATGGCCTTTCTTAACTATATTTTCAAATTTTTTGGTTGAAAGTTTTTTTTAGCTAGTTTGTTTATTGTTTCTCAACTTTGAACGATGTGGCAATGATGAAGTGCGATTTGTTCACTCACTTATTTTGCAAATAACTTTGTAACATAATATTATATCAATACACAAATATATTTTTTTCAATCTCTCTTTATATATGTGTAGGAGAACAAATGATTGAGTGATCCAAACAAAATAATAACTATGTACATATTGTGAAGTGTGTTAATTTCATTTGATTATTAATGAATTTGAATACTATCAAGACAAGACAATACTAATAGACAAGACTTTTGAAACAATAATTTATTGTGATTCGTATTGAATAATTCAAATAATTATAAACCATAAATAAATAAGTCTTAACTTAGAGTTAGAGTTGACATGCAAAATTCAAAACTATAAAAATAAATAAAATTTGATCTTCTATCTTTAGCAACTATTATTTTTAGTAAGTTTTGCATGCAAACACATGCAACTCTAAAAATCTCCAAAAATAAACTAAACACTAAAATTAACTTATCAGGTGAACATCCATAGAATTTCAAGTCTGGTTACAAAAATAATCAATTTCTAAATTTAGAAAGGTTTTGAAAATAATATTAAATTGTAATTTCGAACCTTTAGATGGTCACGTATGGCCTCCAAAAATTATCAAAAATATCCATAACCAAATATGTTGAATTATGAGTATATTGAACTTTTCAAGATGGTCGTTTCGACGTAAGAATAAGCTCAAACAAAACTATAGATCAAAAACTATAGCGTTGAAAAATTCAATCTCTTTTTTTTACATTAAAATTATTATAATAAGAAAATAATTTTAATAATTAAATGTGTATACCATAACTTTTTTATAATGGTTATTTATTAACATTATTCTTAAAATATTATTATTTTTTATGATACGAGAAAACAAATTATAAATAAATTATATATTTACTATAACATATAATTTTTTCTAAAAGATGATTTATGTAAAATTTCACTTTACTTTTGATCCGGTTTACCCAAACCCCCAAAAAAATGATTATATTTTACCACTAAAACACACAACTACTTAAGAGTGAAGGCTCGTGTATCCAGAAAAGATCATTCAGCAGGTAGTGTCTCCAATTTATTTTTCTGTGCCTTAACAGAAATAATTGAGGCTGACGGAGATGCCGGCCAATGTGGGAAAAACGGATTATGATTATGCGTATCAAACATGTTTCTTCTTTTTTATTTAAAAGAACTTGAACAAAATGAGTCATCATATCAAACATGTGATGTGAGATTAATAGATTCCAAACCTGAGAGTAGTGCAGTCATAAAATCTGGTCAGAAAGACAGTAAATAATCATAAAAGCTATAATCATGTATCCATAGTACGATCTAAGGAGGTCAATAGATTCCAAAGCTGAGTGTAGTGCAAACATAAGATTTGGTCAGAAAAACCATGGATAATCATAAAAGCTATAATTCTGTAACAAGAGTATGATCTCTCTCATGCAGAAATTGCCATGATAAGTCAATTTCAGCCTAGAATTAAACAAACAAGTGTCCTATAACGATTCACATATTTATATTGTACTTTTACACTTGCCATGGATATTAATACTTTTTATCTAATAACTATATTATATTCATAATTTTTTATTTACAGGATTTTTAACAATTAAAATAGTAATGTATTTTCCTTTTCTCAAATAAATATATATCCATATGTATATTTTCTATATTTATATCTTCCTTCTTTATAATGTAAAAACTAATGGATCATATTAAAAATATTGAATTTAAAATTATAAATTTTATATTACAAATTAATTAAATTATATAAAAAATATTAAATATAAAAATAATTAACAATTTTAATTTAAATTAAAAGAAGCCATTCACATTATTTTATTAACTATTGAATCTCACCCACCTCCTAATTAATAAGAGATCACAATATGAGATTTCTTAAAATTTATTATAATGATTTTAATTGTAGGCTTTAATATATAATGATAGGCCTTTACATATGAGCCATATTTAAGTTCTTATCCATGATTAAATTGAAAAATAAAAATAAAAAAAAAAGAATATGATCATCAAACATGATACGAGAAAAACTTATGATAGGGTCTATGGTATCTTTCTTTTCAAAATCATTACAAATTTTAGGTTCTTGAAGGGTTGTTGTGATTAGATTAAATCTTGTGTCTTTATTTCTATGTTTTCTGTTTTTGCTATAAAACTAGATTTACAATGTTTGTAGATGTATTCATCTTATATATCATATCTCTCCTTAACTCTTCATCATCATAGAAGATGCTCAAGTAAATACTTGAGAAAGGAAAAATCTTTAAATATCATTATTGGTTTAAAAGATTATTAATAATGTAAACTTTTCATGTCATAAGTTTGTGTATGACACTATTCTTGGAAACTTTGCTTGCATTCAAGAAACTATAATGCTAAAAAATATACTTGTTAGGTATCAGTGTGCTCTGAACCAGGACATTAACCTCTTGAATTCTAACATTTTACTCATCCACACTTCACATTGCAGAAAAATAAGATCAGGTAAATCTAGGATTTCCTTTAGGTTATTTTCTTCAAAAATACTCAGGGACCCCCTTTTCTAATCGTTGGTCAAAAATGGAATTTTAGGACAATGTGACCACAACATTCAAAATAAATTGTCTTCTTGGAAAGGCAAATGGATATCTTATGCAATAAAAATACAACTAATTCAATCCATTCTCTAAGTAGTACCAATCTACATGATGACATTCTCAAAATCTATAGATAACGTTAAATCTATATTAACTACAACTATAAAAAAAAAATCGTAATGTTCCCTTTAAATATACTAAAATTTTATTAATGAAATAAGAAGATGCATGCTTACCTAAATCAAAATAGATATTCTGAATCATATTTTTTTTAATGATTAATTTTGGAGGAAAAATTATATGCAGCATGTATAATAACAAATAAACAACATAGATAACCTCTCTCCAATAAAGGTATACTGATAACTTAAGTGATCATGCCCATATTTTTACTATAGAGAAATGGATGTATGGATCACATATTTGGATTTTCCTTGGGAAATGTAGAGAACTCATATCTTACTCCCTCTATTGGGAAATAAAATATGGAAGATCTATTAGCTTATGGAAGGGTACATGGTCTAGTATGGGGCCTCTTTGGAATAATCCATCTATCAATATTTTACATGATTTCATTTCAAACTTGTTGGAACCCCTAGTTTTTAATTATTAGGATGAAATTTAATTATATGTTTTCCTCACAAAAGATGGAAAATTCCAAGTCTTTCAACAACCAACATTTCCTCTGATCTTTTAATTTATTTTAAATTATTCATGAAAAATCACCATATTAATAGATATTAGGAGATTGATTGATTAAAATGGAATGGAGACACTCCAAGAATTTTTTTTAAGGAAACATGGTTATCATAAGTTAAAATATTGTTTTGAATTCCTCTTATGGATAGTGTAATTTTTTTGGATCCCTCAAGGGATTCATAAAGGTAACATAAATATGTGGTTCAACATGAAGAATAAATCTCTTTTCCATGACAGATTCTAAAGTATTGGTTTTTAGGGGCCTTATTGGTACATCTTCCATAAGAATTTTTTTAAAACCTTGAACTACATCCCCCTTCATTACATTTTTACTAGAATTTTTGGTCTTAATTCTCTAATAAATGAACAAATTTTGTATTTAAAAATTTTCTATCCAAAAACTTCTGATTAACTAGACAAAATGGGGAGGGTGGAAAGTTAGTAACATCTAGGATATGGCTCCATCTTTGGTAAGCTAGATTTTATAAAACAAAGAAAAAATAGATTCTTTATGAACTTATCCCTATCTGAATAAATCCTTGCTCTTAAAATTGATACACCTTCAATAGGTTTTTAAGGCTAACATTATGCATCCTAGAAATAAAATTATTAAGAAAGATCATCATATTCTCTTAAGATGCAATTTAATGTAAAAAAATCAACCTCTCTCCTCAAAAATTCTAGAGGTTAATGGATTATTAGAATCCCTTGAATGACAATGTTTTCCAGCTCAATTTTGATGGGGCATCTAATGGAAACCTATATCTTTCTTGAGTTGGAGTCATCTTTAGAGATAATCTAGGACAAGTTCTATTTTATTATGTCTTTAACATTCTATGGTATTTTAACAATTTAGATGAAGCACTTGTTCTTATCAAACTATTGAGAATCATTATAGATTCTAATTTCATGAAATTAATTGTAGAAGATGATTCTCTCTTGATCATCAACAACATCAAATCTATATGAACTAAATAGTTTGAGCTCAATTCAACCATTCCATATATTCTCCAAGTCATTCCTTTATTTTAGGATATTTTCTTCCCTCATTACTATGGTGAAAATAACTATCCAATTGATTTATTGTAAATTTGGAACTCTTCATCTTCTTCCTGATGAAGATTGAAATACTGAATGTATTACTCCTTAATAAGAATATAGATAATAAATTAAACAATATTTGATAGGTACTTACATCTACCAACTTGATTTTTTTTTTCAATTTTTGAATTTTGGGTTACTCCTTATATCTATTATCGATCATATCAAATATCTTGCTTTTGGAGAGTTGGTTGAGATGTTAGGATGTTTGCTAAAGAGAGGCTTTGTGATTCATTTGATTCTGGCATTGGTTTTCCTCTTTTCTAAGTGGATTATGTTGTTTTGAGGTGATAAATAAGCAATGGTTATGGAGTCAGATTTAATAGTTTAGGATACTTTATTAGTTATTATCCTTGCTTTTTTATACAACTAAGGCCTTTTATTATCATCATGATGTGTATTTTTCATTAATGCTTGAGGTTTTAGTGTATAATAGTTCATTACATTTGGCATCAGAGCCTCTACCTAGGTTCAAGTCATGAAGGGGGTGGTTATACTAGAATTGTAGTATTCATCTAGGGCTTGTACATGTGGGGGATATTGGTGTATGGGTCAAAATCTAACCCAGAATCTAGGCTTTAGAAGCATGGTAGGATGTTATAATCTTGATTTGAATATTTCACTAATGCCTCAAGTTTTTTATGTAACATTTCGTTACATTTGGTATCAAAGCCTCCACCTAGGTTTGAGTACTTGAGATATTGACTACACTAACATCGGAGTGTTCACATTGGGCTAATATATGCAATGAATCCTGATATTTGGGTGCAAATCTAGCCTAGAGTCTGTGTTTCACAAGCATGGTGGGATGTTATGATCTTGATGTGTGGAATTCACAAGTGCCTCAAGATTTTTTTGTTACGATTTATTAAACCTTATTTTTTGGATTTAAGGTTATTATTTTTTTGTGTATATTACAATTTATTTTCTTTCCTAAGGATTGGATACCATAATTCCTTTGATTTTTATTTATTTTTTATAATTTTCCATGTTAAATTTATCTTTGAGAATATTGATGTATCCATGGTGTCTATGTTTGTTTGTATCATAATGGAAGTTTTGATTTTTTTAATGAGTTGCATCCTTGCAAGTGAGATTAGAGGAGGTTTTTATGGTTAGAGTCAAATGATTATGATAGTGGATTTTTCTTACTTTCCTTGAGTAGTACTATGGTCTTTCTTCATTAATTCATTCATGGACTTCAATTTGGAATATTATTTTCTGATTTTAGCTAGTGGTTTTATTAGTGAGGCTTTTGGGCTTCCTTCCTTTGAATGTTTATCTTGGTGTTGGATAGTTGGATTTTTAACTCTATGTTTTTTTTTGTTTTTTTTTAAATTCATTCTCATCATGTTCTTGTGAATACTTATTTTGTATTTATTGGTTTGATATGCTTGTTAGATATTTTTGTCCCATGAGCTAAGGTTAATTTTCAATTATTATTCACTACAAAAGCTTTTATGTATTTTCCACTTAGTCACCAATAGAGAAATGAATCCCTTAAATCCACATTCAAGCCTTGAGACACAATCATATCAATATATGACATATGCTATAAATAGGGAATCTAGTCATAATCATTCTTCAAAATCTAATTTTTACTCTCGATTGGGTAAGAAAATATTTCAGTAAACACAAAAGGGTATTAATTGAGCTGTATTTATTATTTCATGTGATTAAATAAAAATAATTTTATAAAAATAATGAGAACACAAATTTTTTTAAGAAAAGGTGTTTCCCAAAAAAACACCTTTTCTTAAACTATAAAATAGATATATAAATTTCTTTAGTTTTAAATATTCACTAAAACATGCTTTTTCACTATGTTGTTAATACATCTATTCATTTACGTTAATAACATGTAAGATAATCTTTACATCCTTACATATAAAATAAAATATATAAATTAAATATTAGTGGAATCAAACATATATATATATATATATATATATATATATATATATATATATATATATATATATAATAGACTTATCACCATGGAAAAATTAAAATTTATCATTGATTCAATTGGTTGATCACTCACCCTTTTGTATTTACCTCTTGATCTTTGCTGGACCAATGCATCCCTTCTACCCACCCTCAAGCCATGTGACATAACTGCACCAATGCACATAATGTACATAATGATTAAGAATCTATAAAATTCTATCCTACTCATTCTCCAACATGTTATGTGGACAATACGTTAAAAACACAAAAATATAGCTAACATATAATGGCAATGACATTTTTTTTTACAATAAGCCAATGATTTCATGACACCAATTATCATAACATTATAAAAAAATAGAAATGAAACCAATCATTTATGTTATTTAGAGGACAGATCCTTATTTGATTTGATGCTAATCTTGAGGGAAACTTATCCACACACTTTCCCAAAAACCACCTTTTATAAAAGTGTACAACAAATCAAGAAATTTTATTAGTTTAAAGACCTCAATCAAACTTGCTCTCTGTGCAATATCAAAATTATTCTCATAAATAATGAACTCATATATAGATTAGATTGTTTTAACTATTTTTTTAACATCAAAATTAGTCTTGGTTAACAATATATCAAAAAACCCTTTGCATCCTTACATAGACATTAAAATATATAAAAAAATGTATTAATGACATTTAACATAACAAAATAAATATCTATATAAGAGACATTTTTCCATGGAAAACGTTACTCACAATAATCTTTTATCAAGATCAATGGTAAAAATCATCATGGAGTCATATAAATTTAGGGTTGTGCCTTTCATTTCAACAAGTCTATATTACCTAATAGAGTTCTGCCAAAATTATCAAAAATATTTCAATTGAAAACAAAGTGATTCTCAAGTATTCACATGAATCTATTCAACCATCATCTTTACTCATCATCGAATCATCTAGTTTTTAACTAGTTAAGTTATCAAATTGCCCATGTATCTTCTACAATTTATTTCAAAAATACATTTAATCACATCACTTCTTTTGGTTAGGAGATTAGAAGAAAATAAAAATTAATTGTATTTTCTTATTTGTTTAATTGTTTTCTTCTTAGACTTTCTCAATATGAGGGTGCACGGTTAGGTTAATGGTATGATTTTTAATTGATTTTATATTTGTACTAATTTAAGACTAACCTTTGTAATCTTATGTTAAATAAATTATGTAATGTACGTTATTTTGGCTTTATCCATAAATTAATAACAAAAATGGGCATGGTGATTATATGGATAATTACAAATGTAATAACATCTTCACTATCTTGTAATTATCCATCCCTAAATGTATCAAAAATTATTATATGTCAACTAATATTATTGAAAAGTAGTCAAATTTTTAAACTATAATCCTATTAATATTTCCATTTTAATTAAATTATATATAGATTATTTTAGCTTTTAATCATGTGAGCAATCAAAAAAATTCCACATTTCACTATTTTATCTATAAAGTGAATTTAAAAGGCTAAATGATTATCTAAGTATATACAAATATATGTACTAATCTTCAAAATTTAAGTAGTTTAGAACCTATGAAATCCAAATTTTCTTTGTTCTTTTATCTTTTCAAGCTCTGGTGAACTTCACATACATGAAAATTCATGAAAATCCACTCAATATACCAAAGGCCTAACAACTATTTCAACCCTAATTCCATTATATACATTAATTATTTGAATTCATGATATTGACTTGTAAGTATTCTATTTAGATATTTAAAACATTGCAATTCTATTAAAATGGTGAGATGTAAACATTTATGGTATTCACCATTGACTCTTAGTATTATTACACTAATATTGATATATGTGAACCTAATAGACTAAGTTTTTCCTTTTGTATTTGATCAAAATTAAATATTCACTTTTTTAGGATGAATATAATTGACTTCTCCTACACCCAACGTATCTACTACATTTATACCTCCATAATGCATTGTTGGGTTAGGTGTCCATTGATGTGGTTTTCGTGAGACATGCCTACGATATGAATGAACTATAACTTTAGGTTCATGTGTTGAATGTTATTATTTTTTATAGAAAGGTCTTAATGTTCACATCAAGATGCTAAGGTTGATGCATCATGAATGAATGTAAATGACAACATTAATATAATATCAGAACCACATGGAATTTTTTACTATATATATGATGTCATAATTTTTTACGGTTATTTTTATATCAAATTGAGAGAAAGAAAAAATTACCTTGTTGTACAGGTAAGCATTCTTTCAAAGGCAGTTCTTTGTTATATCCTTATATGTAAAGAATGTGTATTTTTTTAGCATTTCTTGAGCTATAATGAATATGTATCAATTTTATTGTTTATTTAAATTATTCTTGTGATAGAGAAATGTTAATTCATTTATTTTCTTTCATTGTCTTTGACTAAAAGAAAAATTATTAAAAAATTAAGATAACACAAGGAAACCATTTTGTTGAGTAACTTGCCTTATTTTCTATGTCTTATATTTTTGGATTTTATTTTATCATAGTATAATACCCTTAGAAGATATAAAAACTTCATTCTAAAAATTAAAATAAACTGTAAAAATTCATGGGTTTAAACAATTAACTATGTTATAGTTGTACATTACAATATTATAAATTAATTTTGTGTTAAGTGATTATTATGGTGTATCCTAGCTGCTACATGATAGATTTTATCTTACTCTACTAGTTATTTCTAATTATAAATAATTAAATGAAATTTTACACTATTAATCACCCTCAATCAATGTATTTATAGTAATCATGTATAAACCTATGTGGTTAGTCACCTGTGAGAAACATAAGCATAGTGACTTATCAAAATTTTAAATTTTGGCTACCTTGATGAGGTAATGATGACACTTATTAGTCAATACAATGAGGGTTCCATTTAATTATCATAGGATGTGACTATTTTCATCAACATATATATCATGTAAAACATAACAAGACTCCCTTAAGAGGTTAATCATCAATTCCTTACACGATTAAGAGATCACTCATCAATTTACACAAAAGGGATAAATATAGTAGTGAATCTAGGTGGATCCATATAGAATTTATAGATGATTTTATAGTGTGAATTATCTCTAAATTCATCACAAAGAAGTTTTTTCAAACCACCAAAATCATGAAACAAGCCACACAAAGGGTAATCAACATCACATTCCACATGATCTAATTCAATGAAGATTTCAACTAGCCAAAATTTGTTATTTGATCTCACCAATAACATTGAAAAGATAATAAAAAATAAATCACCTCCTTTTTACCTAATTCATACAATGGAATTCCCCATATGGCCCTGTCAATCTAGACATAGAATTATATCTTGATACTTCCTTGACAAACATTGACTAAACCAAAATAGAGAATTTTTTTGAGAGACTAGGTACATTCAATGCATGGTATGTGGAAATAGTGGTTCATCCTATCGCACCCACATGTGCCTAAATATGTCATGAAATATTTAGGATAGTACACTATAGTGACTAAGTTCTATGATCAAATCTAAATCAAAGACCATGAACTTAAAAAAGAACCGATCACTTCCTCTTCATTTTTCATTACTATGTCAGATGTGTAGGCAAATATTTTACAACATAAATATATTTTTGATTTCTCAGTACCACCATTGAATATTATACCCATACGGGCACAATATTCATTACTTTAAAAATTATAATTATAACCACGCGCAAAGGCATAGGCACTAGATAAGTTATAATCGACCCTATCACATAATGTTCTAATGAAGACGAAGCCACAAATACATAAATAATCACCACTTCTAATGAATAAGATACACACAATACCAAATCATGTACTTCTAACAGGAATTTTATACAGATCATTTTGGAATACAATCCTAATGAATTGGGCATGGTAAGAGAGGACATGTAAGATTCCATATTGGAGGACATAAGTAACAAGGTCTATGAGGAAGAATAAGGAAAAAAAAAATCTTTTATAAAGTAGTGAACACTTGTAAAGTGTGAAATAATGTCCTAAAGATCCCTTATGTGGATATTCTTACACCTCTTGCATCAATAATTTTACATAAAATGGTAGAATAGGAAGAACACACATGTACAATGGATAAATTTTTTGAAGGAGCACCAAATGTAAGGTCTTCAAAGGAAAAAACAAGTCCAAAATAGTAAAGAAATCCACAACAACTTTTGATACACAACCCAAGTACCCATATTTCTCCCCAAATATCACTAGATACTGCAGAGCATATGGGTTCCTTTATTAAACCATTGAGGAAGTTGAGTTGAAGAAAGCTCAATGGCTAGAATAAGAGACACAAAAGACAAGCATACATACAAGTAGGTAAATAAGACTCTGGTTCATCTAGCCAGACTAGAGACACTAGTACATATGCGCATTATGGTTGAATATGTCAAATTATATCATGATCAATTGAATAAATAAGAATGAATGAAGACCTTATATAGAATTGAATATAATAACCTTCAAATAAAAGAGCTTGTCTCACAAATTAAAAGTTGTATAAAAAATAATTTATAATTTTCTCATAATCTCATTGATCATAAAAGTAAATTAAAGGTACATATATAGGTGAAAAATAGACATGTCTGAACATCCTCATTATTTTGGGATTATATTTCACTAAAAGACCCTAAATAAAACTAATAAAACTATGCAATAGACTACTAGATGTCTACTGAGTCTTGGATCAATATACCTACACCCTATAATTTTAGTAGTGGATCATAGGTAGGTGGATAAAGAATTAACTCCTCAATATATGGAAGGTGAAAAAAATATGGTGGAGGTGTGTCCCTATGACTAATATATTCATATGTGCTAGAATAAGAGACATCAATCTTGAATATGTGCTCAGGCTCAAAAATGTCATCAAGTATAGGTGAGTACGATGAATAAAAATTGCATGGAACATTCAATAAAAGGATTTCCATGTGAAGTGGAGATCATAGAATAATAACCCTTGAATATAAAGAAGAGATTGTAGATGAAACACATAGATCCACATACTAAATATCCATAGGAAGATAATGCTCATTCATGCTCTCATAATATGTACTCTCACTACAAATAATAGTATTCTAAAGTACCAATCTATGATGGATCTAGAATAAAAAAATCACTCACATGAGTGGAAGTAGAATATACAATGTGATAACTAAGGTCAAGAAGAATCTCATTCTATATTGGTGGCTCGATAAAAGGAAGTGATATATCCACCATAGATTTGTCATCATAAGATATCAAAGTATGATGAGAGAATACAATTGTATCTAAAGAGATGATAGGAAGATAATAATTAATAATGATATAAATGTTAATAGGATATTTAGAAAGGGACTAAAGGATGGTCCAAATAGTTTTGAGACACAAGGTGACATCACGTGGCAGATCCAATGGAATGTGCACCAATAAGGTACCACGAATCTTGTCACAAGTATGATCCCATTTAATATACTTAGCATAATCAGTGAGAATAATATTTTTTCTACATAATAATGGAATATGATTCTTTCCCATTTTTAAGAATAATTTTTCCATGTACGCATGCCAAAGAGCATAGTTTCTCTCTACAAGAAGAACCACTGGTGTATAATCAACTTTCCTTCACAAGTATCTCTCAAGTGAAGTTCACATGACTGAGAGAAGACACCAAAAAGGTGTAAAATTGCACCAAAAAAATGTAATGACCCTTTAGTTAAAATAATAATTCACACTCATGAAGAAGAAATCAAGCAAAACTAAGAATACATCAAAATGAACAGTATGTATAGGAATCAACATAATGCAGAAAATGAAAGTGCATAGAACTAACACCTTAGAATTCATAACACCACACAATGCCCCTTTATCACTATTAACAGTAACCCCTTCCCCTAAAATTTTAAAATATAATCACACTTATATAGACATTGGGCAGAACTAAAAATGTGTTTTTAGTGATTAATGCATAAGTACAAGGGACAGAAGGGACATCAAACTCTATTGATAATTCATCCAAAAGGAATATAATGATTTGGTTTGAAGGGAGCTATAGAAGGCCCAATTTTTCAAAAATATGTACAGCATTTAAGAACAAGCACTTTTGAATAATATGGCACTCAAATCTAATGTATTGATAAAAAGATATGCATTTTTGAAAATATACTCACATGGAAAATTTTGGGTAAAAATAGTGGTGGAAATTTTTTGAATCAACTTTTTAAAGAAAAACTTAATCCTCTTTTGTACAGAAGTTAAGCATTTTTGCATTGGAAATGACTAAGGACATATTTTCCATATGACCAAAGGGATAATATTTTTTGTGAATATTCCCCCCTCTCACTTTTGATTGATAGGGGAATGACATCATCCAAAAAATTCTACCATTTTTTAAATGAATATTTTCACCCTTTCCTTGAATAAATTTTATATCTTGTTGGACATCACCACATGTGGATGTAGGGACAAGATGGTAATTTTACCCATTTAGACATGGAGGCACGAAGAGCAAGGATAACAACTCAACTCAATTAGACATGTAGGGTGTAGTCATATGTTGCAAGGGAAGCCACATCAACATGTAGAGTGAGGTTGACTAGTTGGCCTATCTTGACATGGAGTTATGCATATGCAAAATCATATGAATTAAAGATGGTTGCATCGGTGGCTATAACCTATTGTGCTTGTGATCATGAATGGAGGATGCTAATAAAATATTGCAAAAAAAATTAAGTGTTTAGATTTTTTTTGAAAATGACCTAAGTGGCAAATAAAATGTAAGAAAAACCTAGATCTGTTAATATCGATACAACCTTCTATAAAACTAGTAAGGACCTACTTAGTATATTTTAAAACCTAGAAAAGTCTAAAAAATATTTTTGATTGAAGACTTCGGTGGTACCAATATGCATGAAAACTTAAAAAAAACCCTAAAACCCTCAAAAAATTATCGAAAAAAATGTCGTAAAACTAAGTCATGTTTAAAACCAATCCTAAGATTTTTTTACCCTTTGAATCCAATATCACTATCTTTTTTTTATACTCTAGCGGTCATATTTACATGAGTTTTATAGAAACCCCACTAAACCTTTGAAAACTAAAATCTATGAAAATAATAAGAATGCAATGTAAGGATCTCTAAAATATTCAAATAGAAAATAGTTGTCAGAATAGTTCTAATACTATGTCAAATTATACCATGATAAATTAAACAACGATTTCCATGCATGAAGAACTTGTATGAAGTGAAATCTCATAACCTTTAAACGAAATAAACATATCTCATAAAAGAAAGGTTGTATAAAAAAGCATTAAAAATTTGCTCTTAATCTCATTATCCATAAAATCAAAGGAAATGTTCATATAAAGATGAAACATAGACACGCCCCAACATCCTCATACATGTGGGATTATCTTTCACTAAAAGACTTATAATAAACCTAAGCAAGGTGAATAAAACTATATAGGTAAGACCACAAAGTGGGAAAATGCTTACACTAATAAAATCATCCCCTTCTTCTCATTTGATGGCACTTTCCTCTCAATATTATTCAACTCTAATGCATAAGACACAAGCAAGTTCACCACCAAATCCTCAACAACTAAGCATATAAGAAGATATTGCAATACATGAGCAAGATGTTAAGGATAAAATTGAGTAGCAGAAGGATCAAAAGGTGGATTAAAATAAGGAAAGAAAAGAGGAGAAGAAGATGAGGAAGGAAGAGGTGGCATGCAAGGATACTGATTAGGAGGAGTAGAGGAAAACACAAGAGGAAGCAAAAAATAAACAAAATGATGAAGCTACAATGAAAGAAAAAAAGTGAGAAAATCAAGAAGCACAAGTAACCCAAAAGAGGAAGGTTAAAGCTAATACAACAACCAATATATAAGAAGAAGAGAAAAATAAATACGATGTGAAAAATTAGGAAGAATAAACACATAGATAGGACAAAGATCAAGTGACCAAGGACTAGGAAGAGGTCACTACCAAAGTAAAGGAAGAATCATAATACAAGAAACATGTAGAAATTGTAGTACAACTATCAACAAAACCCACCAAGAAGGTAGTGATAACTAAGGTAAAATGACCATCTTCCACATCATAAGGATCGTGGTCCATTCAAGGGGGTGTATAAGATGAAACTTCCTAGTATAAGTTGCAATTCCCTAGTTGATGGCTATGGGATGTCCGTAAACCCCCAACAAGATCAACAACCTTCTCACTTCTGATGGAATTAATAAATAAGTCACCTATAATAAATGTGGCTTCTAATTTGTCCCTTATAACAACAATGCAAGAAACATTATAATTCATGCAACTCCATCATCACTAACATTTGACACACTTCCTATGACTTTGTGTTTAGATGAGACAATAGTTTAAGTCTAAGAAAGTGTTAGTATTTCAATAGGGCTATATAATCACTAAGTATAATTACTTTACAAGTGTGAAATCTGCACTATATATATACTACATACATATATATATATATATATATATATATATATATATACACTATATATATATATATATATACATATATATATATACATATACATATATATATATATATATATATCTGCACTATATATATATATATATATATATATATATATATATATATATATATATATATATATATATATACAAGTTCTCCATACACATCAAGAGTTTATAGAATGTGAATAGTCCCTCTTTTGTTTGTACTAAAAGGCTTGAATATGAAGTGAAAAGCCTTTGTAAGCTCTATATATAGAATTCATTTCTATTAGAAAAGGGGTTTTAAATTTATAAATCAATATAGAAATTTGATAATCATTCTTCTTTATGTCTACACATGTTCCTTCCCCAGTTGTGTACTATTTTATTATAATTTGTTAATCATTTTAAATATTCAATATTTGAGATAAATTAAGAATATAAAATTGTGTTTGTTCCTTTACAATATTTTTCCTAGTTTAACTTTAACTTTAAGTTTTAGCTTCTTTAATCTTTTCTATATTGTGCTTCACACAAATAATCTCAATTAACATGTTCTATAGGTTTTTCAAAAACATATGTTAATATTAACCTTTAAATTTATATGAAACAAATTAATGATAAAACAATCTAACCACATAAATATTATATACAAATATGATATATTTTTAAATACTAAGGAAAAACAAATTCATAATTGGTAAGGAAATTATCATTCTTCAACAAAACTAATGACTTAGAACTTCTTGATTAAAATCGAGAACCCATTATATTGAATCTCAAAGAGGACAAGAAAAAGGATCTCACCTCTTTCTACAATAGATGTTAACATTATTTTGGTTATGTAGGAATTATTTAAAACATGGAATTATAACCAGAACAAGAAATTTTAACTAAAACACGGGATTTTAAATTTTGGTTAATTTGATGAAATAAATATGCATGTGGAGAACTACTTCTAGTTATACTAAACATGTACTTATTTTTAATACACTAATTTCCCTTAACTAATCACACTAAAGTAGAAACACTAGTGCTTATCTTTAATTGATTGTTATGTGATCCGTAACAGGGTAAACAAATGATTCTTCTACACTAGTGCTTATCCTTAATTGATTTTTATGTGATCCTTAATAGGGTAAACAAATGATTCTCTTTTGATTACTCTTCGCTAATCCCATTAAAATGAAAACACGAGTGCTTATGTTATATAATTAATTTATTTTGAAGTGATTTTGATTGATTGCTAACTAATTTCTATTTGATCCAAAAACAAATAAATGAAGTGATGTAACTTAAAAAAAATCCTTTAAGTTAAAGATGTGCAACATTAAATTGATGCGTGTGAGATCCATGTAGCGACATTGCTTTTGAAAGAGTGGCCTACATGAACCCTTCACAAATGAGAATGTTTGTGTAAAGCAAAGGTGTCTCTGGATTTTTGAGCCCATTGGTTTCGAAGGTCAAGCACATCAACCGACTCAAAGAAATACCCAAATAATTTTCAATGCTTATGGACTTTCTAGATCTTCATATTGATGTCAACATGCTCTATAGCGCCATTACACAGAGATTGCTTCCATGCCTAGCCTGAAAGTTTTAATTTTGATTTTTGATTTATTTATTTTTCAATATTTTGATGAGAAAAGACTTGCGATCTCATAGAGTCTAATGTGGTGGCGTTGATGGATTTCTGATGTGGCGATATTAACTGAATCGTGAACATGTTTCAATGGCACGAAGTAATTTTCAAAATTTAAATCGGCATGCAAATAGTGCATGTGACGTGAAAATACAAGATGCTAGAAAATAAAAATCCATGGATCCCAACTGGAGGAAAAACAACTGTTTAAAAACCTTAAATTTCTGAAATTCAACAAGATGTGTTGAAATTTACATATGACATCTGCACAAATCATAAACTCACCGCAATCAAAGGGCATTACCATAGGGGTTGTTTTGAAATCGTACAATTAATGAATAAATTGACAAAATCTTTAAATTTTGATAGACTATTTGTACACAATGAATTAATAAAAATCTATATTAAATTCTGCCTAATTAAAAGTCTATCAATTAACAGAAAGTTATAGTGTATGCTCTCCAATTATTTGTAGGTCAATTCTTTCCATATTTTGACATTGTTTTATATTAACACATCCTAAAATCATAACCGAGTAACACACCTCAAAACATGTACCAACTATTTTAATTTGTTTTCACTACTAAGTCGCATATCAATAGTTGTGCGATTTGACAATACAACACCTCCCTTAATAAATGAATTTTATTATCAATAAAACACTTTGTTGCTTCAGACATATTCTTTAGAAGTGCTCATAATTTATTTTGAAAACAAGGTAGTATCAAATTTTCTCAATTCAAAATGACATGACATTCTCTCGTTAGGAATCCCATAAGTATTCAATATCGACCTCCACACTTAAAATTAAGTGACTTTTAAGAAGTTTTTTGTTGAAAGGGATAAAATAGCCACCCCCATAAAACATATGGTTAGGGATTTAAAAAAACATCACTTTTTAAAAATCATATTCCTTCTTCGTAGTTCCTTAATAATAAGGCAAGACAATATGCTTAGGTAGAGAATAATTGTAACCGTTCTCAAACTCTTAATTAGGTATATTGATATATACTCTAACCCTTATCAACATTTGATTCAACTTGATATTGAGGTTCATCTTGAAATTCATGAGTAAAAGTCAACTATTGCTCCCAAAGTATTTCTAAAAACTAGAAAGAATGGCTAGAACTCAAACCAGATTATTAGGTTAAAGAAGGAAATCCTATTTTAATAGGTTTTTTCATAAAATTGAATTAGAAAAGATTCTAGAAATCATTATTGTTTCAAAATATTGTTTTTCAAGCACTGATAAACACAAAGAATTCACATGTTATAGTTGTACCAATCAAGTCAATGAATAATATTACCAATCTAACAACAATTTAACTAGGGTAGGAACTTCAGTCATCACTTATGATATTGGTTGAAAATACCCAAATATAAGATTAACTAATTGAACATACCCTTCAATAAGAAAGTAACAATAACAATATTTGTGACTAACCATTCTCAATTGAATAGGAGTTAATGATATTATTATGTTATAGCTTTATTGGTCCATATTATAAAAAGATCAATATTTTAATAACCAACCATATCTTTAATCAATTTCAATGTATTGTATTTCTTTCACTATACATTATCAAGTGTACATGTTACAATTGATAACTAAGCCATTATTTCCAAACTTTGGTTGAAGGCTTATTTTATTATTATTTTAACTTAAGGTTATCGTGTAAATATGTGTCCCCATGTTTTATTTATCCTAAGATTCCTCTTTATAAGGGTATCAACAAGATATCCATTTAAGGAAATATAATTTAACAAATATTAAAATTTGCAATATATAAACATAAGATATTCTTTATAAGATATTCATAAATAGATTTAAAGGATAGAAAGTCATCCTAATAATAACACTTTAAACATAACAAATACATTTGACAACAACCACATAAGAATGACCAAACCTTAAATAAGTTTACAATTCTAATATTTATATAATCTAATCTAGTTCATCATCATCATCATCATCATCATCATCATCATCATCATCATCGTCGTCGTCGTCGTCGTCGTCGTCATCGTCATCATCGTCGTCGTCATTGTCATCATCATGAAGTCATTTTTAGAGTTTGAACTCAAAAAATCAAAACCACGATATAAGCTTCATCTAATCAAAGTCTCACTACACTTTAATGATCCATTAATAATATCCTTAAACAGATATGAAGATTTGAAATCTTAATTAAATTTATATTTGTGATAGGTTTTAGTATGAGGATTATTTCTTATGTCAAATATAAAGCAAATGACATTAACATTTGCTGATCTAACTTTTACATATTTTATCCCACAATGAAATCATAGCATTCCACCTTATTTTAACATGTTCCTAAGTAAGATATACTAAAAAAAAAAAATAGTGTAATCAAGCTTAGAATCAAAAAATTTATAGTAAATGACATTAACATATAAAATATTAACTCCCTTTTAAGTTAAAATGGTTTTTTAATTAAAAGGTATATCCCAAACAAGTTAAAGAAAATATTTATCATCATACAAAATGTTTCAAAACATTTTTTTTCATATATAAATAGATATTAACTAATAACCAAAATCATTAAGTTTCACACTACCTAAAGAGCCACATTCATTGAATCTTTAATATGCCCCATAGATCAGTCACGTTAGTATAATACTAATAATGTACCCCCTGAGTCACATTAATATAATACTAACACTTTAACTCCTCGATAATAGTACCTTCCCAATAAAGGTTAATCATAAAATAAACATTTTAATCACTTTATTTTAATCAAAGTGAAGTTAGCAAAACATAATTTAATCACCAATATCAAAAGTACTTATTTCATGTATACACCAATACATTACATTAATCATAAGGACATTATTCACTTCATAAATTTGAATGTTTGTACTTCAATATTAAGATTAAGACTAAATTGAATTTGAATGATAGGTCTTGTTTAAGTCCAATGTTCACTAAGTACATTTTAAATTGAAATATTATATACACATCATTTGAAAAGTGATTGGTGTCATTGTGTTAATCGCATCTTAATTTATATAGCAACCCTAATATAGTTACATATCACTATAATGTAATATAAATAACGTAATGTAATCCAATTAGGATTTACAATTTTAATTTTATTTGTTACTAATATTATGGGTTATAGTCTTTTAGAAGAAGGAACACAACACAAATCATGTCAAGTGACATATTTATTATTTAATATAGAATATCATGATTAGCCAGAGGTTGATACTGTGGGATGAAGATCTTAGATTCATCCTCAAAAGAAAAAACAAAATAGTATCCATTTATTATCATTTTTTAGTTGACATTTGTCGTCTAGCTGTTAGCAAGGTATCATTTATTTATCAATATTTTATCTTAGAGAGTTACAACTGTATTAGATATAAAAATTTATTTGATTTTACATGATTTTATCAAAAAATCTAGTTAGCTTGTTAGATATATGGATTTTTATGAAATAGAAATGATGGGTAATAGTGAAATGGGAGTAGATGGAAGTATGGTGAACCAGCTAAATAGTTCTATGGTTCTTAGACTGAAAGAAGACTTATAATCTACTCAACATTGAACATGGTGCTCTCAGAAAGATGTCAAATTGGCTTATCATCACCTTGATTTGTAAGTATAAAAATATTAATTTTACTTTATGATTTTCCAATGTTTATATAACAATGTTCATAAATAGAAGGGGTTAATTCATTTTATTTTTTAGGAAAAGAAGAAATTGGTAGAAGAATTGCAAGAAATGAAATTTCAACCTATTAGGTTTTCATTAGTTTACCATATGTTTTAGAAAATAATTATGTGAGAGGACCACATGAAATGTGTTTAGGGGAAATAATGTACCAGATTATCGATATACAGGAAAATATCACCACAAATTATGTTCCTTACCCACTATAAAAATTTTGATTAAATTTTTGATGGATTTTTCAAGTGGTTTTTAGGGTTGTTAGGATAAAAAAATCCTGACAGATTTATAAAATGGGCCTTCAAGGATGGGTATAAATTAGGGTTGTTAAGATTTATTTATTGTCATTAAGATGAACCATGTATATAATTGATGATTATATTAATGACTAAAGATAAAATTGAAAATGAATATTCTTCTTCATGGATTTGAAATAGTGGATTGAAATTGATGAAATATTCAAAAAATGTATAGGCTGTGTTCCACATCTAATAACTCTGGCAATAAAATTTATAGTGCATAAATTTCTTGTTTTAGCATAACCTGATTGTAGGAAGGCTTTCATTTATAAAAATGTCATAGCATTTCCCTCTTTATTTAAACTTGATGGGAGGGAAGCTTTAGTGATTAACTGTGTGGTTGTGGTTTCAATTCATGTCAATCGCCTATGAAAAGTATAAGAAAGGTTGTTTTAACCATTCCATAGTTTAAAGTTACTACAAATAACATTTTCAGAAAGTTGGATTTTAGAAGCTTTGAATTGGTGAGATCATTAATGCCAAAGTCAAAATTTTCACAATATGAAACTTATGAGAGTCAAGGGAATGTTTCTCAACACTTTTAAAAATAACTCGGAACAACACGACATACCTCTGCTAGGAAAAAAAATTTAGACTGATATAAACACCAACACTAAACTTTAGATCACTATGCACTATTTTTCTATGCTTTCAAACCCCAAAAAAAGTTTAGTGAGGAAGAAAGAATGCATATCCAGTGTTTCTCAAGTCTTGATTCCAGAAAAACTAGCTCCCATGGCTTCAACATTGTTAAAACACTTGCCAAATAATGGTGTGTCTATGTTGACAAGTGGTATCTTTTTTTTTACACATACTCCAATAACAATTTCTACCAAGCATCCTCTACATAATACAACATATATTATAATATAACATATATTAATTATATATATACTTTATATTATATTAAAATACTATATATATTAATAAATATCTAAAAAATAAAAAAAATACGTAGATTAATTATAATATTACACTGTATGAATATACTATGATATGAAATATTTATAATAATATTATCAAAATATATATTATATTAATATAATATTAAATTAATAATTATAATTTAATATATATTGATATACTATGTTATACAATAATCTAATATAAACATAATATTCTATTTTATTATAATAATAATAATAATAATAATAATAATAATAATTATTAATTATTATTATTATTATTATTATTATTATTATTATTATTATTATTATTATTATTATTATTATTATTATTATTATTATTATTATTATTAAAACTTTAATGTCTTCTTCCCATATTATATTAATTATATAGAATTATGGTATTTGACTGGATCAAAAAGAATATTTGTTTACAAGGAAATTTGAAGACCTGTAGTGGACAATTGATACCTTAATTTCACTTAACCCTTTCTTTAAAATCACTTACAACTATTTGGGAATGTAATGAATTGAATTTTGGTTTAAGAAAAATATAACTCATAAAAATATAAAACACTTGACAAGCACAATATGATGTAAAAATTTCTGTGATATGAGAATACACACATATATAAAATGATAATTATATATCTTAATATATTTTATAGTATATAAATATAATATATTCTATTAAAATATTAACTTATCTAAGTTAATATTTTAATTTTGAATTTTAACCTATATTTTAATAGAATATATTATATTTATATATTTTTTATAGTATATAAATATAATATATTATATTAAAATATAGGTTAAAATTCAAAATTAAATATATAAATACAAAACTATAATATGCAATTAATTAATTATATATATAGTGTAATATTATAAAAATTAAAAAATAATATTATTATATTAAATATAATATATATTACAAATATGTTTTGTATTGTTGTTGTTGTTGTTGTTGTTGTTGTTATTATTATTATTATTATTATTATTATTATTATTATTATTATTATTATTCCAAAATTTTAGCGTCTTCTTCCTATATTATATTAATTATGAAAAATTATAGTACTTGACTAGATCAAAATGAATATTTATTTACAGGGAAATTTGAAGGCCTCCAAAGGATAAATGATGCCTTACTTTTAGCTAACCCTCAGTTGACAATCGCTCCCAAGTGGAAGGGAATGTAGTGGATTAAATTTTGGTTAAAAGAGGAACATACTTCATAAAATAAAAGAAAACACTTGACAAACATAATATTATATAAGAATTTATGTGATATGAGAATTTTTATATTAATTCCTGCACGATTGAGTTATAAATTGATTAATATTATTTAAGTAATATAGAATTAACTAATTGTATATATAGTATAATATAATCATAATAAAAAAAACTATAATATTATATTAGATGTAATATATATTACAAATATATTTTATATTAGATAGATATTAAAAATGATATTAATATAATAGAATATTAAATATATATATTAATTTATTAAAAAAATAATCACATTTTATATATATATTAATTTATTTAAAAAATAATCATATATATATATATATATATATATATATATATATATATATATATATATATATATATATATATATATATATATATATATATATATATATATATATAATAACAAAGGTACAATATTATATTATATTTATAATTAGTATATATAAATATATATTTCAAAATTTTAATATTTTCTTTTCATATCATGTTAATTATATAAAATTATGGTATTTGACTGGACCAAAATGAATATTTATTTATAGGGTAATTTGAAGACTTGTAGTGGACAACCAATATCTTAATTTCTGTTAACCTTCACTTGACCGTCGCTCCCAAGTGGAAGGGAATGCAGTGGATTAAATTTTTGTTAAAAGGGGAATATACCTCAAAAAAGAAAAGAAAACACTTGGTAAGCACAATATGATGTGATAATTTACGTGATGCGAGAATTTTTGCATTAATTCTTGCATGATTGAGTTTCAAATTGATTAATATTATTTGAATTTTTGTCCTATGAATGATTTTTTGTACATTAATAATATAATATTATTGACATAGCAAACAATAAAAATAATGTATCACAATATAATATATAAAATAAAAATATACTCTAAAAATGAAAATAAAACACTTTCTAAATATAATCATAAAAAATACAATTGCTCAAGCTTTTCTTGCACCTTCGAAATAACTTCTAGTAATAGAATTCTGAAAAGTATACACATAAATAATGTGAGTGACATATTTATTAATACTTGTATGGTATTATTGTTTTCATCGGAGATAATTGTTTTGACCTCTCTACTGTTTTCAATGAAATAAAATTTGTTATTTGTAAGAAAACAAAAATATTTTCCAAATTTTTGTTGAAAGATAATAATTTATCATTTTCTTAGTTGCCACTAAACAACAATTAATATGTATGAGCTGCAGACAATAAAATGATTTTATTTTAAATATTTTTTGGTAAAGCCTTTTACCAACAACAACATAAACATGATCAATATTTACCCTATACATAATAAGGACATCTTCAAGGTGATACAAGAAATAGGAAGCAGTGGCAAATTGCAATAGGCAACCAGAATGCAAGTGATTGTAGTTGAAATCAAGACAATGCCTTCTGCTTAATTTATGATCAAGAAATAGAAGTGGTTGTTGTATCGTACAATTAGTCTCCTCTTGATTCGTTAAATTGTTAAATTTATACATAACTATGTCTTAGTAGGACTGAGGTAATAGATATTCTATTTGTTTCTACGAAATCTTCTGGGTGAATCGATCCCTTATTGGGCATAACACCTTTGTTGTTTGCATTTTTACAAATTTTGTATAAGTTTTAAGTTTTTTGGTCCCATGTCCACATAAACATTTCAATACCTGAACAGCCTTCCTACAACTACGCCCCAAAAAATGAAAAAACCATCTAAGCTCGGAGGGTATCGAGAGGTTTGCGAATCGTGCAAGGATGTGGCGAACGGTTGCACAATAATTTTTTGCATCTTCTTCAGTTATGGCGAAACGGTAATATCAGAATGAACAACTTTTTCTCTATTCTATCAAAGAGTATCATGCAGTTGGTTTAAGTTTTAGTTTTTTTAAAAAGTTATCTCGAATTATCCTCATCATAGACTAATTCACTACTCATGTATTGATGTATTCGCTCAATCTTTTGGAACAGGGAAGGCTATGGATCCTCTAACCATTTAGAAGCATTTTTTTAACTGAGAAGCTTTCTTTGAAACAAACCCATTAGGAGTGAGTTACGCATTTGACTGTCTGACATTTCACTAGTTTGCTAATTATATTTATACTTCTGATCTATTATGTCTGATTCTTGTTCATGAGCTCTCTGTACGGGCTGTGGTTATTCAAATTTTTGTCAGGTTATTTTACTGAAACATACTCCTTAGGATAAGTTATTCATCTGAATCCTTGTCATTTTGGTAATTTTATCACTTCTTATGCCTTTTATCTATAGTAATTCTGTAAATTTAGGTCTTTAAGATATACAGAAAAATCATACAACAGATACGAAACATGTGACAATTGATTCCATACAGAAAGACAAGTATTCAAGCCGCAACAAAGCTCTTGTTATTTCAATATAAGATATCATTATCCTAGAATTCTTAAAGGAGTGTTTGAATAACAGCCCACTCTTTGACAAAAGGGACAAGTTGCTCAATCCCAAAATCTTTCCATTATTATCATATCCGGTCATTTTATAATTGTATAAATTTCGTATATATTTAACTTATTTCTATCACTTTACGACTCTATACCTACTCTTTTACTGTGTGATCAGTTCCTTTGAGATAAAAAAGCCGTAATTTTTTGGGAAGAAACATACGGTAGGGGACCCTGAAAGAGATCAATAGCGTTTCACACATGATATATATTACATTCGATCAACTCAAATCCATAGTTCTTGGGATTACAAGAAAATTTATGCAGAATAATCCCCTAGACCGAGAAGCCACTATAAATGGTTATCCCTCCCAGTAGCAACGTTTATTTATTACATTTAAAAATAATTACTGCAAAAATGTCTTGAAATTCTCAACATTATGTCCGCTTACAATCCATCTGTTTTGTCTAAAAATTGATATAGACATACTGCAGGCTTTAATTTATATTCAGATTATCCTTGCTTTAAGAATTAACATAGCGCTCAGTGCAGGAAAGATAAATGGAATTTGAAACAAAATTTTAGTTGTTAGTGGGCGATTTACCGAATCTCCAACTCGCATAAGCTCCTAGATGAACCAGTCACGCAGTCGGAAGTCCGCTTGTTACATCTCAAAATGGTTGCTCAGGCTTGCCTGGAAGATGAGATCTGAAGGTGGTGAGCTACATTCATAAATTATTTGCAATCCCTTCTTTAAATTTACCATGCAATTTTATTATCGCCCCTTCAAGCTAGAAAACATCGGTTTTGGAAGCTAACTAGCGATGAAAGTTTGTCAACAAGGCAAGGGTGGAGGGATTCCTTAAAGTCTTGTATATGATTTTCTATCCTTTTCTAAATAAAACAAATATCCGGGGTGCAATTTACGAATAGTTAACATTCATTTAGAACAAAAGTGGATTAAAAGAGTTGTTTATACTCTACAAGAGTGCATAATTTACATTCCTAGTTGTGGTATATTACCAATTGTGTCTCACACCAGTCGGGTCCTATATATTTATTCCTAATAACATTCATGAACTGTCTCCAATATATGAAGTGTCTTCAATGTCATGTTTGTATGCAAGGAAAAACAAGTGTTTCTAGTTTACGAATTTACATTCGCCTCTTTGTTGGAGTAGATGTGCTTGTGATGTGGTTACTCGAAAATAATATGCAAGAATCTTGATAGTGTTTCGATAACATGTCCTTGTGGAACGATGTGATAGCTTGATCTCGATTTTACAACAAATAATTACGAGGAAGGATGATATGGGTTGGGAGGAAGAATGATCAATTTATAGCTTTTTTTGGATGGATTAATGGGATTTGGAGGATTATTAAATTATCATAAATGAAGGTTGCTGGAGATTTTACAAGATTTGAAGTATTATTAAATTGGATAATGAAAATTAATTGAGACTCGAGAGAATTTGGAGGATTGTTAAATTAGATGGTGGAGGTTTTGGAGGATTTAGAAGATTATTATTTACTGGATAATGGAAGTTGGTGAGGACATTGGAATGTTGAAGGATTAAGTGAGTTTCAAGGTGGAAGGGATAATATTTGGATTTATTTGATTTTATTAATTATGGAATTAGTATTCCATAGAATTTTTTCTTAGAGATGGGTTAGTTAATTAACATAGGTTAATTAACTAACACGATGTGTGGTAATTTTTGTAGGATTGGTAAGGCCAAGATAGAATTGATTAAATGACTATGGAGATTGATAGTGTTTAGGTTATAAATTTTAGTTGATGATGTGATTAAGGATGACGAAGTAGAATTAGAGTTATGTTGGCATGATTTGTAGATAAAGTGATGATAGATAAATTTGACATTATTTGTTCAATTTTAAGTGTCTACATTTCCTCCCTCTTTGAAATGATATTGTGACACAATGTTGAGTAGAATAAGATTTTTTCAAAGAAAGAAGAAGCTAAAAAAAAATAAAAAAATTAGGGAGTGGAAATGGTTGATTATGCTCAAAAATCCCTTTGTTGATTGAGTTCTACCTACATCGCTGAAAGGACCTCGAGTTGATGTCGTTATCCCATTATAGAATACCTTATGAATGCAACAAGCATATTTAATTAAAATGTCATATCCCTAGTGGTTTGATAGTTAGAAGATGTAATGAAGTGTCGATGTCCCATCGAGAGGGTATGCAGGGATGAAGTACAAGGATGGGATCTCCAAATGAGAGGAAGTGGTTGAATATGGAAATAACCAAATGGAGGGGTGGGTGATGAAATAAATAAGAAGGGTCAGTATGTAGGTGATGATGAATAACTAAGATGTTAATGAAGATGAGGATGTGGATAAGGATAACACGATAGTAATGTTTTAGGTTGATGAAATTAACCTATGGATGAGATTAATCCATTTGATTTAATGTTTACATGCTTTGATTTGATGGATGAATGGTCCCAAGTAATGGTATTTACAGGGAGTTAGATTAGGAATGACTTATCCCTATATAAGTTTCACACTTTGATTTTTTCCAAGAAAGGATATATGCAAATGGGCAAATTGGGGAACGATATATCTCACTAAAAAGTTATAATCTTGGATGTGGGAATAATCTATCATGTTAATTGAATGAATGGAATAATTGATTTATTTGAAAACATAAATCAAGGAGTTGACTGATTACATGGTCTAATGATAAGATCATCACATTGATGGATAGCCTAGATTTGATAGATTATGATATGATGCCCACTTGGATACTGTGATTATGTATGGAGGAATAAATATATATGTATAGATGGTAAAATGGAGTGCATGATGTGAATATGGGTGAGTAGATAATAAAATATGCTAAAAAAAAGTTGAGATGGAATATGGTATGTGGGAGAATGGATCACACTAAAGAAAGGCACCAATGTCTCTGGGAGGAATAGATCTCATAAAACGCTATTAAGAGAAAAGTAGAAATAGATAAAGGGAATAAAATCAGACCTTAATGCTAGGTGAGTGATTGTACAGCATGTTTTCTTAGTAAATTCTAATAATAAATGAGGTAGAGCATATGGGGGGTGTATCCCTTAGGGGTGGTGGAATGGATGGTGGTTTGGGAAATAATGATTGGATGGAAACATAGTGAGGACAATAGATATCCATGTAAAACATATTTGAAGTAACCAATTTAATATATGAAAAATGAGATGCAAGTAGAGGAGGGCACATGTCAAGAAACCAATCTGATCAAATTTCATGTATTGAAGTAAGAGGGTAGAGGGAGAGTGTCATCATGATAAACAAGTGATCTTGAAAGGATATGAAAGGAAAAATAAGTACAAGACAGTAGTTGTACCCTTACGGTTGATGCCCTTGATTTCCATTAAGGGAATTAGATATGTAGTGATTAGAAGATGGAGAATGTGTTGGTGTCGAGGTTATGGAAAAATGATGAAGGACCATGAGACAAGGATGAAGAAAATGATTTAGAAGGGTATAAGGTAATTGGTGATGATGAGGATATCAATTTGAATGGGTAAGATGTGATGGTTAAGTTATGATGAATAGGTAGTGTTATTTTAAACCCTAGAAATGGGAAAGATCTTTGGATTTCACATAATGCATTACATGTGATGACTCACAAAAGGGTTAAATTATACAAGGTTTCTCAAAGGATAAATTTTTTTAAAGGAGTTTTTTGGTGGGAAGGACTTTTATGCAAATTTGGAGAGGAAATAAAGTGAATTAATATAGGTGGGGAAATTTGATTAAAATGTAATGAAATGAAATATATAAATATAATGAAACATAATCCATGCAAGAGTGATTAAAATTGCAGAAGATGACTTTAAAAATATGGCAATGGGTGATTACATAGATGGAGATGGGGGAGTACTGTGATGGATAAAAGTGTATATCAGGAAATGCCAATAAACTTAGGGTATTGATAATGAGTTATTGGTCAGGGGAATGGTATTATGATGTATGTGGTAGAGGGTGAAATGAAATAAAACATTATCCTTTTAAGAAATGCAAATGAAATGAAATATGTACAAGAGTGCATAAGATGAGTTTAGAAATATGGAGTGATTGATTACATAGATGGAGATGGAGAAAAAATATTTTGTGGATGAAGGCATACATGATATAATGTCAGCTGACTAGAAGATTGAGAATGAAACTATGATCCATGGGAATGGTATGATGGCAGTATGTGGGAGAGGTTAAATTTTATTCAAAAATCCCAAAAGTAGACCAAGGAGAATATGGGATGGCGATGGTGATGAAAATATATAAGAATGAAGGATATACAAGATAGGGATGTGCCTAAGTGAAATAGTGGAAATAGAATGAGGATAGGATAGTGAAAAAGTGGGTGGTAGAGTGAATAACTAAGTTTTAATAAAAAAGTGATGGGGAGAGAGGTGATGAAAAATGTCACATATCGGATGGTGTCTATAGATATCAAAATTCAAATGACATGGGATTAGCATTAGTCTAAAATGTTAATAAAAGTGGGTTGTGTATGAGGATTTATGGAAAGGAAGGCATGAAATGAAGATGGTTTTAAACCACTTGTTAAAACATATTGACAAGCTAGATGGGAAATTAAAAGAGATTGGCATGCTAAATGGATGATGCGTAAGGATGAATTGATTTACACTTGGATATTGAGAGTGGATAGCTAATTATGGATGATGATTGGGATTGAATTATTATGGGTGGTATGATGATGCATGGTTTTATTACAAATATTACACATATTTTTAAATTTTATGACATACCTTATTTTTGATATAGTGCATGGCATGATACAACATGATATGTAATATCATGATGACAGTATTGTATTACACATGCCAATAGGTTAACCTAATTATAATCACACTAATTAGAGGCACCATGATGACATCGGTTTCATACACATATGGACTAAGTCAAGATGTAATAATAAAATTAAACAAAAAAGAAATAACATGTAAAAACATAAAATTAAATGCATACCATATATTATTTTATGTTTTGCTTTTGAAATTTTTGTATTTTATAAAAAAAAAATTCATTTTATGATTTTTAAGGAATTGTGGATTTTATTGGAGGACTGTAAACAAAGATGAAACTTGTGTTAGCATTAGGTATGTAAGTGATAGTGGATGAAAGGGTAGAAGGATTTAGGGTGGGATATCCAAGGAACATGTTCCCTAAGATTTAAATTTCTAGTTGTCAAAATTCTTGGAATAGGTCTCCCCATGCCAAAATGGCTTTGAAATTTTTGGAAGTTATAAATTTTTTTTTTTATTTTATTTTAAGGATTTTTGGATATATATTTTTTATTTTAAGGATTTTATGGAAAAATACATATATACAAGGGGGTCACTATTAAAGGTAAAATTTAACCTAGCAACTAAGATAAGAAATTATGGCAAATTGATGAATTTCCAAGTACAACATTAAGCAAGAGTCATACCCTCTACCTCTTTGATTTCATACTATCACATGTCGAAATGTGTTTCTATAAGAGAAAAAAGGGTACCAAGTTCAAAACAAGATGATGAATGGGTATTTTAATGGATGCATTAGTATAGTTGAATGGATGACTAGGACGACGTAGTCTTAGATTGGATGTGGATACCATGGGAAGAAGTAGAACGAGGATAAACCCAAGTAAATGAGTACTATTTTACAATAAATATTACACATGGTTCCCGAAAACTATTTTTCACCATGGTACTTTCCTGAAGCACCATTTATAATGGTTTTCACATTTGGACTATTTATTTCTCTTTCTTTTGATTTTTGATTTTTTTGACTTTTTTGCACAATGACACTAAAGTCCTTAAGCACATAAGCACTTGAAATGAATCATGTTCATATGATCATAAAATTATTTTATATCTTCTCATGGATAATATATAGACACCTTATCCATACATATCAATGACCACATAAGGACCCAACTAGTTAGGTTCAAAAATCTCCTTATTTTGCCATTTTATAATGGTATTTTTTAAATTTTCCTTCAACACAAGATCTCCAATATAAAATTATATAGCTTTGATATTATTTTTATAACTCTGATGGAATTTTTTTTATATGTTTGTAGATGATTAAGTACATTGATTCTTTTCTCATTGATAATATCTATTTCATGTAATCGTGAAACTCGATATTCATCATCATCAATGAGGTCTTGAATAGAGACACACAAAAAATGTATCTAAATTTTGATTTATAAAATAGGTTTGATGCTATAGAAAAGTGAACATGGGGTAGCACCTATGGTTGTGAGGGTGCTTTCATGGTAATACCACAAAGTAGGATACAATTGTAAATATAATTTATGACCACAATCATTAAATATTTCTTGAGGAATTTTAGAATGTTCTTATTGGATTCCTCTACCTAGACATTTTATTTAGGTTGATATTAGGGAGACCTTCTATAGAAGATATGAAATTAAGTGAAAAGAGATTAAACATATATATTTTTTTAATAACTTACCATAATCAGAAAGATTAAAGAATGGATACCATAATAGAAAATGATGTGATTAAGGATAAATCTAGAACTTTGTTAGCATTTTACATATTTTAGATGGATTGGATCCACTCATTTGGTAAATTACTTTGTTGTGGTGATAATTTTTATGGTTGTCAGAAGGATTGAGATTAATTTTTCAATAAGATTGAGGCCCAATGTAAAAAAGGACCACATAGTTTTTATGGAATACATATCTTAAGAGGTTTTGTGAATGATATCACCATGATTCTCACAAGATACACACTTTTCAACATACTGATAAGTTACTGACTCCATCAAGGGTCAATATTAACATGTCCTTAAAAAAATTTGGCAATGACTATGCCATTTATGTATGTGCCATAAATTCCATCATGGACATACTTTATGTCTAATTTTCCCTCTTATTAATACAGACATCATAACAAAGTAATTTCATAGCCTCAATGATATAAGATGTTTCCATAAATCATAAAATGGGAAGTGTGTTGGATAAAGGATTTATTGTTGTTATGGAAAATATTTTTAGGGAATGATGTTGTCATGAAGGTATGTCTAAATTTATTGGTACCATGGAGAATTGGGACCAATAATTTCACAAACCATCTTAGATTCAGGTGCTTCATAAGTTTTAATCATCAATTGTTTTACCAATAATTAGATTTTTCTAATGTCTTTGTGTATTTGAAGAAGCAAACTGATGATAGCCATGTCATTTATTTATTTATTATTTGCATGATTAACCTAATCAAACTGGATATGCTTGAATTATTATTTTAGGTTGTTAATCATTATCATATAGGGAACAATATTATCATAATTTTCTTGGCACTCATCATTGACTTGCCTGATTATGAGTTCTGAATCTCCTAATACTTAAAAGTGTTATATACTCCATTAGATAGTTATTTTTAGAATAAAATGAGGGATTTATATTTTAAAATATTATTTGTGCAAGGAAATAATATTTGAAATGCTTTTGGGATAATATCTCCTTGTGGTGTGATTAATAAAATGTTTTTCCCCAAGTCACGTGTGGTGAAGGAACCATCAAAGTATAATTTCCATTACTTTGACTCATCAATGGATAGAATATATTCATCTTTAGAAACAATGGTTAATGGGATCGTGTATGTCAAGGTGTAGCCACTATTTGGTCTATGATGACTTGTCCCTTAATAGTATTTCTATTTATATAATCAATTCCAAATTCACTAAACAACACGACGAATATAACCATCCTTCATGTAAGAGATGATTTTGAAATAATTAAATTAAGCATATCTACCTTAGAATGTGTTTGGTTTGATTTTTAAGAATGTAATGTTGAAGATTTTATAATGTGAAAACAACAACTAAACATGCCTTTTCACTTATGGATTACTTGAGTTCATAAGATACCAAGGTTAAACTAAAACAATATACCTCTCTTTAAGTTCCTTGTTCATCATCTTCTGTTATAATTAGCCCCAATGCATAATATGTAGCTGGCATGTATAAGGGTAATGGTTTCCCTAGTGTTGGTGGCATCAAAATAGGTGGATTGGCATAGGTAGTGAGTTTTAAATGTTGTGTAGTTTTGATGGCTCACCACACATAAACTAGAGATTTGGTATCCAACCATTTTCAGCTTAGTGTGGTCACACACACACACACACACACACACATGAATATTGTTGATGAAACTAATATAATGGTTTTTTCTAATTAAGGTCTGTAATGGAAAATATATTTGGATATTTGTCTTTGTCCTTGTGGTGGAAATATGTGGTTTTGATGCAGACAATGTTGTTAATTTTTCATTTTTTTAATCAATATGTTTTTTCACATCATAAGCATGTATGTAGATCTATAGGTTCATGATTTAATTATTTATAAAACCCTTTTTCATTAGTAGGTAAGATGTGTTCTTTCAATAACAAAAAGAACAGAATGCGGCTTTTTTATATTTTTTTTTGGATGTTGTTTGTTGCCATGGGATCATTATATTCTTGTAAATAGATATCTATGTATGGTTTATGGCTCTTTTTTGAATTATTTTATTATTTTCATTATTTAGTTTGTTGGGCACTGGTAATGTAATATTATTATTTATTTAAAATAACAATGAAGATTGAAAAGGTGTTATCAATAGTTTTTTGTGAAACATTTGCATAATTTTTGATAGCTTGATATTCATACACCAAAGTTTGGGTAATTAGATAGTTTTTTTATGTTATTATTTTTTTGAAACAACATTTAGTTTTGATATTTCTATGTGCATAGACCATAGTTTAGGTATTTAGTTATTGTCGGGTCATTTTTTTAATATTGTTTGAAATGGAAAATATATATGTATAGTTGTATCTAAAATTGTGGTGGAAATGTTCAATTTAAAAGGGTGAGAGACAAAAAAATAGATGTGATTTTTTATTATGATTTTGTTTTGATGCAGAAAAAGAGGTCAAACTTCCCGAGGCCATAACTTTTGATCTGTAGTTTCGCTTGAACCCATCTTCGCATTGAAATGATTGGATAAAAAATTTACGTGTATCCATAACCAATTGAATGAATATTAAATTAAGTTAATGTTTACTCAAAAAATTAAATAATTTATAAAATTATAAAAATAATATTAAACTGAAATATTAGGCCCTCAAATGGTCACGAATAGTCTCTAAAAATATTAAAAACATGCATAAATACATAGGTCAGGTTATGGATACAAAAAAAATTAGATTGATCATTTTGGTGTAAACATGGGCTCAAACAGAGCTATATATCAAAATTTATAGCCTCTGAGAGTTTGGCCTCTTTTTCTATATCATTCTCCTCTGGTTTAAAATAACTAAGCTCCTACGAGTTACTTTAATTGTACTATTGGAATTTTTCTTGTCAATATTTTTTATCTCCCATTCTATAATTCAAGTTTTTTATTTCTAATTTAATCCTTCCCACTATACTAAATACCTATCATAATTTCCTTTCCTTGTGTTTACTATATTCTTATCTAGTACTTGCACTATCTTTTCTTTCTTCTTTGGAACCTATTGCTACCAATCTACTTCTTCATCTTCTTCACCTTCACCATATTCTCCATGAAAACCATATAAATATGTAACATTAAATATTAGGGAGGTATAAAAATTCTATGGCAAACACACCTCATAGACATTGTCAATGATTTTATTCACAATTCTACATGGTCCAATTTTTTTATTTCAACTTGTTATATGTTTCTTTCTGAAATCTCTCTTCCCACACTTAAACCATTAATAAATATCCTTATTAAAATATTTTTGAGCTTATTATGATATTTATTATTTATTTATACTTATCATTAATTCACTGTAACTTTATTCTTACTTCTTCTTACAATTATTGTATATTTTATGAAAATACTTTTGCATCATCAATAACTCATTCGACAATTAGTAAGTATACCAAATCTAAAAAATTAATGTGATTTATCCCATAAATAATATAAATTTTTGATTTTATTATTAACACACTCATTGAAATATTATATGTAAACTTAGCTTGTGGTAAAGCCATGTCCCATTACTTGGGCTTCTCTCCAACTATGCATCTCAATAAATTTCACAAGCTCTTATTTAGAAATTTTAGTTGTCCCTTTGTTTGGGGATGGTATGTAGTACTAAATTTTAGATTAGTTCCCAAATTCCTCCACAAATTCCTCCAAAAACAATGAAATTTTGTGCCACATTTCATGTAATAGTTTTTGGAACACCATGAAATCTTACAATATCTTTAAAAAATAGCTTTGTAACTCTATTGGAATAATTGGTTTTATTACATGAAATAATATGAAACATCTTATAAAACCTATCTAAAACATCAAAAATTGAATCATTACCTCTTTGTGTTTATTAATTCTAGTACAAAATCCATACTTAAATCTCTCCAGGTTCTCTTTGAACTAGTAATGACATGTACAACCTTGTATTTTGTGCATGTCCTTTTGCCACCTAACATTCATAAATATTTGAAACATATCTTATCACATATATTTTCATCTTTGGCCAAAAAGACTTATTTGTCACCAAATATATTGCCTTTGTCTTCCCAAATTGTCTAGCCAAACAACCATTGTGTACTTATCTTAAAATATTCTCTTTTAGAGACCCAATTGGAATACATAATTATTTTTCTTTGAAGAGATAACCATCTTACATAAGATACACATCATAAACACTACTTATATCACCTATCAATGGGTTCCTGCATTGATCAACTATCTTGCCAAAATCTAAATTGATATAATGTACTTAATTAATAAATTTGAATCTAATTACTTCACTCACCTTAGTAATTATCAACCCCACTCATGTAGTCAAAGCATCAACTACTTGATTTGTTTTCCTAATTTTTGATTCAACAAAAATGTATAACCCTACAAGAAAGACACCCACTTTTAATTAGTACTATTTAACTTATTTTTAGTGTTCACATATTTCAAAGCCTCATGATAAGTAAATAGGATAAAATCCCTAGGCACCATATAGTTCCTTCCATGCCTTAATGCTTTTACAATGATATAAAATTCAACATTATATGTAGAATAATTTATTCTTACCTCATTCAAGTTTTCACTAAATATAATATTGACTTCCCTTGTTGACTCAACACAACACCAATTCCTTAAAATAAACCATCACAATCAACCTCAAAAAATGTGCTAAAATATTTTAATACTAAAATATGTTTTTCTATAATCTTCTTCCTCAACAAATCAAAGCTTTTTGTTACTTCATTTATCCATGCGAAATATTTGCCTCTTATATAATTGGTTATTAGTGTGACAAGACTACTAAAATTCATAATAAATTTTATGTAAAAAAATTCTATACCATGAAAAATTCTTATCTCTTTGATGCTCTTTGGGATAGGCCATTCAAGAATTGACTTTACATTTTCTTCATCCATTATTACACCATCAATTGATAATACAAATCCAAAAATACCAAATTATTCTACATAAACCTACACTTCATCAATTTTTCATAGATATTTTATTTAAAAAAAAAATTATAGTATCATTCTTAAATGTTATAAGTATTATTTAGTCTTATTGAATATTAAAATATCATGAAAATAAACCATCATCAATTTGCCACTATGTTCATTACTCTTATAAATAGGATGGGTGAATCAAATAATCCATATGACATCACCATACACTCATATAAACCATCTCTAGTCTTGAATGTTGTTTTCCATTCATCTCCTTCACGAATCTGAATTTGATAGTATTCACTTCTTATATCAATCTTGGTAAAATATTTCTCTCTTGTAATAACATCTAACATATCACCTAAATGAGGTATAATAAATCTACACTTTATTGTAATTTTATTGATTACTCTATTATCCACACACATCCCCCACCATCCATATTTCTTTTGAGTAACACTGGTGTTGCACATGGACTAATGTTCTCCTTTACTACAACCTCCCTCACAAATTCAATAACTTTACTTTTTAATTTTGCATGTTATGTTGGACTCATCCTATAAGTTTTATGATTGAATATAATTGATCCTATAATCAAATCAATATGGTTTTGAATATCTCTCTTTGGTGGTAAACTATCTAGTACCTCATTAGGTATAATATATGTCTATTATTTTAACACTATTATTTCTTCTATTGGTATTTATACCACTTTTGTGTCTTATTTATTTTATACTAATGCATAATAGCAATTTGTCATCTTTATGTCTTTGATAAATTCTCTTGTAATCAGCACGCTTTCAACAAACCCTTCTCTTTAAGAGGTAACAAAACTACCTTCATAACACTTTTCCAGAAACTATATGTTTTATTTGATTCATTATGAATTGATTTTCTATAAAACTATCATGGTCTTGTAAATAAGAAATATCATGGATCCATTGGTTTTAACATCACACCATATTTCATTCTTGTAAGTTTTAACAATGGAAATTTTGAGTAAACGCATTTTATATTCTATAACTTCATTCCATCTCTTAAACCATGAAATATGATAAGGATTAGGATGTTTTTCACATTGAAAATCTAGTTTCTAAATCATGTCCTTAGAAACCATATTTTCACAAATACCACCATTTATAATTACTTTTCATATCTTATCTCTTGAAGTACATCTTATTGAAAATATATTCATTTACAACCATGCATAACCACCTTATTTATTCTATACTTATTATTTCCTTGGATCAATCATTGTTATTCTCATCATGAGATTTTCTCCAATATCTATTGCACTACAACTTCAATATTTTTTAATTTTTTTTAGCTTCAAATAAATTCACTATTAGGTGATCCGCTTGCCTCCTTTCTTGATTTTGGTAGTGTAGACACTCAAACACTCTATGGCCTTCTTCTCCACATCTATACCAAATATAAGATCTATATTGATCTATAAACCATCATCTACCACCACCATAACTTTATCCTCTCTACAATTCTCTTCCTTTATGATAGTATTAAAACCATTGTCTATTATCCTTTTATCTTTTTCCACCATGTGATGATTCTCCTCTAGAGGTATTGAACCTAACTCTAATTGTACTAAATCCACATCATTCCCTCATTAGAGTGTACTTTCCTCTTCTTGGCCCCAAATATGTTCTTCTAAAATTATGTCTATTTTGTTTTTCTTATGCATTAAAAGCTAATTGATAAGCTTCATCCATGAAAAGTATTATATGCATGCTTAATTCATATTGAATGGAAAACATCAAACCAACTACATACCTTGCAGTCATCTATTCTTTTGTTTCATCATGATCCACCTATATGTAATGATTGTAAAACTCTTCTGTATACTCTTGTATACTATGATCTTTCTTCCTCAAATTTTGAAATCTTTAGTAAAGGGTTTGTGTATAATCCACAAGAATAATTTTCTCCCTCATCTTTTTCCATGAGTTGATCTTCTTTTTACCTTTTCTCTATCATTATTTCTATTGGTGATCCTACCAAATCATTTCATGTTCCTTTAATTTCAGGCATGCATATTTTACCTTCTTGTATTCTCTCATAATTATCTATTCGAAAAGATTCTCCATGTTGTTCATATGATCTATCAACTCATCTTATTTTAAATTCCTCTATAATTTGGAACATCAACCTTGATTCCTTCATTCCTTCCTTCTAAAGCTCTATCCATCCTATCTTCTATTGATGGAAGTTATTCATATTATTCTTCCCCTTGTATAATTTTATCTTCAAGATTTGTGTCATCCTCTACACTATTTTCTACTATCCTTTGTCTTTCATTCACAACAATCTCATAAAAAAATTATATTTTCCTTTGTAACTCTTGGATAGTCAAGTTCATCTGAGTGATTCTTCTTCATCCTCTCACTATGCAACTAATAAAAATATCCAAAAATGAACTAAACACTAACATTAACCTATCATTCGAATATCAACTAATGTTCAATTCTAGTTACAAAAATATACAATTTAAAAAATTATAAAAATACCAAAAATAATATTAAAATAATAGTTTCAGACCCTCATATGGTAACATAATGCCTCTAAAAAATATTTAAAATGTCTATAATCAGATAGGACAAGGTATAACTACATTTAACCTTTTTTAATAGTCATTTTGACATGAAGATGGGCTCAAATGGAGCTATGGAACAACATTTATGTCCTCCGAAAGTTTGTCCTCTTCTTTTAAATTAAGTATTTTTGATTCTTTAAGATGATAATGAAGATTGAAAATAAATGAAAGAATATCTAAAAATCCTAATCAATCTCATTTATCATATTAAGGAATCAAAAAATGTTTTGAGGTTTATGTTGTTATTATGTTTACTGTAAGAATAGTTTGTGGTTTTGAAATTTGTTGTGTAGCTTTGATTGATTGGGTATAGATCTGTTGTGTAGCTTTGATTGATTGGGTATAGATCTATTTTTAGGTGAGTGCAATAAGATTTTTTTAAGTTTAATTTTTATTATGGTAAGATTCATATGCAATATTGAGAGGGATATTTCTCAAAATGATATATTTCTTGGTCAGTGTTAAGTCTACTACGATAAAGCTATAATTTTATTTTTACTTTTACACTGCAATTTTTTTTATTGAGTGGAATGATGAAACCAACAAATATCAAAGTAAATAAAATACAATATGCACAACCCACAATGTAAAAAAAATATATATATTTATTAATTCTTCACGAATAATTTAAAGCATTACATAGAAGTGTTTAAATAAACCTCAACTCAAAATTGGAGTTGACATACATAAATAAAAATATGAATAAATAAAAAAGATGCTTAAAATTAATGGACCCTATTATTTTTAGTAACCTTTTCAATAAATATTTTCAACTACTATTTTTATTGTTTTTTACATGTGAGCTCAAATGGTCATAAAATATCCACTTACTTTATACACGCTCAATTCAAAGTAATGGATGAATTTGAACTCAATTTCACATCCAATTATAAAAATGTCATATTTATTAAATTACTAAATTCATGAAAAATATATTAAAATGCATTTTAATACCTTTAAATGGTCACATATGGCCTTAAAAATATTTTTAATATGACCTTAACTAGATAGGGAAGGTTGTGGGTACATTAATATTTTTGAGATCTTTGTTTTTGTGCAAACAAGAGGTCAATTAGGTTCTTAGATAAAAAGTTATGGTCTTGAGAAGATAAATGTTTACATCATGGAATAACAAAGCCCTGGCTTTCTTGATTATTTAGTGTGCATAGCATAGAGATTTGGTATGAAACCATCATCAAGTAAGTTGAGATTGAATCAATATTTCTATGTAAATGTGATCAAAATAATTATTTTGTTTAATTTTTTATGCTAATATCAACATAAAGGTTTTTGGGAAAATGATTTGTCATGGAACTATATCTTCATGACAAAGAGTTAAGAGTTTAAAATGCCATGTAGTTTTCATATTTGGATGTATATATACCATATATTGGGTATGTACCCATTTCCATATCAATGTATTTTTTAAATTAATATTTGTGATAGAAAATATTTATGTATTGTTATCTCTATTATAAAACTATAAAAGTTTAGTTTACAAGGATGAGAGCCATAAACCTTGAAACAAATTTTGGTTATGATTTTAATTACTAGTTGTTGGAGATACAACATTTTGACTCCTTAAACTAACAATGGAGATTGATTTTTATAGGTTTTCATATTTTTGTTTGATAAAAACAACATTCATGGATCGTATTTATGTTGTTTTAAATTGTTTTGAAATGAGGTATAAGGTTCGTTGCACACCCAATAACCATATAATTGCAAATATCATGTTATGATATGCATGATTATATAAATATGATAGTGATGGTAAATAGAAACAATAAAGAATGTGGTGGATAAAATTCCTCTGACAAGCATGATCTAAGATTAGAGACATTTATGAAAATGTTACATTTTATATAAATTCATGTTTATTTTAGGCATGTTTCTATTGACTATTTATATCATGTTTATTTATCATGCATACATAAATATGATTTGTGTAATTATAGCATTATTAAATGTATGTTTATTTATTTATTTGTAGTTCTACATAGCATTTCATCCTGGATTGTATCTTAATAAATTTATAAATTTATTTTTACCTATAAATATGAAATTTTATATAACTTTTCTCTCTATATGAATAATTTCAATGTTTTTTTTCTTGTGAATGTTATTTTTTTAGTTTTTTAATTTATTGCATATATTTTTTAAGAAGCTAACTACTATAACCATTCTTCATACCCTATATATAGAGATGCAATGTTATTTTTTTTAGCATTGGACATATATACATAAATAATTTTACAACTTTGGTAAACATAGCAATATCTTATCACTCTATCTCATTTCTAACTTTTTTTCAAAATTTAGTAAATAATAATAATAATAATAATAATAATAATAATAATAATAATAATAATAATAATAATAATAATAATAATAATAATAATAATAATAATAATAATAATAATATAATTTATATAGATAGACTTAATTGTTTTTTTTAATACAATATACTAAAACAATAATTGTTGGAGAAACTTTATTGTATGCCTTGAAATAAGGAATGGAAAATATATAGAAATAAGCTCTTATTAAGAAATGAAATATGGAATTCAAACAATCAATGATCGTAAAGACATAGATTTATAGGTTAACCATGTAAAATATTTTTGGATCACACTCTATAAACCATAATCAAGATGAGAGAATAAGAAAATAGTATTTGTAATTAGCCTAAATATCCAATTAACATTGGAAGGGATTGTTTAATAGGTTAAAATTTGGTGAGATGTCTAGGTACCTAGTGTAAAATACTAATATTGAATCACATTTAAATGTTGAGGATGAAAATCATATAAAACCAATAGACCTCAAGCACCCCAAAAAGGCAACAATTTATGAGGTTCTTTAGGCTCTCTTTTACTCCTCCTACTCATGGGAGATGTTTAAATCTCATCTTCCCCATCCCCATCCCTATCCATATAAAGGTGCCTTTAATACTTGGTTATCATGTAGTCCTCATAGCTACTGCTCAAACCCTTTCCACTCTCTCTAGGTGGCAAACTAGAGCTCATTGCATCATTGTCTAGAACAAGATCCTTTTCTACATCAGGATAGCTAAGCGTATTAAATATTGTAATGGGAAATTAGATGAAACAATCAAGGAAATAACACACTAGAGACATTGATAATTGTATTTTTCCTTTTTTATTATTGCATCTATCTCATCATGAATCCATAATCATCTCTACAATTGATACTCTTCCATTTGGGCTACTCTCTCACTCTCACAATTTTAAGTGACCCAATAGGAAAGATCTTGTTTAATCCATGACTAAGGAAGGAGAATAATTGGAATGATGTGGTCTTTGGATATGCACTTAATGTTTTTTCATAAATAAACTTTAATTTTTTGAATAAAATGTGTTGCTCAAATGTAATATTTTGGAGTGCCAAAGTTGTGGGAATATTTTCATAGAATAAGATATGAGAAGGAACGATTTGTCTCTTCTATTTCTATTCAAGATTTCATGCCCTAAGATAATAACATCTAAGGAGGTATAAGCTATATACATTACATTCCCTAGTATCTTAACATGCGAGGAAGTTGTATACATAATGAGAAGTCTACAAAAAAAAGAGGTAGTTGCCTTTGCCACCTATGGCAGAGGAAAGATTTGTTGAGGCCCTATCTTTAACACCTCTGAGAGATGAAATATTTATTTAATTCCCACTTTTTCCACCTAGGGAAAAAGATAGATTCATAGATATGATGCTTTTTGCTCTAGTGGTAATGGAATGTTTTGGGAAGGTGTCCTATCTATTTGATCCTAATGAAGATAATGAGGAAGATCTAACATTTTATGTCAAAAAGGAGTAAGTGATTCCATTGTGACCTATTACCTCACATGAGGAAGAGGTTATTTTATTAGGAGGAGAGGAGGTGGTATCATCTAATGAAGCAATGAGGCCTCCTCCATTGTCAATTTTTTTTATAAATACATAAACAAAAAATTCTAATAGGAATACAAAAGACACATCATCAATGAAACTTCAAAAATCACACTTTCAACCATATAATTCCATCCGTATTGAATTGTAAAGGCACCCACAGTTAGATGGGAAAGAAGTCAATGCAACATTGTGGGATCTCCTATGTCTCCATAGAGGTTAGCCCTTGAAGCATACCAAGTAGCTCCTCAATATGCTATCAATTAGAAACATCTTGAATTGCTTATATCCTTCTCTATGTTTTACCACGTGACATGATCATGTTGAATTTGGTCCTCTTGAGTACTTAGATTATTACCACATCCTTTAGATTTTGAAAGCATGGCATGTCACCATGTGGAGGTATTCCTATCCTTCAGGTCTCATAGGCTTTGAGGATAATTGTTTTCTCCCTCATGGGGTTGGGTTATCATTGATTGAAAGACACGGGGTTCATCTATCTGTAATCTATCTTTATGACATAAACCATTATGGTCACCAAAGGTCTTTATAGAGGCTAGACCATTTGGGACACCTAATGCCCATCATAGATTGAAATATGGATGACATGAGCACTTCTTAATGCTTAATAATTAAACATACCAACCCTCCCTAACACTTAGGCCTGATTTCCAATCAATGGCACTCACATTGTATCATGAACGATGTTCCCTTATGGACCCATGTGGCATGAAATTTGTAAAAGCTTCAGTATGCACTTCCACCATAACAAAAGTAACAAGATAAAATCCATAACATCAATTTATTTCTCCTATATTAACATGATTTCAAAATGTGTATGATATTACCCTTCTGGTGTATGATATTAAATGAAATTTGAGGTCATTACCTCTCATCATCACTACCTAGCTCACTTTGAAATATTTCACCACTTATAATTTCTATATGCCCTTACCATAATTTCTCTAGGTGTTAATATATTCGCAGCATAGATATACATAAGCTACAATATACATCACTTTGGAGGGATTCAAAGGACCATATCTATGACCAAGCCAAAGCATAGGTTAGGCTTTCATTAATGATATTACAACTATTAAAAACCTATCCTCCTCAATGGATTTATTAACAAGCAATGAAATTAGTGTCAAAAGACTGTTTGAAGAAAAAATATTATCAAAGTAGAAGAATAAGAAACTAATAAGAAGGTGTGTATAGCATGTTCTTAGAGCATGTCCTACCTACCTTTTTGGTATTTGTTGGCTTTGTGTGGAACACACAGTGAAGAGGAATTGTACTAATTTAGGAATTATGAATTTGTTTGATGTCTTTGGATGGTCTTCTTGAACATTTTTAACTTTATAATTGAAATGGTGAGGCATTGATACACTCCAAGCATGACCATCTTTCATAATCAAAGAAGCTGAAAGTCCATATACAAAAATTCCATGATGCAATTAATTAATATCAATAATACAAATGAGGCCCACTGTAGCTAACTTGAAAACCTATTTTTTCTCAATATATACCTATAAATGCATTATAGATTCACTCATCTTTTACCAATGGTTTACTGTAGTAGTAGATTACCCAAATAGCCAAATCTAGATGGAAAAGATAAACATTGCATGTAAGGCTTGCATACACCTATTAGTACCATGTAGGCAAAAAAGAATTATTTTTTAATCTAAGGAAGTTTGGAATAAGTGTGGAAAGAGTTGGGATGGGATATTCAAGGAGTTGTACACAAGCGTGATTATTTCTAGGTGCGGTCATTGTCAAGTTTGACATGGGGATCCGATATTGTATATAGTAAAATATTTTATTTGGTAGGTTTTTTTATAGTAGAATATGATATTCTATGTTAATGAGCATAACTATGATGAAGTTGTTGGTTCTAACATGCCCCATGCCCTCTAGTGAGAATGTGGACCCTCTTTTAATCACACAAAGCTTCCAGGTTTTCATCAAATACTAATAAGGTTGCCCAATGTTCATCATCTTCACAAAATTTGGTTGAGTTGCAAGGCACATTTCATCAACTTGCATGAGTTTTCAGTTTGAGAAGGGTTTGCATGTCTTGAATTGTCCTATGATATCCAAGAGTCTCTTCAGGGCCAACTATGATCTTTCATATTCATTCAAAGAAACCAAGCTCTTTGCGGAGTTGGCCCTAGCTTGCACAAAATATTCTCGAGTCTTCTAAAAAATTTAGAGTTCTCTCATGCCATATCTCGGGTTTCAACATTTATAACAACCTTTCATGTACCTCAATGTCTTGTTCACATATAACATTGCAATGTGGATTTGAACCACTGATCGAATGTGGAGTCTTGTTATAATCAAATCAACACTTATGACATCTTCATTCACCCTTAACAAATAAGAAATGACATATTAAAATTATTTCCATCTTACAAATTATATAAATAATTATTTTAAATATTTATTATCAAATACAATTATAATATTTAAAAAAAAAATACTATATATAATAAATAATTAATTAATTATGTAACATAATTTATATCATTAATAACATATGTAATAAAATATAAATAATGATATTATTTTTATTATATATTTATGTTTTAAACTGAATTAATATTACAGATTAGATTAGATTATAATATAATATCATATTAAAATATTTAAGTGGTGTATGAGTGCTATGTATGGATATGTCGATTTAATAGTTTATTCTCATATTAGTAATGGTGCATGTGGATTTCACAAGATCAGATGAAAAATCTATTTATAAATATTTTATATTGCTCCACCCTATCAGCTGCATGGCATGACACCTATCCTATGTAATGCCAAGTGACAGGCGCCTTTCTCTTCTCTGACATATTTACCTCTTCCCAATGTGACCTCAACTTTGCACAACTAATTGTTTCCATCCTCGTCCCGCTCGACAATACGCACCAAATCAGGGGTGAAAGTTGTGATTATAGACAACTCTAAAAACAATCAGACAGATTTTGTGATATCCACTCATAGCTTTTCGAGCTTGGCTCAACGCACAAAATCAGCCCGGCTTGTGAAGATGGGCATTGCAGATGTCAACTACAAACGGTGAGCAATAGTCAAAAATAAAATTGCAGGAGAGCCAAAACTCTCACAGAACATTTTATTTTGCATTTTTGTGATAAATAGTGAGGATTTGTCATGGATACATTCAAGCAAAGCATAATTATTCTAACATCTTGGCCGTCCGGCCACAGAATGCAAAATAATGTTTACCCAATGTTTCAATTTTACTGTAATTTTATTCGAAATGCTGGTTGAAACTTGATTCGGATCTTTCCAATTGTACATGAAATATTGGTAAGACGGTTTAATGATTTTTAAGGAAATGGGAGTGTTTGACAACAGAATTATTGGCTTTTTAACAGTGTTCCACGCGACTTTACAGGGAAGAACATCACAATCAAAATAGGAAAAAAACAGCAGTTATCCATACTATCTTGGCTAGCAATTTTTGTACCTACGAGGCCAGACGGATATTACTGGCATGGAAGTTGCTCAGGTGAGATACAAATATACGTATAGATTTAATTCTATGGCCCATATATTCAAATGGAGATGTAAATGGGTAATTTATGGAAATTCGCAGGTGAGGTTCTAGAATTGCAATAATGGCGAACATTCAGTTCTTCGACTCGGAATTGCTGTTGCTTTCCATTGCGGCCTACGCTGCATTGGCCCTCGCTTCGTCTTCATCTTCTTGGTCAGCGATTTCATTTTTGTTGTCTCAGCTCAAAACACCTGGGGTCGACAAGTGTCAATACGTGGTAACGCAAAAATATAAACAAAACATCGTCATCCTGGGCCCAGATAACACCTAAGATACGTGTCAGTAGTTGAATGGCACAGAAAACTTTATGTTTTTAGGTGGGCTGTGAGATGAATCTTTCTATAGTTTCTCCTAAAAAATGTTTCCGACGTAAAGATTAGATTGTAAACACAAATTTTAATTTTTAAATGTTAGTGTTGAGTAATCAAGTAATTTGGAAAAATGAAGAAAAGGTTAAAGGATGGATAAATAAATAAATAAATAAATAAATAAATAAATAAATAAATAAATAAATAAATAAATAAATAATAATTAAAAAAAGAAATTAAAGAATAAAATAATTTAGTTTGTTATTTAAAAAATTAAAATTTTATGTTTCTAATAATTTGAGAAAAAAATAGTTAGATTTTTAAAATAGGAAATTTAATAAAAAATTTCATATATTATAGAAATATCAGTTTGAGAAATTTAATTTTTTTTAATTACTTGAATTAATTGATACAATGAATAAAGAAAACTAAGTTAATTAATGAAAATATATGAATAAATTGATTTTTTTAAATTTAAATAAAGAGTAAATAAAGAATTGGGTAAAGTAAATATATTACATTAGGAGAGACACTGTAAGGAAATGGAAAGAAAATAAGAATGAACTTGATCTGATTTTTTTAGCTTGTCTTTAAATCCTCACAAATCAAATTCTGTTTTTTTTCCATTTTTTTATTATATATTTTTGTTTCTCTTTAATCGAGATTTTTTGTGATTATATCTTTTATTTTTACTTTTTAGTTATTATTAGAATTTTATATTTCTTATTGTTGTAACATAATTTATGGAATTATAAATTTATTGGATTTTGTTTATTAATTTTCACTCTGTTATGAGTTTTACAAGTTTGTAGAAATTTCTTAAGTAAGTTATGTATGATATTTTTTCTATGCACCAATTTGATCATAAAATATATATTATGATAGAAGTTTCAGTATGAATATGATAGAAGTTTTAGTGTGAGACAAATGTTGATTCAGTTATTTGAGTCAATCTTGATTAAGGGTGTCGGTGAGCTTGAGCCATGGTTTCATGTGATTAGAGTGTTGCCATCTAATTTTAATCTTTTTATGTTTTGTTTTGGATTTATTTCTGGTGATACCTTTCTATTTTTTTTTGTTTTGAAATAACATTGTGAGATTTAATTTCAAGGTTCAGATAATATATAGCGTCTCATCTTTTCCATGTTATTTTATTTTTATAATCATAATTTAATTCAATTTATGTTTTTGTTTTTAAAAAGTAATTTGTAATTATATTTATTTTTATATATTCATATTATTTATTATATTAAAAATGATTTCAATACATTTTTTTTTTTTTTTTTTAAATTTAAATATAAATGTATTTAAGCTATATTATTAAATATTTTCTTTTTTTTTTCTCAATTATGAATATAGAAATAGAGTATAATTATTTGAAAATTTATAATTATTTTTGTAGAATGGATGTATTCAATCAATCATACTTGAAGAAAGTGTCATGTATTGGTTAAAAAAGAAACATTACATCCTTTGCATTTTAGGGAATAGAAAAAGTATGTATGGAAAAAATACAAGATGAAATTAATACAAAATTTCCCTTGATCACAATTAGGGTTAGACCATCTGACCAATAAAAGACTTACGATTTGATAATAACTTTTGTGTTAAACAATCATAGATTTTAGAATAAATGTATAATGGTTTTATATCTTATGTCTAATTTATATGTGAAAAATTATTTAAAAAAAAACTTTTGTTACCATTTTAAATAAGTAAGATAAATTAAAAAAATCATAACAAATGTCACCAATGAACTTTAATGCCCAGTAGTCATTATGTATGTATCATCATGTTTTTTGTGGGATAACACAATGTTGATGGTAATCCTAAGGCCTTACAATGTGGTCACACCTAAACTAGCCATGTGCCTTTACCAACAACTTTCATATCAAACAATAATGACTTTTAATAGAATTGTGCAATGCTTTGATACCCTATGTTTGGTTTATGCATGACAAGCTTAGAAAAGGCCTATTTTATCCTAATGAATAACAAATTTGAATGTTACTTTTGGTTTTAAAAAAATAATAGATTTATCATATTAGCTTTTCCATCGATAGAAAAAAATCATCAATAAAATTTATTGAACTCTCAACCTTTTATATATGTAACCTAGTTACTAACATACCAAAAAATACTATCTAACGTGTATTTTATATCTCCACTATTTTCTTAAATAATAATAAATAGTCTCATGATTTATGGCTCTCACCTTTGAAAACTAAGTCTTTCTATCAAAATGTTATAGATATGTATACAAAAATATTTGTTGCTAGAAATATTATCTAAAAAATTACATGATAATGACTATATGCTCAAAATCTATTCTATACATGTTAATATATACAAACTAAATGATGTTATAAAATCATTAAAACATAAAATTTTAGCTAAAACCAAATAATAAATATATAATGCATTGTGAGCTATCAGAATGAGCCATCTAATATGTACCTAATCAATAGTTGACATTCAAAGTTCGAGAATACTTCACTATCTTAAATAGTTAAAGATACTAAATTATTAGTGGCCAGGGAAACAAATCATAACCAAAAATGATTTTGTAGTTTATGGATTTCATTGTTGAAAAATGATGTTTTCTTCTATGGGGTTAGAGACAACTATCCTAATATATTTCTCACCACAACCTTTATTTTAAAAAATTGTATCATTTCATAAATAAAACTAAGAAAAATAAATGTTACCATTGCATTCATTTAATTTATAGCAAGAGGTTTGTGATTTTGTTTTTGTCAAAGCCATGTTATAGTATTTGATAGTATTCAAGGTTACTATCATATGAAGGTAAGATTTATCTTCCAAATAACACAAATAATTGACTTATTATAAATAGATCTCTATGAATAGTCAATTCCTCTTCTTAAGATTTATGTTAAAATAAGTTGTGGGTTTAGAAGATTGTATTTTTTTAATAACTCGAAGTGCATAGAACAAAGACTAGGAATACAATCATTTTGAAGTTAATTAAGTTAAAATCAATGTCTTTTAATGAATGTGGTGAGCTATATTTTTTAATTCAAAAATAAAATCAAGAAAAGGAAATATTATTAGTATATTAAAGTAATTTATAACTATTAATGTAGATTATAACCCATGCCATAGGTCCAAATGTTTGTCAATGGGTGTGTGTTATCCCACTAACAACTAAGTGGCATATATGAAATAGTGATTCAGCAATGAATACAAGCCATGCCATGGATATCTTTTGCCATGGTCAATTTTTTGTTGTAAAAATGTTTTTCTACTGTGTTTGATGGATTTTTAAAAAATTAGTAGGATTTTAATGCATATTTAAGGGTGGAGGCATGGGTTTGATGAGTTATTAAGCCAAACCAATGTTTTCATTAAGGAAATATTGAAAAAATATAATTTGTATACGATATCATTATCTTTGAGAATAGGTTTTATAATTATTTTTGTTTATGTAACAGATAATAAATCCATGAACTTTTTATAGATCGACACACATAGGCTAGTGATTAAGTATGTATTCATTTTTAGGGAATTCATGTTTAAATTATTGTCTCTGCAAAAACGTGGTGAGCATATTTTGTTTGTGTTAATTTTTTATTTGACACTAATATATGTTTTTTCAAACAATACATTTCTTCATGTCATAAAATTTTATATAGGTCTACAAAATTTTGATTTTGTCCTTTTGAAAGTCCTATCAATGATCCACATTACAATTTGGAAGATAACTATAATCACATTTTCATACACCTGATGTATTGAAAGTATATTTTACGAGAATGTCTTGTTTCTCTCAATTTTTTTCCTAATGCTCATATCATTTTTTTAAAATAAATTTGTTTCTTGATCGCATAAACTTATGTAAAGGTATGAAGGATCGTGGTTTCATTTTTTGTAATATCATGTTATTTGATGGCATAGAATAATTGGTTTCTTGTAAACAAAGCTTTGTGAAAATTATATCACTACTTCTTTATAAATACACTTAAAATAATTTTCTTGTCTCATTTCTATTGCTAACATTAATATCATTTTTTCTTAAATTAATACATTTTAATTCTTATAAACATATGTATGTATGTATGTATGTATGTACGTGTTAGGTTGTAAAATTGATTAGAACTGTAATACATAAATTAAAATTAAAATCTAAGATTGAAATTTTTAATTAAATTTTTACTTAACGTAATATTAAACTTGTTCATATAAATGATAAATTCACACTAATGAGATGATGATGATTGCTCAATCAATATTTAATTTTTTTATTTTAAAATATAAATTACACTCATAAACATGCACCTACCTAAATGATCCTTACCTTCAGTACTTAATTATGATGGCATTTCTAAATCTACATACAATGTCCCTTCTTTATAATTATCTTGTATAATATTTTATTGTTTATATTTGATTTTGTTATTTATAGTTTATTTGGTACAAAATAAATTGAAATTTTATCACTTAATATTTTAAAGTTATTGAATATGTTAAATTGACATTAGCTTACATAATTTTTTAAAATATTTTGATAAATTAATTTTTAACTTTTAAAAAAAAGATAATGAATATAAATTAATTTTTCAACTTTAAAATTTTTTCAATGTCAATTGAAGACATAGTCGATAATCATTGCATTATATGAAATCACACTAGTATACACACATTACATTATGTTTATAACTTAATTGAATGGTAGAGACATGAATATTTTAAATCCCAAGATGATGTATGTTTTTCCATAGTGGCAAGATTGTTATGCAGATATTTATTTTTTTAATTAAATGCTATTACATTTGATTAATGGTTTTTTTTATTTTACATTTTTAATATTTTTAATAAATTTTAAATTAAGTAACAAAATGGATAGAGATCCAAAAAAATTAATAATATATTTTAAAAAGAGTTAATTTTATCATTTGTTGTAGGTTCTTTTACTTTATAAGTGTTGTTTATATGTACTGATATTGATGCCCCACAAAGTAAAACAAGTTTTACATAATAGAACTTTTTTTATCATTGTTTTTTATTTTTATAAAAAAATTAAAATTAATTAAAAAATAAAAAAATAAACATAAAATATAAAATATATTTAAAATATTTTATAATTTTTAAAAAATAAACATTTTAATATATATTTTTTAAATTATTATTTCTCGATCTTTATCACCTACCTTAATAATAGTTTTCCATATTCAAGTAAGTTGTATGTAATATAATTACAATGTTACCTAAATTTTTACTATATCCTTGAGTTATTCAATTTAATTGATGGAATCAAAATGTAACAGTAATCTCAGTTCTGTTTTCCTTTGTTTGTTTTACGGTGAGTAATACATAAGATATTCAAATGGCTTTCTTGTCAACTACGAAGAAGAAACACCAAATGACATACAATGTGTATAAGAAACCATAGAAAGGAGTCTGAGAGGTAATATCAGTATAGGACGGACAAAAATGTACAATTTTCTATTTTTCTTTTACGCATCCCATGTGCAAGTTCAAACAGAAAATCCGACAATCCAGTCGGCAGACAGAAGATCCACTCGGCAGACAGAAAATTTCCAACTTGATCCGAAAAATCTCAAGCCTGTCTGAAGATGCTCTCAATTTCTTATGGCATGTCACATCTATGTACTATAGTCGCTGGACACGGCAATAACAACTCAATGCCAAATGCGTACTGCTATTGAAACCCTAACTGATCCGATTCTCATTACATAATATGAGAATCACTCGACTTTCTGACCACTTTTTCAGTGCCCTCACACATAATGTTCTCATTTTAATAAATTTTAAATTAAGGAATAAATCGAATAGGACCAAAAAAAAATTAATAATATATTTTAAAAAGTATTAATAATGTTCTCATTTTACCAATGAGGCTGAATTCCAATTCCATTAACTAAGATTCTGGTTTCAGCTTCTAATGTTTAATCCTGCTTGTAATGTTTTAATCCTTCAATAAATAAATAAAAATCATTCCATATTGAAAATGTCCAATTTCTGTGTGAGATAATGATGTTTAATTTTAAATAAATAAAAAAATCAATCATTATATATGGAGAATATAATACTACTGTATTGACTACATTAATATAGAATGTAATACTATTATATGGAGTAGATAGAAATGGAGAGGGTTTTGATATAAATAGCAGGTAAGCTGCTTACTGCATTAAGAGAGACAAAATCACAACGAAATGGAAATGAAACAAAACTGACAGATCATCTTAGTTCTTAAGATCATCTTTAGATTAAATTTTGATTGATTGATTTTTTTATTTTTTATTTTCTTCATTTTCATTGTTTTTGTTTTTGTTATATATATATATATATATATATATATATATATATATATATATATCTATATATATTATATTTTCATCAATTTATTTAAATTCTTTTATATTTATTAATTAAAAAAATTATAATTTTTAACCTCCTATAAATATTTAATACATTAAAAAAATTCTACATAAAATTTCTTAATTTAAAAATCTAACTATTTTTTTTCTTTTTCCATTGTTCTTAGAAGCATTAACTTTTTATTTTTTAATAATAAAAAATTAAAATTAATTACTATTTAATTTCCTTTTTTTAATTATCATAATTCTATAATCGATAACTGATTTAATATTTATCTCTTTTTTTTTATTTTTTACCAACAACTGTTTACATAACATTTCATGGTTTTTTTTTCTTTAAATATAGGTATGCAATCCAAGAGTTAATAAAAAAAATTATTATTTTATTAAGATCATGTTTTATGGAATGTGATAAAAAAAAATTATCTAAAACTTTTATACATAAATTAATTTGAAATTTGTATCTTTACTTAACAGACTATAGAAATGCAATCTCTGTAATAAATAATGGTGTTTAAATAATATGATATTTTATTCCAATAATATTTTAGTAATTATTTATTCTATATTTATTTTTTTATTATATTTTTTTGTGTTTTATATTTCTTGTTGTGACAACATAATCTATGTAATAATAAACTACCTAGATTTTGTTTATTAGTTGTAACACAATTATGAGTTT